>JAPVCG010000020.1:408148-479743 GCA_029606305.1 Paecilomyces fulvus | reverse complement strand
AAAAAAAAAATTCATCATGCATGAGACAGGTCGCCAGTTCGTTTGCCGCCGTGCTATCTCCCATGGTTACACCGTATCTCATGTCCAACAGCGAGTAGGACATCGTATTCTCCAACGTGGTCGAGATAGAACTCGAGAGCTTTGCACGTTTCATATTTGACATCCAAATTCTCGTGTCCCTGGAGGATTTGTCATTTATCTAATATCTTTGTGACCTGCTTTTGCGACGTCAGATCTGAGGAGCTGAGTGATCTTGGCGGCGCTACATATGGTGGAGCTATTCGTAACTGTTCAAGGCGGTGTTGACTCCCCTCACTTTTCGTTCCGTTGCTGTCTGCCGAAAAAAAAAAAGAAAAAGGAAAAGAAAAGAAAAGAAAAAAAGGAAAAAGGAAAAAAAAAGTGCTCTCGTGCAGATAGTTGTCAGCATTAACCCTCATGATAGTGACAGGAAAGACTCGGTTCATGTTTGCATTGGGCATATACGTAATCATGGTTTCGAAGTACTTTTATTTCCCTCTCAGATGGACCAGGTGAACAGATAGTTTCGATCGTCGACCACGCTATCTACGGAGGAGGTCCGGATTATGTGCAACTGACCCGCATGTCGATTACAAAACTGTTGAGTATCAGCCACAAGGAGTGATCTTGGGGCTGTAGTGCATGACACTGACTTTAACTGTTGGGGCTTGCATACGGGAAGTAGATGGTCGGGTTTGAAATTACTACATATGAAGCAGTCCTCCATTCAGGAACTCCATAACTATCACAGATGTGCTTAACTAACTGAGGTTTCATAGCGACATACGAGAGACCTCGTACGGAGTAGAGTATAGTCGATCGCTGTGGCTGAAAGGACTGCCCGCATAAATCAGCGACCAGCTGGCATCTGCCCCACGAGTTGTCTTGTCTATGACGATCTAGAGAAACGGACCTTCAGTCTTGGAAGGTTTTTCTTTTCCACTCTAGTTAATCTCGGACGCAATATGCAGTTATGCTCACTAAACGATGCCCCGCGAAAAACAAATTCTGGTGCTTTCCACGCTGCCATCCCAGCACATCTCAACAACCTGATTCAGATGCAGGGTTCATCCCGTCAATCCTAACACCATAAAAGGCATTAGAACGAACCCTTGACAAGTATCGGAAGCCTGCATCGGGAGAATCTCACTTTTCAATTTCCCGGATATTTCCACATCCGTCCAAAATATTACATAACTCGTAAATAGAGAAATTCACAACTAGTAACTTAATTACTGTTACTGTCATTGTAATTAATTACCTTTTCATCTTGTTTATTTTTATTTTTACGTACTTTTTTTTTCATTTCTTTTTCCGGACGGCGTCCTTGGCGATGGGGATCTATATCCACATAAACTTACAATTGCCTACCGGAAGTCATTAGATTCTCGCTAAGCGCTTGGCGCGACCCACCTACCTATTAAATCTAAATATCACATATTTGATTATTATAACCTATATCCAACAAAATTTTGGTGTTTTCATATAAAATAATGACTGGAAATTCAATTTGAACTAATATTTAGTATGCCCACCCTGTGCTAGAATGCAAGCACCACATCTCTTATGCATAGTACAAATAATATCATCAATCACCCCTTGATCTATATTATTCCATTCCTCCTCAATGCGGCGGCCCAATTCAGCTAAAGAATGAATCCAGTGACGCTGTTTTGCTATCTGAATCTTGATAATGCGCCAAACATTTTCAATTGAATTCAAATCAAGCGATCTTGCAGGCCAAATCATGTGTTGTATCATTCTAGACTGTTGCTATCTTCTTGTCTCATTAGAAGTATGATATTGAGCTTCATCTTCTTGCCAAATAGCATCACCACAGGCTTTCATGAGCTCCTCATAAAATGGAAGTGCATAATTGTTCAAAACAATATCACAATAGATTCTGAAGTTCATTCATAGTCTCTTAGGTAGAATGTATAAAGCTCTCTGTTTCTCATATGCAATACATTTTTAAATTTCAATAGATGATTATTCTGACCCAAAAGCAGATGATAAATAATCAGACTCAAATGCTTTGCCCTTTGGACATTTGACATAGTCAAATGTACTATCATATTCAAACTCAAGAATTGACTTATTTGAGAAGCTTACACAAGCTCTGTTATGGACCAATCAAACATAGCAGATGAGAAAGCCAAAAAGACAACATGAAACTGCAGTACAAAAACATAATAAAGAAAATTAGCATGTGATCAGAAGAGATGACACTGAAAAAATACTCAAGCATTAAAGAAGAAAAAGCACAGAGATAATGCTTAGACATTAAAAGAAAATTGCATTAAAGAGAAAAAATAACATCTGATTGAAGAAGAAGCATAATAACATTGCAAAAATTATAAAAAGTTATGTAAATAATATATCAGATCTAGTGATTAACAGAATAATATACAAAATATACAATACATCATAGAGACCACCACAGTGAATGGTATACATGGTATACAGAAAGAACTAAATATATAAAAATGCTTATTTATACTTTACAAATGTATTTAATTCTTCACACTCAATTTATATTGTTTATTTACATTATTTACTATGGATCAGTAAGACAATAACTGAAAGAATCATAATTTGATTAGATTCTATTTTTAATTTAACTATTGTTATTCAGTGTTACTACTCCAGAATTCTTCCTAGCTATTCTATTGTACTGTTTGTTAAGAAAGGCTTAACAAAACACTTTACCTGGTTTTTTCTCAATGATCTAAATTTGCTTAGATCTTGTTCTTAAGCAGTCAATGTAGCTTGCTTACTACAGTTTATCAGGTAAGGCTTTGTATGTTGAGTAACTCAGTGAGTTTCAACTGAATAATAATAGCTAAGTCAGAAGTAAAGTTTAATTGAATTGTAATTCTTCCAGTACTATTTTTACTGACCTATAGTAAATAGTAGATAAACAATATAATATTGAGTGCAAAAAACTAAATACATCTATAGAGTGGAAATAAGCATTTTTATATATCTTATGATTTAGTTCTTCTTCTGTGGTTCTTAGTAGTTTTATATGAACTTCTTTCTGGTAGTTTCTGCTGAACTACAATTCTTTAGTCTCTGATGGACTACTTTTTTATAGTTCTTCATAAACTATTTCTTGTCATGTGATTTTAGACTTTTTTCTTGTCACATGACTAATCACTCTCTGTTGTTATTCTGCAGAGTTTCATCTGTTCTTCTCATATATTTCCACTGCCCATTTGGTTGATTTGTAACATTACTTTTTCTTTTCAAGGTCTTTGTTTTTAAAGATACACAGACATAAATAAAGTGCTTATCTACATTATTATTGGAATTTTGACTTTCTTCTGTAAGTGGTTCTGCTGTGCTTTCTTCTGAGTATACTGTGATGTCTTCTCACAAGCTTTCTCATGTTCTCTGCAATTGTCATAAGAAGTGTATGATTTTTGCTGACTAAATAAATAGTGATAGCTTCATTGTCCTTTTTCCTTATGACCACTGTTTTCTCTCCTCTGTTTTGTATGTGGTGTTCAATTCCCAGTCTTTCTCTTGCTTCTCTTGTTTGTGTCATAATTTCCACTATTCTAGTCTTGTCATAAATGATCACCAGTGGGACTCACTCTGTAAAGAAGAAGCTCAAGTTACTTCTGCTTTAATCACTAAAGATTTCAATATTCATCTGCTTCAAAAACACACTGATTAATTACATGCTAAAATAAGTGTTGTTTAAAAATATATCTCTGAAAAGTTATCTAAGCATGGGGTGCTTTGTGAATGTTAGTGAGAGCTTTGCAATCAAAGTGCTTTTTTTCTCTGTTGTGATTCTGAGATTGTGTCCTAGTCTAATTCTGTCTTTTTGACTGTGGCTGTGAATAGTTTTTTTTTCTGATTTAGATTCTGAGTTCTAAACTTTTGTCAGTTTTAATATTCTTTCATCAAATGTTGGCAATTTGTCAAATTCTTAATGAGTTCTCAAGTGTTCTCTGAGGTATTATACCTCTTCCACTTCACTAGATATTGTGTTTGCCTGTTAACTTTTCTTTTGTCTAGAATTCTTTCAATTTTGTATTCTTCTTCTGTGGTTTCAATTTCCTTGTTTCACATCTGAGCATTTTGTGGTGCTGGTTTCAACAATGAGATATGAAAAATTAAGTGTATTTTCATGCTATCTGATAGTTTCAATTTGTAGTTCATTAGTCTGATTCTTTCTTCAATAATGAATGGTTTAATTTTCTTGCTGTCAAGTTTACTGCTTGGTTATTTTGTCTTAATGTTTCTGCATAGCAAGTATACTTTTTTCTTTTTTTTTAGATTAAGTCTCTTCTAATAAGTTTTGTCATAGTAAACTGCCATTCTGAGGTTCACAAATTTGATATTTTTTCATAGCTGCTTGTGCAATGTTTGTAGCTATGTCACTTTCTTTTTTACTTTGTAATTTATTTCCCATGTTTTCTTTGGTTCACTGCCAAATTTGAGATTATACTCAAAATTGATATAAAACAGTGTTTCTTTAATTGTTATATTGATTGAATTGTTGTATGCAAATTGTGCCATGGATAGCAGTTTAACTCAATTGTTCTAATTATAATTTATGTAGTTTTATAAATATTGCTCAATTGTCTGATTCATTCTTTCTGTTTGTCCATTTGTTTATAGATGATAGACTATGCTAAGTCTATGCTCAATGCTAGTTATATCCATTAATGTTTTCTATAACTTTGATGTGAACTGTGAATCTTTGTCTGTTGTAATTCTCTTTAGTGTGCCATGTTTGCTAAACACATATTAAAGTAGCAGATATGCTATATCTAAAGCTGTTGTGTCTGTTCTCATTGATATGGTGTATATATATTTCATCAATCTATTCACCACTGTGAGGATAATGTTGTATATAACTTTGTTTTTCTTTGACTCTGATAGTTGTGTGATAAAATCTATGGTAATCTATTCTCAAGGTCAAGTGGGTATTACAAGTAATTGTAATTCTCTGTATGGTAGATGTTTTGCTGCCTTATTTCTCTGACAAGTGTCACATTTCTTCAAGTATTAGTATATTGTCTATTGCATGTTTGGAAAATAAAAGTTTTTTAATATCAATTCTTTTATCTTTTTGGTTTCAAAATGTTCTTTTGTTGATGGCTCATAATATCTCTTAATTACTTCTCTTCTTGCTGTAATTGATACATATATCAATTCATTATAGTAAATCAATCTGTTGTCTTTTGTTATCTTGTTAGTCTTTTTTTTGATTATTTTGAGGTTCTTATCTTTTGCACTTTCTCATCTGATAATTTATATCAGTTTCTCATCTTGACTCTCAATAGTCATTGTTGTTACTAATGTTGCTGTCTGTTTATTGTATGTCATTGTTTCATTCTTCTGGAATTTTAATAGCACTGGTTCTGGTTTAAGAACTTCTTTCTTGTGGTTTAATTATCTGCTAAATGTGTCTGCTTGCTTATTTTACTTTTCACTGCAATATTCAATCTTGAAGTTATAATTTATTAATATCTCTACTCATCTTGCTTGTCTTTGTGTTAACACTTTAATTGTTGTGAAGTAAGTAAAATTTTTGTGATTAGTAATTATTTTAATTGTGTGCTTAACTTCTTTAAAATATACTTTTCACTGCTGAAATGCTATCACTATGGCTAACAATTTCTTATTGTGAATTTTATAATTGAGTTCTGCTAGTATCATTTTTCTTAAGTAATATGCTACTGAGTGTAGCTTTTCATTGTCATCTGGCTGTGACATCACTGCTTCAATTGTGTAGTCTGATGTGTTAATTTCAATGATTATTTTCTTCACTGAATTGTGTTGTTTGATCATTAATGTCATTGTTATTTTCATCTTTATTTCTTTGAATGCTTTCTGTTTTGTTTCTGTTCATTGAAACTTTTTTTTCTTCTTTAAAAGGTTGAATAGTGGTTTTATGATATCTGTGTATTATTTAATGTATTATCTGTAGTAATTTATCATTTCAATAAATGCTTGTAATTCTTGTAGATTTGTTAATATTGGCCAATCTCTGATTGCCTAAATCTTTAATTAATTTGTTTGTATTTTTTCTTAAGTAATTCAATGTTCTAGAAAATTCATTTTCTGAACATGGAATTTGCATTTCTTTAGCTTGAGTTGTAGCTTCACTAGTTGTAGTCTTTGTAGTACCATTCTGACATGTTTAACATAATCTTCAAAGCTCTTGAAGAATACTAAGATGTCATTCAAATAAGCTATAACAAAGTTAAATCAATATTTGTCTAGTACTGAATTGATAAATCTCTGAAATGTTGCTGATGTGTTTGTCAATTCAAAAAACATGATCTTGTACTGATAGTGTTTAAACTTAATTTTAAATGCTATTTTTCATTTGTTTTCAGATTTGATCTGTATCTGGTTGTATGCATCTGCAACATTAAATTTTATAAACCATTTTGCTTCTCATACCATGTCTTGTATCTTGGTGATTAATGATAATAAGTATTTGTCTTTGATTATAATCTCATTCAGCTATTTGTAGTTGATACAAAATTGTAAATCACTGTTCTTCTTTGATATAAATAATACTGAGTATCTTGCCAATGATGTTGCTGGTTCAATATAATCTCATCTCAATTTGTTGTCAATGTATTCTTTTGCAACTTTTGCTTCTCTTTTTAACATTGAATAAATCAGTTTGCATGTTGATTTCTTCTCTTTCATTAGAGGTATCTTATGGTTAAATAGTCTGTGGTTTAGCAATCTTTCATTGATACTAAAATTAAAGAAATTCTTAAATTGCTTATACTTCTTTGGAATTGTTAGTTTTATTACTTCTTGTGTTTCTCTTTTGCTTACTGTGGTACTGTATAATGCCTAACTATGCTGCCTCTCTTGAGTTTGCATGTCTCTTTGTGTAGTCTCATCTATTGATTTACTGTCTGTAGGCTCTCTAGACTCTGTCTGTTTCTTTATTCTAGGGCCATTGATTGTTTCTCTCAACTTAGTCTCTTTTGTGGCTAACTCTATTTTGCTTTTTACTCAACTTTTTGAAGCCTGTAAATGATTTTATTTTGGCCTTATTCTGCATGTACATTGTGTGAACTATATTTTGTTGTGTGTTCAGTCAATCTCTGAATTGTGTTGCTTTAGTTATAATATTTTGAGTACCACATCATACTCTCCAACTTTAGTTACATTAAAGTTAAGTAACTTCAAATAATTCTGAACTGAGACTGGTATCAATTCTGTCTCTGTGATTAGAAACTGTTTTAAATTCTTTTCATTGAGTTCTGAAATTAGTATTAGCTGTTGTTTAGCTCTTTCTAAAATCTGTAGCTTCTTTATAAATTTTAGATCTATAAAGTTTTCTGTGGCTTCTGAGTCAACTAGCACTCTAGCTGGCTGGCTCATAATTTTAGCCTGTATCTTGATGTGTTAGCCTCTAGCTATCACTGTTATCTGATGTCATTACTCTTGTTGTTGTTTTCTAGTTCAATTTTCCTATGGAAAATATGCACTGCTGATTTTTGCATCATAGTGCTTTATGCAATAGTTGTTATAATATGCTGTTCAATGCATGTTTTAGTGCTGTAAGTGTCTTTGATATTCTATGCATGTATATTCTAACTTATCACAGTAAGCTGATGTTTCTCTTTGTGGGAAATTCTTTTGAGTCTTAGTTCAATGAGTCTTTTGCTCATAACTATTCTCATCTGAGTTTAGCAAAATGAAATTTATCACTTATATCTCAGCCTTAGTTGTCTCATTGTTTGGTTTTTTATTAGTTTCAAATGATTTTTTCTCACTTTCTGATTTCTTGAGTGTTTCACTGGCTTTGTGCCATTCTTTGATGGTGGAATTTTCATTGTTCTCCATTAGTTTTTTATAAATCTGTTGCATGCTCTGTTCTTGTATATATCATCTGATGATTTTGTTGTTTAAGTTATCTTGCTCTGCTGTTTTCTTTATTCAGTATTGTTGTTTCTTTTTTCTTCTGTATTGCTTGATATTTATAATTTAGTTTATGATTATTTCAACATTTTCTAAAGCATTACTTATGTCTTTGTCCAGTTCTATTGCTGCCATCTTCACTGTGTTAATAATGGTCTTAACTATAAAGTTTGTTTCAGTTCTTATGTGCCTCACAATTTGTTGCTCTTTGGTGCTGTTATTGTGGCTAAGTTCTTTGAGTGTCTTTTAGAATACTTTATTTATTTCATCTTTAATTTGTATTATAATTTTGTGTAATCTCATTGTTTCTTCAGATGTCTCAATTGGTTTTCAGTTTTTTTCTTTATATTCTAAATGCTATAACTCTTCATATTGTGCTCATTCTTGGCTTTTGAGTTTGTCATTAAAGTTGATCTCTGAAAAGTCATCATCACTGCTTTTATTACTTGTTGTGTTAAGCTATTGTGTCTTTCTTTTGAGTGATCTGCAGTGTTTGGCCATATGCTTTTTCTTCTGGCAGTTATAGCATATAATCTTTTTCTTTTGCTTGTTCTCTGACTTAGTCTTAGTTTTGTCTTTTTGTTGTGTCACATTCAATTTCATCAGTTGTGGCCTGTAAGAGTTCACTTTAAGTTTCTTATGCTGTTGTTCTTGATTGGTGCATTATAAGTGTCATGTAAACTGTTCATTATTTCTTTATTGTTTCACTTATTGCTTAGCCAACTTTCTTTTATAGATTCTGTTGTTGATTTGTATGAATTATTCAATTAATTCATTAATGTTGGTAAGTGGTTTTTCTCTAACTAATTTGTTTTAAACTTCTTCTCTTAGTTCTTATTTATAAGTCACCACCTGCACTTTGTTTTTCCATTGCAAGTGAGACATGATTTGTTGGTACTGCATTGTGTATTGTTTAGCTAATTCAGTCTATTGAAGTCATTGCAGTTTCTGTTCTATAACTTTGGTCTGATTAATTACTTCAAAAGCTTTATTCAATTCTGTGGTGAAATTTATGTATTTGCTAAATACTCACTTGATGATCTTATTTTAATTTTTTTTGTTGTCTTAGTTTTTTTTTCTGTTTTTCACAATGAGGTTGATTCAATCAAATGCTAATTCTCTCATGTAGAATATTGCTAGCATAATCTTGTTGTAATCTCTGGTAATCTTTGTTATTTCAAAATACAATTTAAGCTGAGTGAGAAATGCTTGTAAATAGTAAAATTGTCCATCAAATGGTTTAAGTTTCAGTGATTTAAGTTGAGTTGTGATAGTTTATTGTGCATATTGTGGTTTATTAAGTTTTTAAATTATTTCTTAAAACTATTTAAGTCTTTTTTCAATATCTTTTGTGTTATTCTTCTGTATCATTGTGTGCAACTGTTTAGTTTCTTCCATCAATTCTGAATTGTTCAGTTTGTTATTGTCTTTAGATGTTGTCACTGATGGTAGCTGTGCTAAGATTGCTAGTCTTACAGCTAGTTGCTTTTCTACTGTCTTGAGTGCTGACATAATGATTTGCTGTTCTTGATTATAATACTTAAGCCTTCAGTAACAGAATCAAAAGCACTCAATGTGTTATCACTCTAGAATTCTTTCTAGCTATTTTATTGTACTGTTTGTTAAGAAAGGCTCAATGAAACACTTTATCTGGTTTTTTCTCAATAATCTAAATCTGCTTAGATCTTGTCCTTAAGCAGTTAATGTAGCCTGCTTACCACAGTCTGTTAAATAAAGCTTCATATGTCAAGTAACTCAGTGAGTCTTAACTGAATAACAATAGCTAAGTCAGAAGTAGAGCCTAGTTAAATTGTAATTCTTTTAGTACTGTTTTTACTAATCTGTAATAGATAGTAGATAAACAATATAATATTGAATGTGAAGAACTAAATACATCTGTAAAGTGGAAATAAGCATTTTTATATATTTTATAATTTAGTTCTTCTTCTGTAGTTCTTAATAGTCTCATATGAACTTTTTTCTAGTAGTTTCTGCTGAACTACAATTCTCTAGTCTCTGGTGAACTACTTTCTTATAGTTCTTTATGAACTATTTCTTGTCATGTGATTTTGGACTTTTTTCTTGTCACATAACTAATTACTTTTTATTGTCATTCTGCAGAGTTTCATTTGTTCTTCTCACATATTTCCGCTGCCTGTCTGGTTGGTCTGTAACATATAAGTAAAAGGCTCATTAGGCTAAAATTCAAGAAAATTTCTCAAAAAAAAAACATTAGCTTATTGTGATAAGCTAAAATATATATATATAAAGTATCAGAGACACTTACAACACAAAATCATGCATTGAACAGCATGCTATAAAGACTATTGCATAACATACTATGATGCAAAAATTGACAATGCATATTTTTTACAAAAAAACTAAACCAGAAGATAATAGCATAAGAGACAACATCAGATGATAATAACAGCCAAAGATCAACATATTAAAATATAGGCTAAAATTATAAGCTAGCTAGCTAAAGTGCTAGTTGACTCAGAAGCTATAGAAAACTTTATAAATTTAAAATTCATGAAGAAATTACAAATTTTAAAAAAAGGCCAAACAATAGCTAGTACTAATTTCAGAACTCAATGAAGAAAATTTAAAACAGTTTCTGACCATAGAGACAAAATTAATACTAGTTTTAGTTTAAAACTATTTAAAATTACTTAACTTTAATATAACCAAAGTTAAAGAGTATAATGTAATACTATTACAAACCAACCAGACAAACAGTGAAAATATATAAAAGAGACAGATGAAACTCTGCAGAATGACAACAGAAAGTGATTAGTCACATGACAAGAAAAAAGTTCAAAATTATGTGACAAAAAATAGTTCATGAAGAACTATAAAAAGATAGTCCATAAAAGACTATAGAATTGTAATTCAGTAGAGATTACCAGAAAAAAGTTCATATAAAACTACTAAGAATCACAGAAAAAGAATTAAATCATAAATATATAAGAGAGCTTATTTTCACTCAGTAGATGTATTTAGTTTTTCACACTTAATATCATATTGTTTATTTACTATCTACTACAAATTAGTAAAAATAATACTGAAAGAATTATAATCTAACCAAACTTTACTTCTAACTTAGCTATTATTACTTAGTTAAACTCATTAAGCTATACAACAAATGAAGTCTTATCTAAAAAACTGTGGTAAGTAGGCTGCATTAACTATTTAAAAACAAGATCTAAGTAAATTTAAATTATTGAGAAGAAATCAGATTAGTGTTTTATTAAATTTTCTTTAACAAATAGTGTAATAAAATAGCTAGAAAAGATTCTGAGGTAGTAACACATTGAGTGCTCTTGACTCTATTATTGAAAATTCAAGTATTATAATCAAAAAACAGCAGTTATTATGTCAGCATTCAAGAATACAAAAAAGTAATCAGCTGCAGAATTAGTAACTTCAGCATGGTTATTATTAGTGACAACTCTCATAGATGATGACAAATTAAACAATTCAGAATTGATGAAAAAGATTAAATGATTGCATATAATAATACAAAAGAACAATATAAAAAGCATTAAAGAAAGACTCAAATAGCTTCAAGAAATGATTCAACAACTTAAAAGACTATAAAGTATGCAGCAAATTATTATAACTTAACTCAAACCACTGAAATCTGAACTATTTAATGGACAATTTTACTGTTTACAAGCATTTCTCACTCAGCTTGAATTGTATTTTGAAATAACAAAAATCATCAAAGATTATAACAAGATTATGCTAGTAATATTTTACATAAGAGAATCAGCATTTAATTGAATCAACCTCATTGTGAAGAACAGAAAAAAAAACTGAGATAATGAAGAAAATTAAAATAAAATAACTAAACAAGTATTCAGTGAATACATAGGCTTTGCCACAGAGTTGAATAAAGCCTTTAAAGTGATCAACAAAATCAAAGTTATAAAATAAAAACTGCAACAACTCTAATAAACTGAATCAGCTACACAGTACACAATATAGTATCAACAAATTATGTCTCACTTGCAATGGAAAAACAAAGTGTAAATTGTGATATATGAACAAGAACTAAAAGAAAAAGTTCAGAATAAATTAGCTAGAAAAAAACTATTTACTAATATTGATAAATTAATTGAACAATTTATATAAATTAACAACAAAATTTATAAAAGAAAGTTGGCTAAGCAACAAGTGAAATAATGAAGAAATAATGAACAGTTTACATAACACTTATAACATATTAATTAAGAACAACAGCATAAGAAATTTAAAATGAATTCTTATAAACCACAACCAATGAAATTGAATGCAACACAACAGAAAGACAAGGCCAAATTTAAGCCAGAGAACAAGCAAAAAAAAGAAATTATATACTATAATTGCTAGAAGAAAAAGCATATAGTTAAACACTGCAAATTATCTAAAAAAAAGACACAATAGCTTAACACAACAAGCAACAAAATCAGCAATGATGACTTCTCAAAGATCAACTTTAGTGACAAACTAAAAAGCTAAGAATGAGCACAATATGAAAAGTTACAGCATTCAGAATATAAAAAAAAAATTAAAAATCAATTAAAACACTCAAAGAGATAATAAGACCACACAAGATTATGACACAAATTGAAGACAAAATAAATAAAGTATTTTAAAAGATATCTGAAGAACTCAGCTATAATAATGGCACCAAAGAGCAACAGGTTATGAAATACATAAGAACTAAAATAAACTTCACAGTTAAAACCATTATTAACACAGTGAAGATAGCAGTGATAAAACTAGACAAAGATACAAGCAATGCTTTAAAGAACATCAAAATGATTACAAATCAAATTATGAGTATCAAACAATACAGAAGAAAAAAAAATAATAACATTGAGTGAAGAAAATAACAAAACAAGACAACTTAAATAATGAAATCATCAGACAATATGCACAAGAACAAAGCATGCAACAAATCTACAAAGAACTAATAAAAAATGATAAAGATTCCACCACTGAAAAGTGGCATAAAGCCAGTGAAACATTTAAGAAATTAGAAAGCAAAAGAAAGTTACTTAAAATTAATAAAAAACCAGACAATGAGACAACTGAGATTGAGACACAAGTGATAAATTCCACTCTGCTAAACTTAGATAAAAACAGTTATAAGCAAAAGACTTATCAGACTAAGACTTAAGAGAATTTCTCACAGAGAGAAACATTAGCTTACTATGATAAGCCAGAATGTACATGCATAAAATATCAAAGACACTTACAGCACCAAAGCATGTATTGAATAGCATGTTATAAAGACTACTGCTTGATGCACTATAGCTTAAAAATTGACAATGCATATTTTCCACAGAAAAATTAAACCAGAAGACAACAATAAAAGTGATAACATTAAATGGCAGCAACAGCCAAAGGCTAACATGTTAAAATACAGGCTAAGATTATGGGCTAGTCAGCTAAAGTGCTAGTTGACTCAGAAGCCACAAAAAACTTTATAAATTTAAAATTCATAAGAAAGTTACAGATTTTAAAAAAAGTCAAACAATAGTTAGTATTAATTTCAGAACTCAATGAAGAAAATTTAAGACAGTTTCTGACTATAGAGATAGAATTGATACCAGTTTCAATTCAGAATTATTTAGAGTTACTCAATTTTGATGTAATCAAAGTTAAAGAGTACAATGTAATACTCAAAGTACTATAGCTAAAACAACACAATTTAGAGATTGACTGGACACATAATAAAATACAGTTCACAAGATGTACATGTGAAATAAGGCTAAAACAAGACTACTTATAGGCCATAAAAAGTTGAGTAAGTGAGGTAAAGTCAGCCATAAAAAAGACTGAGTTGAAGAGAACAACCAGTGGCTTTAGAACAAAGAAACAGAAAGATTTTGAGAAGTCTACAAATAGCAAGTTAACAAGTAAGATTACACAAAGAGACATGCAAACTCAAAAGAGACAGTATAGTTAGACACTATATAACACTGCAGTAAGCAAAAAAAAAACACAAAAAGCAACAGAACTAATAATTCTGAAGAAGTATAAGCAATTCAAAAATTTCTTTGATTTTAGTATTAATAAAAAATTGCCAAACCACAAACCATTTGACTATGAGATATCTCTAATAGAAGAAAAAAAATCAATGTGCAAACTAATTTACTCAATGTCAGAGAAAGAAGCAAAGATTGCAAAAAAATACATTGACAACAAATTAAGATGAGATTATATTAAACTAGCAACATCATCAGCAAAATACTTAATGTTATTTGTGCCAAAGAAGAACAGTAACTTACAATTCTATATTAACTACAGACAGTTAAACAAGATTACAATCAAAAACAAATATTTATTACCATTGATCACTGAGATATAAAATGCAATATAAAAAGTGAAATGATTTATGAAATTCAATATTGTAAATGCATATAACAGAATACAAATCAAACTTAGAAACAAATAAAAAATGTGTTACAAACCAACCATGGAGGGGCACAACTGTGACACTCTAATAAGATGAGACTTTACAGTGCAGCACTAAAGCAAAGCAGACTTAAGAGACAATCACAAGATCACATGATGATTTAATATATCAACTCAGCAGAACACACAGACTGGTATATAGAATGGTATACAGTATAGCAATAAGTATAGCAAGGCAAGTGGTATATGGAATGATATATAGAGAACTAGATATATAAAAAAGCTCATTCCCACTCAGCAGATGTATTTAGTTTTTTGCATTCAATCTGATTATATTATTTACTATTTATTACAGGTCAGTAAGAACAGTACTGAAAGAATTATAATTCAATTAAGCTCTACTTCTGACTTAGCTATTATTATTCAGTTGAGACCCACTGAGTTACTTAATATACAAAGTCTTACTCAATAAACTGTGGTAAGCAGGCTACATTAACTGCCTATAGACAAGACCTAAGCAGGTTTAGGTCATTAAGAAGAAACCAGGTAAAGTGTTCTGTTGAGCTTTCTTTAACAAACAGTACAATAGAATAGCTAGAAAGAATTCTGAGGTGGTAACAAAATGGCATTTAAAACTAAGTTTAAACACTATTAGTACAAAATCATGTCTTTTGAATTGATGAACACATTAATGACATTTCAGAGATTTATTAATTTAGTACTAAATAAGTATTAATTTAACTTTGTTATAGCTTATTTAAATGACATTTTAGTATTCTTCAAAAGCTTCAAAAATTATGTCAGACACATTAAAATAATACTATAAAGACTACAACTAGCAAAGCTATAACTCAAGCTAAAGAAATGCAAATTTCATGTTCAGAAGATGAATTTTCTATAACATTAAATTACTCAAGAAGAGATATAAACAAATTAATTAAAAATTTAGATAATCAGAGATTAGCCAGTATCAACAAATCTACAAGAATTACAAGCATTTATTAGAATAGTAAACTACTATAGACAATACATTAAATGATACACAGACATCATGAGACCACTATTCAACCTTTTGAAAAAGAAGAAAAAGTTTTAATAAACAAAAACACAACAGAAAGCATTTGAAAAAATCAAGATGAGAATAACAATAGCATCAGTAATTAAACAGCATAACTTAGTGAAGAAAATAATCATTAAAACTGACACATTAGACTATGTAATTGAAGCAGTTATGTCACAGTTAAATGACAATGAAAAGCTACACTCAGTAGTATATTACTCAAGAAAGATGATATTAGCAGAATTCAATTATGAAATTCACAACAAGAAATTATTGGCCATAGTGACAGCATTTTGACAGTGAAAAATATATCTTGAAAAAGCTAAACACACAATTAGAGTAATTACTAATTACAAGAATCTTACTTACTTCACAATAACTAAAGTGTTAACACAAAGACAAGTAAGATGAGCAAAAATATTGATAAATTACAACTTCAAAATTAAACATTACAATAAAAAGTAAAATAAATAAGCAAACACACTTAGCAGACAATTAAATTATAAAAAAGAAGTTTTTAAACCAAAATCAGTGCTATTGAAATTTCAGAAAAATGAAATAATAACATACAACAAGCAGACAGCAACATTAGCAGTGATAATAACTATTGAGAGTCAAGATGAGAAACTAATATAGATTATCAGATAAAAAATTGCAAAAGACAAAAACTTTAAAATAATCAAAAAAAAAACTAACAAAATAACAGAAGACAACAAATTAATTTACTACAACAGACTAATATATATACTATTTACAGCAAAAGAAGAAGTGATTAAAAAATATCACAAGCCACTAATGAAAGAACATTCTAAAACTAAAAAGACAGAAGAATTAATATTAAAAAACTTCTATTTTTTAAACATGCAATAAACAATATACTGATACTTAAAGAAATGTGACATTTGTCAAAGAAACAAGACAGTGAGATATCTATCATACAGAGAATTACAATTGCTTGCAGTACTCACTTAACTTTGAAAATGAATTATTATAGACTTTATTATGCAACTATCAGAGTCAAAGAAAAACAAAGTCACATATAACATTATTCTCACAGTGGTGAATAGACTGACAAAATATATATACACTATATCAATGAAAATAAATGCAACAATCTCAGACACAGTATATTTATTACTTTGATATATATTTAGCAAACATAGCACACCAAAAAGAATCACAACAGACAAAGATTCACAGTTTACATTGAAATTATAAAAAACATTAATGAATATAATTGGCATTGAGTATAGACTTAGCACAGCTTATTATTCACAAACAGATGAACAAATAAAAAGAATAAATCAGACAATTAAGTAGTATTTACAGAACTACACAAATTATAACCAGAGCAATTGAGTTAAACTGCTATTTATGACACAATTTGTATACAATAATTCAATTAACACAACAACCAAAGAGACATTATTTTATATCAATTTTAAATATAATTCTGAATTTGGCAGTGAACCAAAGAAAACACAAGAAATGAACCACAAAGCAGAAAAGAAAGTGATATAACTACAAACATTGCATGAGCAACTACAGAAAGATATTGAATTTGTGAATTTTAAAATGACAGTTTACTATAATAAAACTCATTAAAGAGGACTTAACTTAAAAAGAGAGGAAAAAGTATACTTGCTACACAGAAACATTAAAACAAAATGATTAAGCAGCAAACTTAACAGCAAGAAAATTAAACTATTCATTATTGAAGAAAAAATTAGACTAATGAATTATAAATTGAAACTTTTAGACAGTATAAAAATACATCTGATTTTTTATATCTCATTATTAAAACCAACACCACAGAACACTCAGATGCAAAATAAAGAAATTAAAACCACAGAAAAAAAATACAAAGTTGAGAGAATTCTAAATGAGAGAAAAGTTAATAAACAAACACAATATCTAGTAAAGTGAAAGAGATATAATACCTTGAAAAACACTTGAGAACTTATTAAAAATTTAACAAATTGTCAACATCTGATGAAAAAATATTAAGACCAACAAAAGTTTAAAAGTTAAAACTCAAATCAGAAAGAAAACTATCTATAACTACAGTCAAAAAGACAAAATTAAACTGAGACATAACTTTAAAATCACAATAAAGAAGAAGAGCACTTTAATTGTAAAGCTCTCACTAACATTCACAAAGCACCTTATGCTTAGATAACTTTTCAGAGATATATTTCTGAACAATACTCATTTTAACATGCAATTAATCAGTGCATTTTTAAAGCAGATAAATATTAAAATCTCTAGTGATTAAGGCAGAAGCAACTTAAGCTTCTTTTTTATGAAGTGAATTCCACTGGTGATTATTCATAATAAAACTAAAGTAGTGAAAATTATAACACAAACAAGAAGAGCAGAAGAAAAACTAAGAATCAGATATCACACACAGAACAAAAGAAAAAAAACAGTGGTTACAAGAAAAAAAAATAATAAAGTCTTCACTATTTATTTAGTCAGCAAAAATTATACACTTCTTATGACAATTGCATGGAACATGAGAAAGCTTGCAAAGAGGCATTATAGTACACTCAAAATGAAGCATAGTAGAATCACTTACAGAAAAGAGTCAAAGTCTTAATGGTGACATAAGTAAGTGCTTTATTTATGTCTGTGTGTCTTTAAAGATAAAGACCTTAAAGAGAGAAAGTAATATTACAGACCAACCAGACAGACAGTGAAAATACATAAAAGAGACAGATGAAACTCTGCAGAATAATAACAAAAAGTGATTAGTCATATGACAAGAAAAAAGTTTAAAATCATATGACAAGAAATAGTTCATAAAGAACTATGAAGAGATAGTTCATAAAGAACTAGAGAATTGTAGTTTAGCAGAGACTATTAAAAAGAAGTTTATATAAAACTACTAAGAATCACAGAAAAAAAACTAAATCATAAATATATAAAAGAGCTTATTTTCACTCAGCAGATGTATTTAGTTTTTCACACTTAATATCATATTGTTTATCTACTATCTACTACAAATCAGTAAAAACAGTACTAAAAGAATTATAATTTAACTAGACTTTATTTCTGACTTAGCTATCATTACTCAGTTAAACTCACTGAGCTATACAACAAATAAAGTCTTATCTGAAGAACTGTAGTAAGCAGACTGTATTAACTGCCTAAAAACAAGATCTAAGTAAATTTAGATCATTAAAAAGAAATCAAATTAATGTTCTGTTAAGTCTTCTCTAATAAATAGTGCAATAAAATAGCTAGGAAGAATTCTAGAGTGGTAACAAATACTCAGAGTACTATAACTAAAGCAACACAATTCAGAAATTAACTAAACACATAATAAAATACAGTTTATAAAATGTATATGCAGAATAAAGCTAAAACAAGACCACTCATAGACTTTAAAGAGTCAGGTAAGTAAGAAAAAATTAATTACAAAAAAAACTGAGTTGAAAGAAATAATCAGTGACTCTAAAATAAAAGAATAGAAAAATTCTGAGAAGCCTATAAAAAGTGAGTTAATAAGTGAAACTACATAAAAGAACATGCAAACTTAAAAGAGGCAGCATAGTCAGACACTATATGGCACCATAGTGAGCAAAAGAAAAGCACAAAAAGCAACAGAACTAATAATTCTAAAAAAATATAAGTGATTTCAAAATTTTTTTAATTTTAGTATTAATAAAAAATTGCTAAACCACAAATCATTTAACTACAAAATACTTCTAATGAAAGAAAAGAAATTAACATGCAAACTAATTTACTCAATGTTAAAAAGAGAAGCAAAGATTGTAAAAAAATACATTGATGACAAATTGAGACAAAATTATATTAAACTAGCAACATTATCAGCAGAATAGTCAGTATTATTTGTGCCAAAAAAGAACATTAAACTACAATTTTGTATTGATTACAAACAATTAAATGAGATTACAATCAAAGACAAATATCTATTACTATTAATCACTAAAATACAAAATGTAGTGCAAAAAGTGAAATGATTTACAAAATTTAATGTTGCAAATGCATACAACAGAATATAAATTAAATCTGAAGATGAATAAAAAATAGTGTTTAAAACCAAGTTTAAACATTACCAATATAAAGTTATGCCTTTCAGATTAATAAATACACCAGCAACATTTCAAAGATTTATTAATTCAGTACTAAGCAAGTATCACTTTAACTTTGTTATAGCATATTTGAATGATACTTTAGTATTCTTCAAGAGCTTTGAAAATCATGTTAGACACATCAGAACAGTACTACAAAAACTACAACTAGCAAAGCTATAGCTTAAGCTAAAGAAATGCAAATTTTATGTTTAAAAAACAAATTTTCTAAAACACCAAATTACTCAGAAAGAAATACAAACAAATTAACTAAAGATTTAAGCAATCAGAGATTGGCCAGTACTAACAAATCTACAAAAATTATAGACATTTATTGAAATAGTAAACTATTACAAATAATATATTAAACAATATATAAATATTATGAAATCACTATTTAACCTCTTGAAGAAGAAAAAAAAGTTTCAATAAACAAAAACACAATAGAAAGCATTTAAAAAAATTAAAATGAGAATAACAATAACATTAGTGATCAAACAGCACAACTTAGTAAAAAAAATAATCATTGAGATTAATGCATCAGACTATGCAATTGAAGTGATTATGTCACAGCTAGATAACAATGAAAAACTACACTCAGTGATGTATTACTCAAGAAAAATAATATTAACAGAACTCAACTATAAGATTTACAACAAGAAATTGTTAACTATAGTGACAGCATTTTAACAGTGAAAAGTATATTTTGAAAAAGCTAAGCACATAATCAAAGTAATTACAAATCACAAGAATTTTACTTATTTCACAATGACTAAAGTGTTAACAAGAAGACAAGCAAAATAAGCAAAGATATTGATAAATTACAACTTCACAATTAAGCATTGCAGTGAAAAACAAAATAAGTAAGCAAACATACTTAGCAAACAATCAAATCACAAAGAAAAAGTTCTTAAACTAAAACCAACACTATTGAAATTTCAGAGAAATGAAATAATAATGTATAATAATCAGACAGCAATATTAGCAGTAATAATGACTATTAAGAGCTAAGATAACAAACTGATACAAACTATTCAATGAGAGATTACAAAGAATGAAAATCTCAGAGTAATCAAAAAAAAACTGACAAAATAACAGAAAAAAATAAATTAATTTACTATCATGAATTGATATACATACTATTTACAGCCAGAAAAGAAGTAATCAAAAAATACTATAAATTATCAACCAAAGGACATTTTGAACTGAAAAAGACAGAAGAATTAATATTAAAAAACTTCTATTTCCCAAATATGCAATAAATGATATATCAATACTTTAAAAAATATGATACTTGTCAGAGAAACAAAGTAGCAAGACATTTATTATACAGAGAACTACAATTACTTGTAATACTTATTTGTCTATGGGAATAAATCATCATAGACTTTATTATGCAACTATCAGAATTAAAAATAAACAAAATCATACATGACATTATTCTCACAGTAGTAAATAGATTGATAAAATATACATACACAATATCAACAAGGACAGACACAACAGCTATTGACATAGTATATTTACTACTTTGATATGTGTTTAGCAAACATAGCACACTAAAGAGAATTACAATGGACAGAGATTCACAGTTTACATTAAAATTATAAAAGACATTAATAAATATAATTGGCATTGAGCATAGACTTAGCATAGTCTATCATTCACAAACAGATGAATAAACTGAAAGAATAAACTAAATAATTGAATAGTATTTATAAAATTATACAAACTACAATTAAAGCAATTGAGTTAAACTATTATTCATAGCACAATTTGCATACAATAATTTAATTAACATAACAATCAAAAAGACATTATTTTATATCAATTTTGAGTATAATTCTGAATTTAGCAGTGAACTAAAAAAAACCAAAGAAATCAACCACAAAGCAGAAAAAAAAGTGACACAACTATAGACATTGCACAAGCAGTTACAAAAAGATATTGAATTTGTAAATCTCAGAATGGTAGCCTACTATAATAAAACCTGTCAGAAGAGATTTAATTTAAAAAGAGAGAAGAAAGTATATCTAATATGCAAAAACATTAAAATAAAACAACTAAGCAGCAAACTCAACAGCAAGAAAATTAAACCATTTATTATTGAAGAGAAAATCAGACTAGTGAACTACAAATTAAAACTACTAAATAGCATAAAAATATACTCAATTTTTTATATTTTATTGTTGGAACCAGCATCACAAAACACTCAGACACAAAACAAAGAAATTGAAACCATGAAAGAAGAATACAAAGTTGAGAAAATTCTAGACAAAAAAAAAGTCAACAGACAAACACAATATTTAATGAAGTGAAAGAAATACAATATCTTAAAAAACACTTAAGAACCTATTAAGAATTTGATGAATTGCTAACATCTAATAAAAAAATATTAAGACTGGCAGAAGTTTAAAAACCAAAACTCAGATTACAAAGAAGTTAACTTATTAATAAATTATTAAAAGTAGCTGACAACTCTTGACACTGACAATTACTCTCATTAGCAAGACAGTTGAGTTTAGCAATATTTTCAGCTAATAGAGAATTTTCTTTATTTAGTGCATTTATTACAGTAGCATCATAATTTAACATTTTTAGACTATGCTCTTTCAGAAACTTTTGTTAATAACAAAGATGAGTATGTTTAATAAAGACTAAATTTAGCTAAGACTGCAGCTGCTGAAGTTTGAGATTGGTAGCAGAAAGCTTTTTTTAAAGCTTAAACTTCACACACTTAAGCTTATCTTATTCTTTTTCACTATAAAAAGAACACTCACATTTGTGACCATAATGAGTGCACTCAGCACACTTTTTATTCTTAAAAGTCATAATGCAAAGACAAGCAAGAGAAAAGCAATAATTGCACAAAAAAGATAAGTGATAACTACTGTGACATATACAGTTATACTAACACTCACAATTAGCCTTAGAGATAAATGACATAACAGGCTTAAAGATATTACTTACAAAAAAGAGTTAAAGTCTTAGTAGTAATATAAGCAAGTACTTTACTTATATATCTTCAGAGATGAAAACTTTGAAAAAAGAAAGTAATATTATAAACCAACTATGAAGAGGCATAATTGTGACACTTTGATAAGATAAAACTTTACAGTGCAGCATTAGAGTAAAGCAGACAAGATTATATGACAAAAAAGTATATTCTTAATGATAAAAGAAGCCATAATAAATATATTAAAATAAATATACTATAATATATTTACTGAGAAAATTATACTATAAAAGAGTATATCAACAAAAGAACTAAATATATAAAAAGAATTATTTTCACTCAGCAAATATATTTAGTTTTTCACACTCAATTTCATATAGTTTATTTACTATTTATTACAGGTCAGTAAAAATAGTACTGAAAAAATTATAATTTAACCAGACCTTACTTCTAACTTAGCTATTATTATTCAGTTTAGACTCACCAAGTTATATAACATATAAAGCTTTACTCAAAAAACTGTGGTAAGCAGACTGTATTAACTGTTTATAAACAAGACTTAAGCAGATTTAAGTCATTAAGAAAAAATTAGATTAATGTTTCACTTAAGCTTTCTTTAACTATAGTACAATAAGATAGCTAGAAAGAATCTTAAAATGATAACAAATAAACTGTGTTATTTTTAAAATAAAGTTAAGTTAGACATTTGTGCCATAAACACAGAACTCAAATGTTTTTAATTTCAGCTATTAGTGGCTTTGGCTTGTCATTTTCATCTTTGTAAACAACAAAAGTTTCTAAAAGAGTGTAGTTTAAAGATATTAAATTATAACACTGTGGTTATAAATAAGTTAAATAAAAAGAATTTTTTTTCTGCTGAGAAACTTACTGAACTCAATCACCTTGTAACTAAAGATGAGTAGTGTTGCTAATTTACTACTATTGCTAATTTGCTAATGAGTTAACTTTTTTATAATTTAAGTTTTAGTTTTTGAACTTTTGTTAGTTTTAATATTTCTTTATCAGATGTTAGCAATTTGTCAAATTCTTAATAAATTCTCAAGTGTTCTTTAAGATATTGTATTTTTTCCACTTTACTAGATACTGTGTTTGTCTATTGACTTTTTATTTGTTTAGAATTTCTTTGACTTTATATTTTTCTTTTGTGGTTTTAATTTCTTCATCTCACATTTGAGCACTCTGTGGTGCTAGCTTCAATAATAAGATATAAAAAATTAAGTGTATTTTCATGCTGTCTAAAAGTTTTAATTTGTAGTTCACTAGTTTAATTTTTTCTTTAATAATGAATGATTTAATTTTCTTGCTGTCAAGTTTGCTACTTAGTTGTTTTGTTTTAATATTTCTGTGTATTAAATATACTTTCTTCTCTTTTTTTAAATTGAGCCTCTTCTAATAGGTTTTATTATAGTAAGCTGCCATTCTAAAATTCACAAATTTAATATCTTTTTATAATTACTCATGCAATGTCTGTAATTGTGTGACTCTTTTTTCTGCTTTGTAGTTAGTTTCTCTGGTTTCTTTTAGCTTACTGCCAAATTCAGAATTATACTTAAAATTAATATAAAACAGTGTTTTCTTAGTTGTTGCATTAATTGAGTTGTTATATGCAAATTGTGTCATAAGTAACAGTTTAACTTAATTGCTCTGATTATAATTTATATAGTTCTGTAAATATTGCTTAATTGTTTAATTTATTCTTTCTATTTATTCATTTGTCTGTGGATAATAAACTATACTAAGTCTATGCTTAATGCCAGTTATATTCATTAAGATTTTTTATAACTTTGATGTAAACTGTAAATCTTTGTCTGTTATAATTCTCTTTAGTGTGCTGTGTTTGCTAAACATATATTAAAATAGTAAATATGCCATGTTAATAGTTATTGCATCTGTTTTTGTTAGTATTGTGTATGTGTATTTTGTCAATCTATCCACCACTGTGAGAATAATGTTGTGTGTGACTTTGTTTATTTTTGATTCTGGTAATTGCATAATAAAATCTATGATAATTCATTTCTATAAGTGAATGAGTACTGCAAGTAATTGTAGTTCTCTGTATAATAAATGTTTTGCTATCTTGTTTCTCTAACAAGTGTTGCATTTCTTAAAATATTAATATATTATTTGTTGTATGTTTAAGAAATAGAAGTTTTTTAATATCAATTTTTCTGTCTTTTTCAATCTGAAATGTTCTTTGGTTGGTAGTTTATAGTATTTTTTAATTACTTCTTCTCTGGCTGTAAATAATATGTATATTAATCTGTTGTAGTAGATAAGTTTATCTTCTTTTGTAATTTTGTTAATTTTTTTCTTAATTAATCTGAAGTTTTCATTTTTTGTAATTTCTTATTGAATAATTTATATTAGTTTATTGTCTTAACTTTCAATTATTATTGTTGCTGCTAATGTTGCCATTTAATTGTTGTACATTATTGTTTCATTCTTCTGAAATCTTAATAGTGCTGGCTTTGATTTAAAAACTTTTTTCTTGTAGTCTGATTGTTTGCTAAGTGTGTTTGCTTTTGTGTTTTATTTTTCACTGCAATGTTCAATTGTGAAGTTATAGTTTATTAATACTTTTGCTTATTTTGCTTGTCTCTGTGTTAACACTTTAGTTATTGTAAAGTAAGTAAAATTTTTGTGATCTGTAATTATTTTAATTATGTGCTTAACTTCTTTAAAATATATTCTCCACTATTGAAACACTGTTACTATGGTCAACAATTCTTTGTTGTAAATTTTATAGTTGAGTTTTGCTGATATTATCTTTCTCAAGTAATATGCTACTAAGTGTAGCTTTTTATTGTCATCTGGCTATGACATAACTGCTTTAATTGCATAGTCTAATGTGTTAATCTTAATAATCATTTTTTTTTGAGTTGTGCTGTCTGAGCACTAATGCTATTGTTAATTTTATTTTAACTTTTTCAAATGCTTTTTGTTGTGCTTTTATTCATTTATAGTTTTGTTTTTTCTTCAATAGATTGAATAATGGTCTCATAATATTTATGTATTATTTGATGTATTGTCTGTAGTAGTTTACTATTCCAATGAATGTTTATAATTTTTATAGATTTATTAATACTGGCTAATTTTTGATTGCTTAAATCTTTTGTTAATTTGTTTGTATTTTTTTCTAGATAATCTAATGTTTTAAGAAATTTATTTTCTAAACATGAAATTTGCATTTCTTTAGCTTGAGCTGTAGCTTTGCTAGTTGTAGTTTTTGTAGTATTATTCTGATGTGTTTAACATAATCTTTAAAGCTTTTGAAAAATACTAAAATGTCATTCAAATATATTATAATGAAGTTAAACAGATACTTGCTTAGTACTAAGTTAATAAACTACTGAAATGTTGCTGATGCATTTGTCAATCCAAATGGCATAATCTTATATTAATAGTGTTTAAATTTAGTTTTAAATGCTATTTTCCATTTGTTTTTAAATTTGATTTGTATCTAGTTATATGCATCTGCAACATTGAATTTTATAAATCATTTTGCTTCTTGTACTATGTCTTGTATTTTAGTAATCAATAGTAATAGATATTTATTCTTAATTGTAATTTTGTTTAACTGTCTGTAATCAATACAGAATTATAGTTTAATATTTTTCTTTAGCATAAATAACACTGAGTATTTTGCTAATGATGTTGCTAGTTTGATATAATTTTGTCTTAATTTGTCATTAATGTATTTCTTTGCAATTTTTGCTTCTCTCTTTAACATTAAGTAAATTAGTTTGCATGTTGATTTTTTCTCTTTCATTAAAAATATTTTATAGTTAAATAATTTATAGTTTAGCAATCTTTTATTAATGCTAAAATCAAAGAAATTCTGAAATCACTTATACTTTTTTGAAATTGTCAGTTTTGTTACTTTTTGCAATTTTTTCTTACTTACTGCAGTGCTGTATAGTGCCTGACTATGCTGCCTCTTTTAAATTTACATGTTTTTCTGTGTAGTTTTATTTATTAATTTGCTTTCTATAAATTTTTTAAAATTTTCTTTTCTTTTTGATTTAGAGCCATTAATTGTTTCTCTCAACTTAGTCTCTTTTGTGGCTGACTTTACCTCATTTACTCAACTTTTGAAGGCTTAGAAGTAGTTTTGTTTTGACTTTATTTTACATATACATTTTGTAAATTATATCTTGTTGTGTGTTTAATCAATTTCTGAATTATGTCATTTTAGCCATAGTATTTTGAGTACTACATCATACTCTTTAACTTTAGTCACATTAAAGTTAAATAACTTTAAATGGTTTTGAACTAAGACTAATATCATTTTTATCTTTGTGGCCAAAAACTATCTTAAGTTTTCTTTATTAAGTTCTGAAATTGATACTGGCTGCTATTTTAATTTTTCTAACAGCTGTAACTTCTTTATGAATCTTAGATTTATGAAGTTTTCTATGGCTTCTGAGTCAACTAGTACTTTAGCTAGTTAGCTTATAATCTTAGTTTATATTTTAATATATTAATCTTTAACTATTGTCATCATCTGATGTTATTATTCTCATTGTTGTTTTTTGGTTTAATTTTCTTGTGGAAAATGTTTACTTTTCATCTTTATGCCATAGTGCATTAAATAGTAATTTTTGTAACATACTGTCTAATGTATGATTTTGTGTTGTAAGTATTCTTGATACTTTATGCATATGCATTTTGATTTATCATAATAAGCTAATATTTTTTTCTGTAGAGAATTTTTCTGAGTCTTAGTCTGCTAAGCCTTCTACTTATGGCTACACTTGTCTAAGTTTAGCAAAGTGAAATTTATCACTCATATCTTAGCCTTAGTTGTCTCATTGCTTAGTTTTCTGTTAGTTTTAAGTGATTATTCACTATCTTTTAGCTTTTTAAGTGATTTGTTAGCCTTATATCATTCTTTTAGTTCTAGTTTAGTTGAGTTCTTTTGTGAAACTACTATGACTACCTTTTCAATTTCATTGTCTGATAGTGTTATTTATTGCTTTATAAGTCACTTCACTACCTCAGATGTTTTCTAAGTCTTTTGTAAATGCTTATTGATTTTATTCTATATTTCTTGTATTGTCTTTGGCAATTTAAATGCTTGTCTAGCTTGTTTAGTCTCTAGAGAAACTATATTCTTGTCACCATCATTCTAAGTTATTTTTTTGTATTGTGTCCATCTCTGGCTTTTAAAAACTTCATTGTAGTTGCTTTCTGATGTTTTTTCATTTGTTGCTTTTAACTTTTGTTTTAGTTTCTTTAGTTTCTTGCAGTCTTTTGCATAATGTTTTTTTTAGTTGCAGTTAAAGCATCTGAATTTTTTTTGTTCTTGGTTCTAATTAATTCTGTTATTTCATTGTAGTGCTGTAGCATTTAGCTTCATCAGCCTTGGTTTATAAAAATCTTTTTCTCTAATTGATTATTTCTTATTTAACTCATACTAGTTTATTTTTTTGTATTTAGTGTTTCTTCATTGTTTAGTATATTTTTGTGCTTGCTTTTGTTCAAACATTCTGTTATTAATTCTGATTGATAATTTTATTAAGTTATTAATGTTTTTTAGTTTATTGACTTATGCTATTTTATCTTGCATTTTTTTTCTTGAGTTCTTGCTTATAAACTGCTATCTGTGCTAATAATTCTCATCTCAGATGAGACATAATTTGTCTGAACTGTCTTGTATATTTCATAGCTAATTAGATTTAGTGCAGATGTTTAAGCTTTTGTTTTATTGTTTTAGTTTTATCTGCAATGCTGAATGTTTTGTTTAGTTTAATTTAAAAGCTTGCATAGCTTTTGTAAATTTATTTAGTAATTTTATTTTAGTTATCTTTATTTAAGTTTGAATTTCTGTTAACCACTATTAAGTTGATTTAATTAAACATTAGTTCTCTTATGTAAAATATTGTTAAAAATATTTTATTGTTGTTGTTGATGATGTTTATTATCTGAAAATACAAATTCAACTAAGTGATAAACACTTGCAGTTTGTCTTACTTACTGTAATAGTTTTTAAGTTTTGATGGCTTAATTTTATATTAAAATTCTCTCTTCACAGCTTGTATAGTTACAATAGTCTCTTGCAGCTATTCAATTATTTTTATAAGTTCTTGAGTTGTAGAAGTTCAGTTCACAATGTTGATTGTTGTAGTCTGTTTAGCAAATGTTGCTTAACTATTGCTTAACATGTTTGGTCTTAAATACTTAAGCTTTTAGTAACAGAGTCAAAAGCACTTAATATGTTATCACTTTAAAATTTTTTTTAGTTATTTTATTGTACTGTTGTTAAAAAAAGCTTAAGCAAAACACTTATTTGATTTCTCTTTAATGATTTAAGTCTGTCTAAATTTTCTATAGATAGTTAATGTGGCCTGCTTACCACAGTTCTTTAAGTAAAGCTTTGTATGTTATATAACTTGGTGAGTCTCAACTGAATAATAATAGCTAAGTTAAAAGTAGAGTTTAGTTAAATTATAATTCTTTCAGTACTATTTTTACTAATTTATAGTAGATAGTAAATAAACTATATAAAATTAAGTGTGAAGAACTAAATACATTCACTGAGTGAGAATAAACTTTTTTATATATTTAGTTTTTTGTATACTATCTGATATACTTTTTAATATGCTATATATCTTTCTTGTATACCATATACCATATATCATGTAATATATTATTTCTTGGCTAGTATATCTTTTTGTATATCATATTACATAACTTGTCTGCCTTGCTTCAGTGCTGTGTCATAAAGTCTCATTTTATTAAAGTGTTACAGTTGTACCTCTTTATAGTTGGTCTGTAACAGAAGCTATACAAGCTTTCAGACAAAATTAAACAAAGCATTTGGCATTGCAGACAGAATAAAAATTATAAAGCAAAAGCTTAAATATCTGCATTAGACACAGTCAGCAGCAGAATATATAACACAGTTTTAATAAATTATATCTCATTTAAAATGAAAATCATTAGCACAAATAACAGTTTATAAGCAAAAACTTAAAAAGAATATGCAAAATGAATTGGCATAAGTTAACAAACTAAATGACATTAATAATTTTATTGAACTGTCAATTAAAATTGACAATAAAATGTTTAAATGAAAGCAAGCATAAAAACACATGAAATAATGAAAATTCAACAAATATCAAAAATTAAACTAATATGAACTAAATGAGAAATAATCAATTAAAAACAGAGATTTTTATAAACCAAGACTAATGAAGCTAAACACTACAGCACTAAGATAAGACAATAAAGCTAACCAAAACCAAAAATGAAAAAAGTTTAAATGCTTCAACTGCAATCAAAAAGAACACTATGTAAAAAACTACAAGAAACTGAAAAAACTAAAACAAGAATTAAAAGTGACAAATAAAACCAAACCAGATAGCAACTATAATAAAGTTTTTAAAAGCCAGAGATAAACACAATATGAAAAAATAACTTGAGATAATAACAATGAAAATATAATTTCTTTAAAAATTAAACAAGCTAAATAAGCATTCAAATTGCCAAAAACAATACAAGAAGTATAAAATAAAATTAATAGACATTTACAAGAAACTTAGAAGACACTTAAAATAGTGAAGCAACTTATAAAGTGATAAACAACACTATTAAATGATGAAATTGAGAAAGCAGTTACAGCAAATTTACAAAAAAACTCAACTAAATAATTAGAAAAATAATATGAGACTAAAAAAACATCTGAGAAGCCAGAAGGCAATATACAATTGCTTGAAATTAATAAAAAACTAAGCAATGAAACAATTAAGGCTGAAATGCAAGTGACAAATCTCATTTTGCTAAACTTAGATAAGTATAATTATAAGTGAAAAACTTAGCAAGCTAAAACTCAAGAGAATTTCTCAAAAAGAAAAACAAAAATCTATTATAATAGGCCAAAATGTACATGTGTAAAGTACCAGAAACACTCACAGCATAAAATTATGCATTAAATAGCATGCTATGAAGATTATTGCATAATGCATTATAGCACAAAAATTAACAATGAATATTTTTTATAAAAAAACTGAATCAAAAGACAATAGTAAAAAAAATAACACTAGATGACAGTGACAGCTAGAGATTAACACATTAAGATATAAGCTAAAATTATAAGCCAACTAGCTAAAGTGCTAGTTGACTCAGAAGCTATTAGAAATTTTATAAATTTAAAATATATAAAGAAGCTATAGATTTTAAAAAAAGCTAAGCAACAGTCAATATCAATTTTAGAACTTAATGAAAAAAATTTAAAATAGTTTCTGATTATAAAGACAAAAATGATATTAATATTAGTTCAGAACTATTTAAAGTTACTTAATTTTGATGTAATCAAGATTAAAAAGTATAATATAATACTTGAAGTATTATGGCTAAATGTTACCACCTCAGAATCTTTCCTAGCTATTCTATTGTACTGTTTGTTAGAGAAGGCTCAATGGAACACTTTACCTAGTTTCTTCTTGATGACCTAAATATGCTTAAGTCTTGTCCTTAGGCAGTTAATGTAGTCTGCTTACCACAGTTCATCAGATAAGGCTTTGTACATTGGGTAACTTGGTGAGTTTTCACTAAATAACAATAGCTAAGTTAGAAGTAGAGTCTAGTCAGATTGTAATTCTCTCAATACTATTTTTACTGACCTATAGTAGATAGTAAATAAACAATATGTTATTGAGTGCAAAGAACTAAATACATCTATAGAGTGGGAATGAGCTCTCTTATATATTCAGTTCTTTGTATACCATTTCATATACCACCTGCCTTGCTATACTTATTGCTATACTGTATATCATTCTGTATACCAGTCTGTGTGTTCCACTGGGTTGGTATATTGAATTGTTATATGATCTCATAATCATCTCTTGAGTTTGCCTTGCTTTAGTGCTGCACTATAGAGTCTTATCTTATCAAGGTGTCATAGTTGTGCCTCTTTATAATTGGTCCATAATATTACTTTCTCTCTTCAAGGTTTTTGTCTCTGAAGACTCATAAGTAAAGTGCTCACCTTTGTCATTATCATAACTCTGACTTTTTTTTGTAAGTGATGTCTTTCTTCCCTCATTATGCCTTCTCAATGTAAGTGTGTGTTGAAAACTAACTGTTACCACTCTAGAATCCTTTCTAGCTATTCTATTGTACTATTGGTTAAGAAAAGCTCAACAGAACACTTTATCTGGTTTTTTCTCAATGATCTAAACCTGCTTAGGTTTTGTCTGTAGGCAGTTGATATGGCCTGCTTACCACAGTCTGTTAAATAAAGCTTTGTACATTGGGTAACTTGGTGAGTCTCAATTGAATAACAATAGCTAAGTCAGAAGTAGAGCTTGGTTAAATTGTAATTTTTTCAGTACTGTTTTTACTGACCTGTAGTAGATAGTAAATAATATAATTAGATTGAATGCAAAGAACTAAATACATCTACTAGACTAAAATAAGTGTTCTTATATATTTCATGATTTAGTTCTTTTTTCTATAATTTCTTATAGTCCCATATGAACTCTTTTTCTGTAGTCCTCACTGAACTATCTTTTTATAGTCTTTTATGAACTATTTCTTATCATGTGATATTGGACTCATTTATCATCATGTGACCTTGGTGTCTGTCTTGCTCTAGTGCTATGCTGTAGAGTCTCATCTTATCAGAGTGTTATAGTTGTGCCTCTTTATGATTGGTTTATAACATTACTTCTTTTCTTTCAAGGTTTTTATCTCTGAAGACACATAAGTAGAGTGCTTACTCTCATTATCATTGAGACTCTGACTTGTCTACTGTAAGTAATTCTGTTGTGCCTTGTTCTAAGTGTCATCATGATGCTTTCTTGCAAACTTTCTTGAGTTTTGTGTAATTATTATAGAGAATGTATAGTTCTTGCTAACTGTATAGATAGTGACAGTTTTATTGTTCTTTTTCTCTGCAACTACTGTTTCTTGTCATTTATTCTATGTGTGGTGTTTAATTCTCAGTTCTCATTCTGCTCTTTCTGTCTATGTCACAACTTTCACTGCTTTGGTCTTATTATGAATAATCACTAGTGAGATTCACTTCATAAAGAAGAAGCTTAAGTTACTTCCATCTTGATTGCTAGAGATTTCAATATTCATCTGCTTCAAAAATGTGCTGATTAATTGCATGCTGAAATGAGTGTTGTTTAAAAATGTATATTTAAAAAGTTATCTGAGCATGAGATGCTTTGTGAACATCAACAAGAGCTTTGTAATTAAAGTGCTCTTCTTCTTCACTGTGATGCTGAAGCTATTTCTTTGCCTAATCTTGTTTTTCTGGCTTCAGTTGTGAATAATTTTTTTTCTAATCTGAGTTCTGATTTCTGAACTTCTGTCAGTCTTGATATGCCTTCATCAGATGCTGGCAATTTGTCAAATTCTTGACTAGTTCCTAAGTGTTTTCTGAGATATTATATTTTTTCCACTTTACCAGATATTGTGTTTGTCCATTGACCTTTCTTTTGTCTAAAATTCTTTTGACTTTGTATTCTTCTTCTGTGGTTTTAATTTCTTTGTTTTGTGTCTAAGTGTTCTGTGGTGCTGGTTTCAATAATGAGATGTGGAAAATTGAGTGCATCTTCATGCTGTCTGGTAGTCTTAATTTGTAGTTCACTAGTCTGATTTTCTCTTCAATAATAAATGGTTCAATTTTCTTGCTGTCAAGTTTGCTGCTTGATTGTTTTGTCTTAATGTTTCTACATAGCAAGTATACTTTTTCCCCTCTTTTTAGATTAGGTCTCTTTTGATGGGTTTTGTTGTAGTAAACTGCCATTCTGAGGTTCACAAATTTAATATCTTTCTGTAGTTGCTTGTGCAATGTTTGTAGCTGTGTCATTTTCTTTTCTGCTTCATAGTTCATTTTCTGTGTTTCTTTTAGTTCACTGCCAAATTTGGGATTATACTTAAAATTGGTATAAAATAGTGTTTCTTTGGTTGTTGTATTGATTGAATTGTTGTATGCAAATTGTGCCATGAGTAGCAGTTCAACTCAATTGCTCTGGTTATAATTTATATAGTTTCATAAATACTGCTTAATTGTCTGATTTATTCTTTCTGTTTGTCCATTTGTTTGTGAATGATAAGCTGTGCTGAGTCTATGCTCAATGCTAGTTATGTCCATCAACATCTTTTATAATTTTGATGTGAACTGTGAATCTCTGTCTGTTGTAATTCTCTTCAGTGTACTGTGTTCACTAAACACATATTGAAGTAGTAGATATGCTGTCTCTAAGGCTGTTGTATTCATTCTTGTTGGTATTGCATATGTATATTTTGTCAATCTATCCACCACTGTAAGAATAGTGTTGTATGTAACTCTGTTCTTCTTTGACTTTGGTAGTTGTGTAATAAAATTCATAGTAATCCATTCTCAAGATTAAGTGGGTACTGCAAGTGATTGTAATTCTCTGTATGGTAGATGTCTCACTGCCTTGTTTCTCTGACAAGTGTCACATTTCTTCAAGTATTGATATATTGTTCATTGCATGTTTGAAAAATAGAAGTTTTTTAATATCAATTCTTCTGTCTTTTTGGTTTCAAAATGTTCTTTTGTCAGTGGCTTGTAATATCTCTTGATCACTTCTGTTCTTGCTGTAAACAGTATGTATATCAATCTGTTGTAGTAGATTAATCTATTGTCTTTTATTATTTTGTCAGTCTTTTTCTTGATCATTTTGAGGTTCTCATCTTTTGCAATTTTTTATTTGATAATCTGTATTAGTTCTTTGTCTTAACTTTCAATGGTCATTGTTGCTGCTAATGTTGCTGTCTGCTTGTTGTATGTCATTATTTTATTCTTCTGAAATTTCAATAGTGCTGATTCTGGTTCAAGAATTTCTTTCTTGTAGTTTAGCTGTCTGCTAAGTGCATTTGCTTACTTATTTTGTTCTTCACTGCAATGTTCAATCTTGAAGTTATAATTCATCAATATCTCTGCTCATCTTAACACTTTAGTTGTTGTGAAGTAAGTAAGATTTTTGTGATTTGTAATCACTTTAATTGTGTGCTTGGCTTCTTTAAGATATATTCTTCACTGCTGAAATGCTGTCACTATGGCTAACAATTTCTTATTGTGGATTTTATAATTAAGTTCTGCTAATATCATCTTTCTTGAGTAATATGCCACTAGGTGTAGTTTTTTATTATTATCTGGCTATAACATCACTGCTCCAATCACATAGTTTGATGTGTTAGTCTCAATGATTGTTTTCTTCACTGAGTCATGCTGTCTGATCACTAATGTCATTGTCATTTTTATCTTCATTTCTTTGAATGCTTTCTGTTTTGTTTTTGTCCATTGAAACTCTTTTTTCTTCTTCAAAAGGTTGAATAATAATCTTATAATATTTGTGTATTGTCTAATGTATCATCTGTAGTAGTTCATTATTTCAATGAATGCTTGTAATTCTTATAAATTCATCAGTACTGGCTAATCTTTGATTGCCTGAATCTTTAGTTAATTTGTCTATATTTTTTCTTGAGTAATCTGATGTTTTAGGAAATTTGTCTTCTGAACATGAAATTCACACTTTTTTAGCTTGAGTTGTAGCTTTGCTAGTCATAGTTTTTGTAATATTATTCTAATGTGTCTGACATGATCTTTAAAACTCTTAAAGAATATTAAAATGTCATTCAAATAAGCTATAACAAAGTTAAATTGATACTCACCTAGTACTGAATTAATAAATTTTTAAAATGTCACTAGTGCATTCATTAATTTAAATGGCATAATCTTATACTGGTAGTGTTCAAACTTGGTTCTAAATGCTATTTTTCATTTGTCTTCTGGTTTAATTTATATCTGGTTGTATGCATCTGCAATATTGAATTTTGTAAACCATTTCACTTCTCATACCACATCTTGTATCTTGATAATCAATAATAATAAGTATTTGTCCTTGATTGTAATCTCATTCAGCTATCTATAATCAATACAAAATTGTAAGTTGCTGTTTTTTTTTGGTACAAATAATACTGAGTATTCTGCTGATGATGTCACTAGTTTAATGTAATCTTGTCTCAATTTGTTGTCAATGTATTTTTTTGTGATTTTTGCTTCTCTTTCTGACATCAAATAAATTAGTTTGCATGTCAGTTTTTTCCCTTTCATTAGAGGTATCTCATGATTAAATAGTCCATAATTTGGCAATTCTTCATTGATACTAAAATTAAAGAGATTTTTAAATTACTTATACTTTTTTAAAATCATCAGTTCTGTTGCTTCTTGCATTTCTCTTTTGCTCACTACAGTGCTATATAGTGCCTAACTATGCTGCCTCTCTTGAGTTTGCATGTCTCTTTGTGTAGTTTCATCTGTCAACTCACTGTTTGTAAGCTCTTTAGACTCTTTCTGTCTCTTTGTTTTAGGGCCATCAGTTGTTCCCCTCAACTCAGTCTCTTTTGTGGCTAACTTTATCTTGCTTCTTACTCAACTTTCTAAGGCCTGTGAGTGATCTTGCTTTGGCCTTACTCTGCATATACATTTTATAAACTGTATTTTGTTGTGTGTCCAGTCAATCTCTGAATTATGTTGCCTTAGCTATGGTATTTCAAGTACCACATTGTACTCTTCAACTTTGGTCATATTAAAGTTGAGTAACTTCAAATAGTTCTGAACTAAGACTAGTATCAATTCTGTCTCTGTAGTTAAAAACTGTCTCAAATTTTCTTCATTGAGTTCTGAAATTAATACTGGCTGTTGTTTAGCTTTTTCTAAGATCTGTAGTTTCTTCATGAATTTTGAATTTATGAAGTTTTCTGTGGCTTCTGAGTTAACTAGCACTCTAGCTAGCTGGCTCATAATCTTAGCCTGTATCTTGACATGTCAGCCTCTAGCTGTTGCTACCATCTGGTGTTACTATTCTCATTGTTATCTTCTGGTTTGATTTTTTTGTGGAAAATATGCACTGCTGACCTTTGCACCATAGTGCCTTATGCAATAGTTGTTGTAACATGCTGTCCAATGCATGTTCTGGTGCTGTGAGTGTTTCTGATATCTTATGCATGTATATTTTAACTTATCACAGTAAGCTAATATTTCTCTCTGTGGAGAATTCTCTTGAGTCTCAGTCTAATGAGTTTTTTGCTCATGACTGTTCTCATCTAAGTTTAGCAAAGTGGAATTTATCACTTGTGTCTTGGCCTCAATTGTCTTATTGTTTAATTTTTTATCAGTCTCAAGCAATCTTTTCTTGCTTTCTGATTTCTTAGATGTTTCACTGGCTTCATGTCATTCTTCAATGGTGGAATTCTTATTGTTTCTCATTAGTTTATTGTAAATCTGTTGCATGCTCTGTTCTTGTGTGTATTGTCTGATGATTTTGTTGTCTGAGTTGTTTTACTCTGCTGTTTTCTTTATTTAACATTGTTGTTTCTTTTTTCTTTTGTATTGCTTGATATTCATAATCTAGTTTATAATTATCTCAACATCTTTTAAAGCATCACTTGTGTCTTTATCTGGTTCTATCACTGTCATTTTCACTGCATTGATGATGGTTTTAACTGTGAAGTTCATTTCAGTTCTTATGTGCCTCACAATTCATTGCTTTTTGGTGTTGTTATTGTGGCTAAGTTCTTCAAATGTCTTCTGAAATACTTCATTTATTTTGTCTTCAATTTGCATCATGATTTTGTGTGATCTTGTTGTTTTTTCAAATGTCTCAATTAGTTCTTAGTTTTTTTCTTTATATTCTGAATACTGTAACTCTTCATATTGTGCCCATTCTTGGCTTTTGAGTTTATCACTAAAGTTGATCTCTGAAAAGTCATTGTCACTAATTTTGTTGCTTGTTGTGTTAAGCTGTTGTGTCTCTTTCTTGAGTGATTTGTAGTGTTTGACTATATGCTCTTTCTTCTGGCAGTTATAGCATATGATCTCTTTCTTTTGCTTGTTCTCTGGCTCAGTCTTAGCTTTGTTTTTCTGTTGTGTTGTGTTCAATTCTATTGGTTGTGGCCTGTAAGAGTTCACTTTAAATTTCTTATGCTATTGTTCTTGATTAATGTGCTAAAGTTGCTATGTAGGCTGTCTATTATTTCTTCATTGTTTTGCTTGTTGCTTGGTTAACTTTCTCTTATAAATTTTATTGTTGATTTGTATAAATCATTCAATTAATTTGTTAATGTTAGTAAGTGGTTCTTCTCTAGTTAATTTATTCTGAACATCTTCTCTTAGTCTTTGTTTATAAATCACAATTTGCACTTTGTTTTCTCATTGCAAGTAAGATATAATCTGTTAGTACTGTGTTGTGTATTGTCTGGCTAATTTAGTCTGTTGGAGTCATTGCAGTTTTTGTTTTATGACTTTGGTCTAGTTGATCACTTTAAAGGCTTTATTCAATTCTGTGGTGAAATTTATATATTTGCTGAATACTCACTTGATGATTTCATCTTAGTTTTCTTCATTGTCTTAGTTTTCTTTTCTATTCTTTACAATGAGGTTAATTCAATCAAATGCTAATTCTCTTATGTAGAATATCATTAGCATGATCTTGTTATAATCTCTAGTGATTTTGATTATTTTAAAATACAATTCAAGCTGAGTGAGAAATGCCTGTAAACAGTGAGATTGCCCATTAAATGATTCAGGTTTCAGTGGTTTAAGCTGAGTTGTAGTGGTCTGTTGTGTGCATTGTAGTTTATTGAGTTTTTGAATCATTTCTTGAAGCTGTTTAAGTCTTTCTTTAATATTTTTTATATTGTTCTTCTGTATCATCATGTGCAACTGTTTAATCTCTTCCATCAATTCTGAATTGTCTAGTTTATCATTGTCTTCAAGTGCTGTCACTGGTGATAGCTGTGCTAGAGTCACTAGTTCTGCAGCTGGTTGCTTTTCTATATTCTTGAATGCTGACATAATGACTTGCTGTTCTTGGTTATAATACTTAAGCCTTTAGTAACAGGGTCAAGAGCACTCAATGTGTTATTACCTTAGAATTCTTCCTAGCTATTCTATTGTACTGTTTGTTAGAGAAGGCTTAACAGAACACTTTACCTAGTTTCTTCTTAATGACCTAAACATGCTTAGGTCTTGTCCTTAGGCAGTTGATGCAGCCTGCTTACCACAGTTCATTGAGTAAGGCTTTGTACATTAGATAACTTGGTAAGTTTTCACTGAATAACAATAGCTAAGTCAGAAGTAAAGTTTAGTTGAATTATAATTCTCTCAGTACTGTTCTTACTGACCTGTAGTAGATAGTAAATAAACAATATGTTATTGAGTGCAAAGAACTAAATACATCTGTAGAGTGGAAATGAGCTCTTTTATATATTTAGTCCTCTGTATATCATTTCATATACCACCTGCTTTGCTATACTTGTTGCTATACTGTATACCATTTTGTATACCAGTCTGTGCATTTTGCTGAGTTGATATATTGAATTATCACATAATTTTGTGATTGTCTCTCAAGTCTGTTTTGCTTTAGTGCTGCACTGTAGAGTCTCATCTTATCAGAGTGTCATAGTTATGCCTTTCTATAGTTGGTTCATAACACTAAAACAACATAATTTAGAGATTAACTAAACACATAATAAAGTACAGTTTACAAGATGTATATATAAAATAAAATCAAAACAAAACTACTTTCAAACCTCTGAGAGTTGAGTAAACAAAATAAAGTTAATTATGAAAAAAACTGAGTTGAAGAAAACAATTAGTAACTTTAGATCAAAGAGATAAAAAGATTTTAAAAAGCTTACAAACAGCAAGTCAATAAGTAAGACTATGTAGAAAAACATGCAAACTCAAAAAAAACAGCATAGTTAAACATTATACAGCATTGCAATGAGCAAAAAAGAAATGCAAAAAATGGCAAAACCAATAATTTCAAGAAAGTATGAGTAATTTTAAAATTTCTTTAATTTTAGCATCAATGAAAGATTGCCAAACTACAAATCATTTAATTACAAAATATTTATAATAGAAAAAAAACTACTAATATGCAAATTAATTTATTAGCTATCAGAAAAAGAATCAAAAATATTGAAAGCATACATTGAAAAGAACTTAAAAAAAAGTTATATGCAATTATTAACATCATTAACAAAATACTCAATTCTGTTTGTACCAAAAAAAGATGAAAGTTTACAACTATATGTGAACTATAAACAGCTTAATGCAATTATAATCAAAAACAAACACTTATTACTGTTGATCACAGAGATTCAAAATATAGTATAAGAAGCAAAATGGTTTACAAAATTTAACATTACAAATGCATATAATAAACTACAAATCAAGTCAGAAAAAGAATAAAAAATAACATTTAAAAATTAAATTTGAGCATTATGAGTATAAAATTATATCTTTTGAATTAACTAATGCACTGACAATATTTCAATAATTCATTAATTTAGTACTAGACAAATACCTGTTTGATTTCATTATTGCATACTTAAATAATATTTTAGTATTCTTTAAAAGCATTGAAAATTATGTTAAGCACATTAAAATGATACTACAAAAACTACAAATGGCAAAACTACAACTTAAACTGAAGAAATGTAAGTTTTATGTTTAAGAAACAAATTTCTTAGAACACTAAATTACTCAAGAAAAAATTTAGACAGAATAATATAAAATTTAAGCAATTAGAAATTGATTAACATTAACAAATCTATAAAAATTACAAGCATTTATTGAAATGATGAACTATTACAAACAATACATTGGATGATATGCAAATATCATAAAACTACTATTCAACTTATTAAAGAAAGAGAAAAAAATATTAGTGGATAAAAATGCAACAAAAAGCATTTAAAAAAATTAAAATGAAAATGACAATGACATTAGTGATTAAACAGCACAATTTAGTGAAAAAAACAATTATTAAGACTAACACATTAAATTATGTGATAAAAGCAGTAATGTCATAATTAGACAACAATGAGAGATTACACTCAGTGGTTTACTACTTAAGAAAGATAATATTAGCAGAACTTAACTATAAGATTTATGACAAAAAATTGCTAGCTATAGTGACAGCATTTCAATATTGAAAAGTTTACTTTGAAGAAGCTAAACACATAATCAAAATAATCACAAATTACAAGAATTTTATTTACTTCACAATAATTAAAGTGCTAACATGAAGACAAGCAAAATGAGCAAAAGTATTAGCCAACTATAACTTCACAATTGAACATTACAGTGAAGAACAAAACAAGTAAGTAAACACATTTAGCAAACAATTAAACTACAAGAAAAAAATTTAAAAATTAAAACCAGCACTATTAAAGTTACAAAAAAATGAAATGATGATATACAATTATCAGACAGCAAAATTAACAGCAACTATAACTATTGAAAGTTAAGATGACTTATTAATGCAAACCATCAAAAAAGAAATTGCAAAAAATGAAAACCTCAAAATGATTAAAGAAAAGACTAATAAAATAACAGAAGAAAATAAACTAATTTACTATCATGAATTGATATATATATATTATTTACAGCAAGAAGCAAAGTGATTAAAAAATACTATAAACCACCAATCAAAGAACATTTCAAATTGAAAAAAAACAGAAAAAATAAATCAAATAACTGAACAATATTTACAAAACTACACAAATTATAACCAAAGCAATTAAGTTGAATTGCTATTCATAGCACAATTTGCATACAACAATTTAATTAATGCAATAATCAAAAAATGCCATTTTATACCAATTACAGATATAATTTTAAATTTAGTAATAAACCAAGAGAAACTAAAGAAATCAACCACAAAGCAGAAATGAAAATTACATAAATACAAACACTGCATAAGCAATTATGAAAAAACATTAAATTTGCAAATCTTAGAATGACAATCTACTTTAACAAAACACATCAGAAGAAATTTAATCTAAAAAGAGAAAAGAAAGTATACTTACTATGCAAAAATATTAAAATAAAACAATCAAGCAGCAAACTTAATAGCAAGAAAATTAAACTATTTATTATCAAAGAAAAAATTGAATCAGTAAACTACAAACTGAAACTTTTAGACAGTATAAGAATACATCTGATTTTTCATATTTTATTATTGAAATTAGCACTGCAAAATGCTTAGATGTACAATAAAAAAATTGAAACCACAGAAGAAATATACAAAATTGAAAAGATTTTAAATAAAAGAAAAGTTAACAAACAAACATAATACTTAGCAAAGTGAAAAAAATACAATATCTCAGAAAATATATAGAAATCTATCAAGAATTTGATAAATTGCTAACATTTGATAAAGAAATATTAAAATCAGTAAAAGTTCAGAAACTAAAACTTAGATTATAAAAAAGCTAACTTATTAATAAATTGTCAATAGCAGCAAGCTAATGCTAATGATTATTCTCAGTTGCAAAATGATTTTACTCAACAAAATTCTTAGTGAAAAAAAGCTTTAGCTCATTGAGAATTTTAAAAACTTTGACATTATAATTTAACATTTTCACACTATGTTTTTTTAAGAACTTCTGTTGTTTCTGAAAATGAAGCAAGTGAGAATATAGCAAAATAAATTGCTTTTCAGCAGCAGCAATCTCAACATTGATTTTTTCTTGAGCTTTTTGAAGCTTACTTCATTTTTTATCATTATAAAAGTGCTTTTTGCATTTTCTGCCATGCTTGGTACAAGTAATATATTTAAAATGACAACTATTCATAAAGCACAGCAAATCATAAAAGAAACACAACTGGCAAAAAAAATCAATGATTAAACTATTTTTCTCAATCTCTTCAGAGAGACAAACATTTTTCTAGTATTTATTACATTTAGCAACAGACTGCAGAATGTGGTTAGAAGAACACTTAAAAAGTATAACAAAAATATATCACAAAAGACATCATTTATAAAAAAGAGTTAGAATTTTAATGATGAAATAAGCAAGCACTCTATTTATATCTATGTCTTCAGAGATGAAGATTTTGAAGAGAAAAAGTAATATTACAAATCAACTAAACATAGCAGATGAGAAAGCCAAAAAGGCAATGTGAAACTACAGCACAGAAGTATAATAAAGAAAATTAGCACATGATTAGAAAAAGTGACACTAAAAAAGTGCTTAAGCATCAAAAAGAAAAAATAGCATCTGATTGAAGAAAAAATATAATAACATTACAAAGACCACAGAAAGTCACATGAATAATATATCAAATTTAGTGATCAACAAAATGATATACAAGATATACAATATATCATAAAGACCACCACAGTGAATGGTATATATGATATACAAAAAGAACTAAATATATAAAAACACTCATTTATGCTTTACAGATGTATTTAATTCTTTGCACTCAACTTATATTGTTTATCTATACTATTTACTACATATCAGTAAAATAGTAACTAAAAGAATTATGATTCAATCAGACTCTACTTCTGACTTAGCTATTATTATTCAGTTATTCAGTTAAACTCATCAAGTTATAGTTTTACAAAGCCTTACTCAATAAACTGTGATGAGCAAATCACATCAACTGCCTACAGAAAATTTACAGATTAGATCATCAAGAAGAAACCAAATAAAAGTTTCACTTGAGCTTTCTCTAACAACAGTACAATAGAATAGCTAGAAAGAATTCTGAGGTGGTAACAAGCCTAATCTTCCTCTGTTCATGAGAAGTGCTCCTTTGCCCATTTAAGCCTCACTTTCTTATGTTTAGAGGTTAAGAAAGGCTTCTTCCTTGGACGGAATGCATACACTTCATTTTTTTTGTAGATAGCGGTGAACTGTATTGATATGAAGTTGACAACCTGATTTGCTAGGGGTCCCTAGAGCTTCAAAGGTATCATGAGAATTCTTTCTTGTATGATGAAGAAGACAATGTTCAGCATGTTTATTGAGCACAGGTGGACAACCAGGTCTTTTTTCACAATTATTTAATGAGTTTTTGTAGTGTTCTTTCTCCTTGATGATATGGTAAACAGTAGATTTTGGGACGTTTGTTTCAGCGCTGATTTTAGGGGCTTTATAGCCTAGATCATGAAGCTTTAAAATGACTGCAACTGTAGGAGCTGAATGCTCACGTCTTGAGGTTTTTGGCTTGCTAGGCATATTGAAAAATATGATGTTGTGGAGGGGGTGGAGGGATGCATTGTCAATAGATTAATATAGATCTGCACGTGATCGGAAAAAAGTTCTAATGACTTCCGGTAGGCGATTGTTACATTTCCCTAACCTAAGAGGAAGAAAAAAGAAAGAGAATGGTCAGTCTCGCAGGTGACCAAACGAAGTGATGACAAATTGAATGAATTGAGGGGTTTCGTAGCTCTCTACTTACTCGAGGTAGGTCACGCCACTGCTACTTAACTACTCTACTGATCATGACTCTATGTTACGCCGAACCAATAATGTGCTATGAGGAGATTGAGACATGGTGCGGAGTAGTGTGATTTTTTGTTTTTGGGAGGCTAGCCAAGTTCTGTTTTATATAATATAAATAGTAACTGTACGCGGGGTGTATTACGCTTGGGATTGGGCTTGATTATTAACTATCCTGCCTATAACTATAAAGGTACCTGATGATATTACCTAGTGAGTGAAGCGGTTATGAAACATCCTTGTTCGTCCAACACTCGTCACATCCGTTGTCGGGATTGACTGTCAAATGCATCGACTGGTCAAGAAATATCCGACAAAGGGATAACGACCCCTGTCTTTTCTGGAGTTCCATGAATGTGGGCCATGCGCATGCTCAAGGGGGGACCATTGGGGACATGCATTGAGCACCTTTCTAATTTCATAATGCTCAGTGTAAGGTCTGTTCTTCGAGATCGAGGAACCAATTTCCCCGGTCCCACTGTATCAGATGTATCCCTGTCATTCTTCATCTCAAGCGTGATGTATTCTAGTCTTGGGAAAAAATAAGGGCGTGAAACATCGAACAATGTCGGCTGTCGAGTACTGCGGCCCGAATTCCCAGTTCCACGATGTGAACTGTCTTTCTTCACCTTGGTATCTAGTTTGAGTATGGGTTGGCTGTGTTTTTTTCCTTGGAGAGCCTTGACTATGGGAATCTTGACTATGAGATCTTTTCTTCTTGTCCTGCTGAATAGCTTCTTGTGTCTGGTTATCACTGCCACTTATTTCAGCATCGTTGTTCTCATCTTCAATATCCATGAGGAAGTAGAGATTGTAAAGTTCCTGAAGTTTGCTGCGGTCTTCCATAGTGACCCATCGCGGATTCCCAAGCAGCGGGACAACTCGTCGAAGAATGGCGAGAGGAGCTCCTCTCCATTCTTTCGGTTGGAAAAAGAAGGATATCAGACTCTCTCTTTCCGGAATGTTGCAAAGGTACGGCTTGAGTTCGACGGGCTTATAAAGCCCGCCAGCGTTCAGGTAGAGTTCTGCGGTCGGTACTTTCCTCTGAGGTGTGGAGCCAGTTTTTGCTGCTTGTTGTTTGCGGTCACAACGATCTTGTTTTTCGAAATTGATGAAGAACTGCAGATCCGTGGGCATTATCACCAAACCAGGATCGTTATCGTCATAATTGATGTGGCATGTTGGACACAGTGGTATGGCATTAAGATATGAGGTTAGGTCGAAGTTTATCAGACCTCGCTGGTCAAAGAGTTCTACCTGTACCAAGTTAGTTTCAAAGTGATTAGAATAAAGGTCAAATGGAATCTTTACCAGTGTGTCTTTCTCTGCGATAACATGAGCAACTTGGCTTGGGCTTGTGCTGCAGACCCAACATAGATTGTTGGTAGTTGAATTGACTAGATTCTTGGTGTTCTCAGAAAAAGATCCAGACTTTACTGATGAACTGGTTGACCCTGGTCGTGAATGAGCTGAGGACAGCATGATAGATTTGGCTTGGATTGTATCTCTTGTCGGTGATGGTGGGGGTGGCATTAGACTTCTGTCATCTCTTTCATCCATTTTTATTAGATTAAAGATGAAGTAAATTGAGGTCTAGAACTGACTGACTTACCTACAGCTGAAAGTAATGGTAAATACTTTGAAGCTGCTCCTTCCCACAATCCCAAGATACAGAGCAAAAGCACCCACGAAGTCAAGAGCTAAGGCAGTTGCAGTTTCCGGTTGTAAACCAGAACTTTCAGAAGGTATGACTACGAGATGATTACCAGGAAGCGCGTCAACCAGTCTTCGAACAGATACTGCCATTCCACACCGCCCAGCGGTTATTTCGAGCCAATGGCTCAATAAATATCCGTGAAGCTTGTCGCTGTCCTGGTGTCTCATCTTCGACTTTGGGCCCTGATCGTGTTGGCTTCTCGGTCCTCCGCATAACGCTTCGACTAAGGGTGTTGTCAATAGCATCAATAAATTTACTGGAAGAGCCAGACTGGGGATTTAGGCAAGTACTCGAGTCTAGAAAGTTGTCAGACATCAGTCGTTATTTCTACCGAAAAAAAAAAATAATTTGAATGGCAACTGGGAAACGAAGAACTAGATGGCACCTACCACGAACTGTTCGAGAGATTCCTCAAAGAGCTCATTATTGACCCCGATTCCACCCGGGTGCTCTATAGGTGAAAGTGGATTCTTGACGACTGAAGGAGAGCGAGGTGTTAGCATCCGAATAGTCCCCGAGCACACATACAAAGGTCCGTCTGGACCAGACACATGGAGCGTACCATATTCCACGTAGAGATTGACATATATCTGTTGGAGAGCTATACGCATGCTAGGCGATTTTGTGTCCGTGAGCATGACGAACTTGATATTCGTGGGTGTCTCATAGTAGTGTAGTTTGTATTGGCTGGTGCGGTAGGAAATAAAACTAGTAGCAAGCTCATGTTAGCTTCTGATGTTTACGCATTGACCGGCAGAGATTCACAGAAGCAAGGGCATTTTACCTATCATCCTCACCGCCCAGCTTGCGCACCATATTCCGCAGAGAGAAGACCGTGCCGAAGATCAATTTGGCATCGTCGTCTGCACTCCGCGGAGGTCGTCTGGGGCTCTTTGTCACTCCATTGCTCATCCCAGGTGTCTCAGACGTCGGACGCGAAGGCTTGCTGTCAATAGACACTGGACGGGGAGTCCAGCGACGACTGTAGATACACTCCGCTGCGTCATGGGTCAGCACACGTGTTCGTCCAAGTCGCATTCAGGGGGGCAGTGGGGAGTGGGAGAGGGGTAAATGTGTTTACCATGGCGGTCGAAGATGTAGAAGGAATAGACAGTCATGGCAACGATGTCGAAGCAATAAGACGGTGCAAATTGAACCTGAACTAAGCTTGAGGGAGAGCAGGACGGACTGGATAGTATTGGTTATCGAAAGGAACGAGGATCGTGCTTAGACGTGTCGGCGACTCCGTGGGCGGTGAGAGTCGAGAACGCCTTTCTCTATCGATAGGTTAGACAAATAAAAGTAAACAGGACACCTCAGCTTTCTATCCAGATCCGTTGTCAATCTTCTCACTAGAGTTCGACTCGGTCGAAAGTATCCAGGAGGGAGACAAGTCGCCGACCGCCCCAAGAGGTCAGATCGGCCTGTCGTTCATTATCTTCCCCACATTCAGCCTTACCATCTACACAGCTTGCCCATATCGAGCTGGAAACTCTCCAGCCCTTCCCTCGAGGAATTCTTCGTCCCGGTGAGCCTTCTACCAGTGCCAGCTTGGTCGATTCCACAGTTCAATGGCCAACGACGGCCCCCCGTCGCAGCAGCAAGAGCCCCTCCAGCAGCCTATCCAGGGCGCCTTGATCGACGACCTAGCCTCTAAACTTCCCAAGCCCACCCGATACGCGTATGTTGCTCTATCCACTTCCCGGCTCTTGATTAGCATTTTTTGCTGCTTCACCAACCGTGCCCGTGCATCTTCCCACATTAACATTGAATTGCGGCTGACTCGCCCGTTTTCGGATCCTTTAGATCGACTCCATCATATGGGACCCCTCGACGACATCGTCGCTTCAATCCTTCAGTACCACGCCGTGTAAAGGTCTGTGTTGGCCTCACATAATGTTATGTAGAATGGACTGAGGCAGCTGACGGAGTGCTGACCAGGAAACACTTGATGCCCACACGGAGTATACCACCAGTCAAGACGATGGGACGGCGGAACATCGTATCAACCAGTACCTCATCAAGCAGGAGATCGGGAGGGGCTCATTCGGGGCGGTTCACGTTGCTGTGGATCAATATGGACAGGAATATGTGAGCACCTTTACCCTGGCTCATATAACAATTTCCCGAATATAAGCGGAACCCGACTGTCCAACGATCATGTTGGCTAACGTGCCATGCATTCCAGGCCGTCAAAGAGTTCTCCAAGGCACGACTGCGGAAGAGAGCACAATCCAATGTGTTACGAAGACCGCGTGGTCCCAGACGTCCGAGGATGGACTTCAATTCCCAAAACGATGAACAGAGCAAAGACCCCCTCTATCTTATCAGAGAGGAAATTGCCATCATGAAGAAGCTAAATCATACTAACCTTGTGGCCTTGATAGAGGTGCTGGATGATCCGACGCAAGATTCTTTGTACATGGTTATGGAAATGTGCAAAAAGGGCGTCATCATGAAAGTGGGGCTCGAGGACAGGGCGGATCCCTACGACGACGAACATTGTCGCTGCTGGTTCCGCGATCTTATATTGGGAATTGAATACCTGCACGCCCAGGGCATCGTGCATCGGGATATCAAACCGGACAACTGTCTCTTGACGAATGACGATGTGCTAAAGGTGGTCGATTTCGGGGTTTCGGAGATGTTCGAGAAGGATTCCGACATGTATACGGCGAAATCAGCAGGTTCTCCCGCGTTCCTCCCTCCGGAGCTATGTGTCGTTAAGCATGGAGATGTCTCCGGCAGAGCGGCAGATATCTGGTCAATGGGAGTTACGCTATTCTGTCTGCGATATGGGCGGTTGCCCTTCGAGAAACACAGCATCTTTGAGCTCTATGAGTCCATCAGGAATGATGATGTGGATTGTGAGGCTGAGACCGACGAGGACTTCAAGGATCTGATGTCAAGGATTCTCGAAAAGGACCCTGAGAAGAGAATAACCATGCCAGAACTACGAGTGAGTGCTTCAATTATCAAAGACAGGGAAATTCGGCTAACTTCGCGCAGGAACACCCGTGGGTCACAAAGAATGGCACGGATCCACTCCCTTCAGAAGAAGAAAATACGTCGGATGTAATCGAGCCTCCAACAGAAGAGGAAATGAATGAGGCCATTACCAAGAATCTCAACAACCTACTGGTAGTTGTACGTTGTTTGTCCCCTTCTCTGACTGACTAAACTAATCACTGTCCTGTAGGTGAAAGCTGTTCAAAAGTTTAAGAAGCTCATTGACCCGACAAAAGAAGATCCACCAATGCAGAGTATACTTGGCTCGGAATACGAGACTCACTTCGTGCAGCCGCCTCTTATGATGGAGGACGAAGAAGAATTCCCCAGGCCCGGAGAGGATTTCTCTGGTGTCAATAAGAGCCACAGTCTTGACACATACGACAGACCACTGAAGGAACGTGAACTGGTTGTCCAGGGCTACCACCAGCAACCCGTTGTCCCTGGAAAGACAGAATCACCGGAGAGAGTCGACCGTTCTAGCTTGTCTTCAAGGCAAGAATTCAATTCGGATGACAGCAGACCTCCCCAGGGCGTCAAAAGACGACTGCCATGGCCCAGGGAAGACCCAAGTACGGAAAGCGTTTTTGGTGAATCCGCGGAAGATAGCCGCAGCGTTTCTGCCTCGCAAATCTCCAGAGCTGGTACTCCATCGACCAAACAGAGCATGGAGGGGACTCGCGGCCACGCTCGGGATCCCCTAGAAGAAGAGCATCCTTATCTGTTCATTGGGCCATCAACGTTTACGGGTCACGTAGAAGAACAGACAGAGCCCCCCAAGGGTGGCATCATTATTCCGTACCTCCAAAAACCAGATACTTCCATCACTGGAATTCTTGAGTTTCCAAACGACATGCCCCCGCCAGACATGTCAGCCGTTCCCATTGTCAGCGAATCGCCTGGAGCGGCGGAAATCGACATCTACGAAGCTGCATACAAGGCAGAGATAGAACGTATCCGGAAACGGAGCCTTAACCGACGGGGCACACAGCCCAAAGTCTACCTTACTAGGCGCGTTGAGGGTAAGAATGTTGACCTCGGGGAGCTAGGACAGGATGACCCTGGCCCTGAGACAGCCAGTCTGATCTGGAAAAAGCAGTCTATCTCCTCGGTAAAAGGTGGGATAAGTGCCATAACGGCTCAACTTGAGACTGAGCGAAATGATCGACAAGCAGAAGAACGGTCAGCGGGGGAGAGTTTCATATCTGCAGAGCCAGAGCCAATTACAGAATCTTTCACAGACCCCATCACCCGCCCCGAGCCGGCATTGACCGGTGCAATCCAAGGGAGACGCAAGAACACATTGAAAAACTTCTTTGGACGCATGAGGGGGATTCGGCAGCCAGATCAGTCTGTTCCTGGTGATCAGACACATGGACCGTGATGGTGACGTTGGCAGGTGAGTAGACCAGATCTCAACGAATGCAGAAGGCATGATTCAGATTTAGATCGAGCGAGCGCATATCTCCCCCTTCAATCGTGTCCAGCGTTATCTATATTATTATATCGAGTAGGAATATTTGAGAAGGACATACATAATAACATTCATCATTAATTCTTTCTTTTCTTCTCAGCTTCCGTGCCGTATATATATAGTATCACCATATTATTCTTTATATCATCATTTTTTGAAATAATAGAGCTTTTGTTTCGTTTCAAGTTTATCACATCTTCAGAGAACATGCCCAGATGATTCGCGAAAGAGAGTGCCATAGATGATTCTGTCGAATCCTACAACACGGAAACATAGTGATAATATCGTGTACCTAAACTGAAGTCTTGCTAGATTCTTGCATGAAACCCAGAATCAACTAACTACGAATCAGACAAAGGACCTAGATCCTAGGGATCACCGTAGTCAAAAGCCCTACTCTAGAGACAAGTGGCGTTTGACAAGTCACATATATATGCAAGTACGTAATCTCTAGCCGACACAGTTTCAGACCTTATCTAGTTATCTATCTATCTAGCCAAGCTGCTGACGTATAATACTCTACTCTACTCTGTAGAAGGATCCATCCATTCTTGGTAAATGATAGATTACTAGTATATGGTAATAACAATAATAATAGTTAACTTTTTCTCTTCTGCCATCTGCAATCTTAATATACATACATTGGTATAAAAGTAGGGGGGAAAATACCTCCATAAGTGAGGTTGGGTTGTAATGTTACATTTCAGTACCTGAGTAGTTTTTCTCCACAGATAAAGATGCGCGGGAGCGTCTTAAGAAGAGAATAGAAGAAGAAGAAGAAGTAACGCCCGCGGTTTTGCTGATGAAGAAAGATGAGTAAGAGAAAAGAATCAAGGTTGATATCTGATAGAAGAAAGGAGGGAAAATGTCAAAAGTGATAGCGAGGATCATATCCGTACAGGGTCCACATGCAAGTATTTGGGACTGCAGAAAGACGAATGCTTAAAGATATAAAAAAAAGAAAAAAGAAACGTCTGCCACCGAAATTCTCAAGGACTAGCCGATTGAAAGACATAGCGCAGGCGGAAAGTGCTAGGATCAATTGTGTCCGTCTCTTTCACCAGGCTTCCTGGAAGAGTAATATGCATTGCAAATCGCTTTCTATTGGGTCTGCCGTTGATTGTAAAAGGTCGTCGCTCGTGGCTCAGATAACCGTCGCATAGCGTAGCACACATCATGTTCCACTTTCACTTGGTCCGCTCTCACGTCGTGTTGTTTCTTGGGTTCCGCTTGTCCCCGCCAATATTTCAAGATCCAGTCCTCGCGGTCGTCCTGGATTTGAGGTACCTGCTCCACTTGGAATTGTCCAGCTTGCTTCGGGATAGGAAAATAGAGGTGGACCCAGCGGTCTAGCTCCTGTTGCCCCTGGAATCGTTCGTGGTGTGTCACCCCCAAGTCCCAGCTGCATTGATTGTAGAGATGGCAATGTCCCAGCTTGAGACCACAGCTCCCCTTGGGCTGATGCTGGGACTGATGCTGACTCCATCTGTTCTTGTGTCGGGTCTTCTACGGGTCGTTCTCTCCTGGCTTCGATTGAGGTTCCTGACGTTTCCACAGATGCTGTCTCCATCGCTTTGGTTTCTAGATTATGTATTGCTGGCTTGGGTGAGAGCACCGGCCCCTCACTTGTTACGCTTCCCGCACCAGACGGCGTGGGTGGATTTCTTGGCCTGGCAGCTCCTGATCTTCGGGGAGGATATTCTTCGCCTCGTGCATGAGCTACTGCCCTGCGTCGTTCCGTCTCTGCTTTAGTCGGCCGCCCTCGCTTTGGACGTGGTTCTCCTCTTCCTGCGGACATCGGCTCTAGTCCTGGAGCCAGCTGCATCCGGGAAGTACCTTCCGGTCCATAGGGGCTACTGCTTAGCGACGACGGTCGTGGCTGTATAGCGGGAAATATCCTGTCTAACGGTTGAATGGGGCGCTTTCGAGATATATCAGTGTCCAGCGGCGGCACCCGCGTTGTTGATATTCCTTGCGGAACTAACCCGAAAGCCTGGACGGACATGTTGTTGTATGCAGATTGACAGGAGCTGAGGGATCGGCCTTAGGAAACTAACATCAGCGCAAGTTCTATGATGGAACCATCTAGCTCCTGCCTACGAGCCAAATCCAATCTGTTCCGGGGATGACCAGCCATATATTCACATAGAACGCATTCACAAATAAAATCGGGACTACTATACCTGGAGGCAGAGGTATCTCCGTCCAGCTCGGTGAGATACGGAGATCGTTGATCATCTTGAACAACGAAATGGAAGGAACACCGGCCTTCTTGAGTATCTCGGTGAGTAAAGCGTACTAAGAGACAAAATCATTTTCTGTCAGTCTATATGAATCACAAGCTCGATACCACCAGATCGTTGGTACTGGCTTTCATCTTAATAGTGAATATAATGTTCCATACCTTCTCCTCCTCAGTCCATGGCCTTTCCGGTGGATTCGACATGTCCCGCCCAGCATGGAAATGAAAAGATCCGCCTGTCCTTCAAATCGGAAGGACCGAGTAAAGTGACAGCCTCGCGACAGACGTAAAGGACCCCACGCAAAGGCCCCCCCACCTATAAACTAAGGGCGACGGAATAGGTAATAGGTCACGGAAGCCAAAAAGGGAACAAGAGCAATATGGTCAGCGAGAACTACTATAGAGGAGCCGGTCAAGACGAGCTCTGAGCTTCTATTCCCACTTTCCACGCGGACACGGTTGGGCCGGGGCCAGTAGGCACACCGGGCCGCCGGAGAATGAGCGAACAGAGTGTGACTGGAAGAAGATAGGCGAACCAAAGAGGCATAAAGAAATGAGGGCAAGGGGCGGGTCGCACGCTCTTGCGTGGAGTAAACATTGATGGGTCGCCGACGGGGAATGGAGGGCTGAACTGGTGAAATTGGGAGGACAAAGAATGCCAGAGAATTAAAGGCAGGGGGAGGCAACAGTGACGAGAAGGACCGTTTAATTTAATCTGTATTGCCTGTGTTGTTCCGGCGGAGAGAGAATATGTGAGAGAACAACGAGGCCACGCGCGGGGCGGAGATAGGAGGCCAAAAATAACACACAGCCTCTCTCAAAGAAGGATAGAAAACGAGACCAGACTAGAAGTCGGCCCTGAGACTGATTCTCAGGAGAGAGAGAAAAAAAAAATAAGAAGTAGAGGCAGCCTCGTCTACCTTCCGCCCACAGAACCCCGGGACGAGAGGTCGTCGGGCGTAGTTCGATGGAGAAGGTCGTTCACAACCACCTATGTCCTAGATGATCAAGCAACGGTCTTGTAAGTGAGCAGGTCGTTAGGCGGGACGAATCAGTGCCAGGCGAAACCACCATGCGACTCTAAGAGTTCCTATAGACAGACTTTCCGAAGAACGACAGCTCCGGCCAAACAGAGCTGGAAGATCCGGCAGTTTTAAGCCAAGTAACAGGCAGGGAGAGACCCGTGCAGACGCAGGTCTAGAGGAATTGAGCCACGAGAGGCAGATTCAGAGGGACAAGCCAGACGCCAGGGAGGCTGCAGGGGAGCTATCCAGGCCGATATGACACGGGCAGTGGATATCAAAAACAAGTGGGTTCAGTGCATGCTCGCTTCTCGGAACGGCTGCACCGAGCTCGATCGCCTGTACTCGTTAATTTCTTCTTGATTGCAGAGCAGACGGCATCACTGCCACCGCCAGGGTCCAAGATGGGGACAGAGTACGCATTGGATGGAGCCCTGTGGAGGAACGAACAGGGTTGCTTTCCACCTGCCGGTCTTGAAGAACAGCGGAACATCCGTCGATAACTTTCTAGTTCTTAACGAATATACCCGTTGTTCTATTCCCTTCTGTGCCGTCGTCAGGGCCGCGAAGGCATCTGATGGAGCTTCTTTTACCGTTTTAGGAGTTAAATTCTGGCCATTGACAGGGGACGATGGGATAGCGCGTCTGCAGTGTGGCCCTCTTTTTTTTTTGGCACCGGCGAAGCAGAGAGTACAGAGTATAACAAAATCAGACGAGGCAACTGGGACTAGAACATGTTTGGAGCTTCGCTCTTTTTTTCCCCGAGAGACGTTTGACACTAGAGTAGGTAAACTTAGGTAGTCTCCGGGGCAGATGGCGCAGCGATCCGTCCCAAGCAAGGGACAGTGCGAGCGAGACCAGAAGCGACGAAGGATGTGGTGGACCTGATCAGCTCCTTGCAGTCTCGGTTCACGAGGAGTAATACTTCTTACTGCTGTATTGAAGTCGTTCGATCGCCGTGATTGTCCGGGGGAAGCCCGTCGTTCATCCATAGCCGAATAGCCAACCCGTTGCCAAACACCCCGGTCGTCGCAAGATCAGGCTGGACCATAGACGATGGAATCAATAACGGTTAACCGGATGACTCTCGCGATTCGAGGATCCTGTTGGCTGAATTTCCTGCACAAGGACACTAGAATGGCAGAGCAGGGAGAGCGATAGGCTGCAGTAGGTAAGCCGGAGGGCGCCACTTGCATCCAGCCTAGTAGAGTAGTAATAATACTCTGTCTGGGAAACAACAACAATTGTGATGATAGAAAACAATTGAACACAAAAGCACGCAAGATGCCCTGCCACAGAACCTGCCTGTGGATGTTTGCTGGTTTCCATGGTCGCTGGACGGGTTGGACACTCAGCATATCTCCTATGTCATCTGTGCTATTCTTATCCCCAGATTGCACCTAGAAACATCGTCATCCATCCCCTCCGGCGTTATACAGCGGCAACATTGCACAGAGTACAGCGCCAGGAAGTACAGGGTACGTCAACATCGGTGGACCCAGAATGGCGCCTGTAAGTCGCAGCAACCGGGAACGTTAGTACCGACTCAGTTTAGCAGCTCCAGCAAACTTCACCTGCAGACGTGGGAAAATAAATTAAATTTAAATCCAAAAGCGACGAGGTCGATGTGAAACCAGCCGGACAGAGAGACGGGACCTCCCTGCCCCTGCCTGCGCAAGTCTGCTGGCTAGGATTATTGTTCCGAACAGACGATATCCTGCAATCGAGACCCATCGGTTGAAGGTCAATTCGTTCTGAGAATCCCACAGTTGCTCCCTCAACTTGTCCCAGCCCCTCTTTCAGATGTTCTTTTTTTTCCCCCCTCTTCAAGCATCGCCATCTCTCTGTGCTGGGAGATGGGTATCCAGGGACAGATCCCCGGGCGATGCGCCATGCTCTTTGAGGGGTGAGGATGAGGGTAACAATGCGTTTACCACCAACCATCCCCGGCGGTTTTTGATTGACTGACATTCAACGCGACGATATCGAGCCGTCCGTGCAGGATTCTAGTCACGCTGAATCATGCAGTAGCTCCAAGACGCCTCTTGTTCTGCTCCTGGAGATCGTTGCATAGATATCAATCCACCACAGCAGTTTTAACACGCCGTAGTGCCCCTGCCCGGCCCGCTCAACGCACCCCGTTCACACGATCTTGTCGACACTTCAACACATCAGAGCCTCTGGTCATCCTCGTCCAATCCAGGGGTCTGCGGATGATCACCTTTGCGACGGATCCGGCGCCATTTCTGCGACCCCCAGCAGCGTTGACCTTGCTAGAACAGTATCCCGACCAGGAAGCTCTTCTGTGAAGGCCTTCTTTTCAGCCAAGAGACATTTCCCCTCCATCCCCGCATTGCTTTGGAGGGGAAGGCCTACCAATGAGCGCATCCCATGAAGCGCTGGCTGTCCGAACAGACCTCGCGAGGCCTCGTTCGTTGTCACATCGTCCTGGGCAGGTATATCTCAACTGCACCGCTCAACCAGGACCGTCTGCTGGATTTGAGTCCGTGTGCACATCCTGACAAACGCAGATCTAGCTCCCGCGGGCACGGGCGTCGCCAATGTCCTTCGTGGCTGGGGTGGGTTTGGGGGTAGTGATGCAACGACCCATAAGTACAACATGCTTTTCCTAATTTCATCTGAAACGAACAAAGAAAGATGACTCAGGCAGGATGGGGTAAGTAACTAACTAGATGAAGCTGCTCCATGTTCTTCTTCTCTTTCCTTGCCCAAGGGCCTTGGCTTTTGCCATTTTTATATTTGGACATCCTCTACGGAGTACACCGCCGGGCTCATGCGGCAAAGCATAGTCCAAAATCCCATCCATTGTGTGACGCACGGCCACGTCGATGACCTGGATAGAATGAAAAGAAAAGAAAAAAAAAAGCCCCGGTGACGCCGCGAAGTCCGATTAGACGCTGCCGCCGCGGCTGCGCTGCCGTATCAGCGATGATCGGAGCATCTTCACGAGGATGTGTCGGGAAGAAGGTTTCGTCTTCGCTTCATCTACTGGCTAATAATGACAGTTCCAGTGGAGGTGCAGGGATGAGCGTTGGCAGAGCGGACGCTGCAGTCTTTTGTTTTTCTATTTCAGGTATCAGGATCGCGCAGCGATTATGATTTGCTGGCATGAAGAGCCCAGAAATGGCCAATGGTCGTGGTTGGGCACTTCATTTCCTTAGTCCTTTCTTTTTTCTTTTCTCTCCCGATCTTTATTCTATTTTATCTATTCATTTACCTGTTTATTACTGCCGTTGTTATTGTTATTGTGATCTTTCTTGACCTCGAAGGTTCTGATTTGAATTGGGAGTATATAGATGCCATCGTCGGGGCAGGGGAATGCTGCAGGATCCAGTCTGGATGCATCCAGACGAGAGAGTTTTACTTTAGGTACACAGACAGCTTGCAATGAGAAAACGAGTTCGTGCATTGATTCACTCCCGAATGAATGCCGTTGGAGGCGACATTGTATGTAAAGAAAAAGCGCAAAGGCCAACGGCAAGTCGGGGACCGCCAGCGCAGGATCCGGCGGTTTGACTCTCTCATTCCTGCCCGTTCCTCATCTAGAATTCCCAATCTTCATCCTTCGCCCATTCTTTGACATCTTCCCATCTCCCACCCCGCAGTCGATTACCATCGGAATTGGAGGAAGTCATGGGAGTTTCATCGTGACTGTCGTGCTGGTCTGTGTTTTTTTTTCCTGCTTTTATCCCGAGGAGTAGGTGCTTGTTGAAGCCAGAAAAGAAAGAGATCAAGGGGACGTGCATCCGACCACGGATTTTTCTTCATCTTACCTCCAGGAATACTGGAAGTCGTTCTCTTGTCTGTTGTCACATTGGACTTTGCTATGGTTACGTTGCTGTTCTGCTACGTGAATGTTCTATTTTCATTGAGGCCATCACTGAAATTCTGGCCTATTTCTTTCTTCACTGTGACCGGCGATTTCCAGTCTCTCTTCCCCGCACACGGACGCTTGAGGGAGCAGAACATATAGCTTTGACGGCTGCTATCTTGACGGTGAAGGTCTCGACCATTTGGAGGCAGACATTCTGACCGTGCTGTTGTCCGTGGTGGAAGCTATTTTGCGGCGCGTTGCTGGCGATCCCTTTTTTTTTTCCCCTTCGCTATCCCTCACTTTTTCTTGGCGCCTGGCAGCCAACCGCGACGTCCTTCGTCAACCTTACTTGCTCGTCCACCTCACCCTCAAGAGACTCGATTCAACCCCCAGACAAGTGGTTCTAACGCGTCGTCCGTTTCGTCATGTCCACCCATGACCATGCGGACGTCAAACCAGAATCAGTAGCGGCCGCAGTAACAGAGATCAAGCTTGAAGATTCCGCCGATAGCCCCGGTATTAATGGAGGCTCCAAAGATGAGCTCTCGGGCTCATCTGCGGCATCCAAGCCCACCACTGTCGCTGCCACGAACGGAGTATCTTCGTCTTCTGTAAAGTCAAGGAGCAACTCACGTTCTCCTATGAAGAAAGATGGCGATGGCAGCGAGATCGAGGAGAAGGTGGGCGGCGACATCACAGTCAAGATGGAGCCGGGCCAGCCTCCCAAGCTGTCTCGCAGTGCCTCGCAGAAAATTTCGCGACCACCTCAGCTATTTAATCACCTCCCGGATAGTACGGCAGAGGCTCAAACCACCTTCCAGATGATGGAAGAATGTACCTATGCTAACAAATACATGGGATACACCGAACATGCGATGGACTGCGACTGTGCTGAGGAGTGGGGTAAGCTTCATCCCCATGTTCATCCTTGATAATTTTTTCCCCTGCAATACACAGCCCAATTATACTTTGTACACAGTCTCTACAGTTGCATTTGCTTATTCCGATCGATTTTGCGCTTTTTTTTCTCTCTTTCTAACCATACCACATCTAGACCCCGTGGCCGGTAAAAATCATGCATGTGGAGAAGACTCCGATTGTATTAACCGCGCCACGAAGATGGAGTGCGTTGGGGATTGCGGTTGCGGAGCAGACTGCCAGAACCAGCGTTTCCAGCGCAAAGAATACGCGAAAGTTGGCGTTATCAAGACGGAGAAGAAGGGCTTTGGGCTTCGCGCAGAGACCGACTTGCGGCCTCATCAATTCATCTTTGAGTATGTGGGTGAGGTGATCAACGAGGCTCAGTTCCGACGTCGCATGCGCCAGTACGATGAAGAAGGCATCAAGCACTTCTATTTCATGTCTCTCAGCAAGGGTGAGTTTGTCGATGCGACGAAGAAGGGCAATCTTGGCCGTTTCTGCAACCATTCTTGCAATCCCAACTGCTACGTGGACAAGTGGGTAGTGGGCGAAAAGCTCCGTATGGGCATCTTTGCCGAACGGCACATTAAGGAAGGTGAAGAGTTGGTCTTTAACTACAACGTCGATCGTTACGGAGCGGATCCGCAACCGTGCTATTGTGGCGAGCCGAATTGCACAGGATTTATTGGCGGAAAGACGCAGACGGAACGTGGTACCAAGCTATCGAACGCGACTATCGAGGCCCTTGGAATCGAGGATGCGGACGACTGGGACACCGCTGTCGCGAAGCGGCCACGCAAGAAGAAGACTGGCGAGGATGATGAGGAGTATGTCGATAGCGTGCAGCCTAAGTCATTGAACGAGGACGGTGTGACCAAAGTGATGGCAGCTCTGATGCAATGCAAAGAGAAATGGATTGCGGTCAAACTACTTGGCCGTATCCAGCGTTGTGAAGACGAGCGTGTGCGCAACCGCGTGGTGAAGATGCACGGATATCAGATCCTCAACTCGCAGCTTAGCACGTGGAAGGATGACTTTAACGTCGTGCTTCAGATTCTGGATATCCTGGACAAGTTCCCTCGACTTACTCGCAATAAGATTATCGACTCCAAGATCGAGTCCACGGTGCAACCGCTGACTCAATGTGGTGATGAGCGTGTGGAGAAGAAAGCTGCTGGCCTTCTGTCCGTCTGGGCAACTCTGGAGGTGGGCTATCGGATCCCTCGGATGAAGAGAGTCCCGACAGCGAATACACCGACCCAAAACGTGAATCCGTTTGAACGCCGCGAATCGGCTCGCGATGAGCGGAAGAGGTCCAAGTCACGGTCACGATCGAGATCGCGCTCTATCGAAGCTCCTCGTGGCCCGGCTGCTCAGGGCCGTGGTGGTCATGGGCATCGACCCAGGCCTTTCCGGCGCCAATTCAACCCTCTGCCTCCAGGCTGGTTCGCGGCTGAGTCGAACGGTAGAACGTATTATTATTCCGCTCGAGGCGATACCACATGGACAAGGCCAACTCAGCCTGCACCTCAGCCTCCTCCACCCCCAAAACCAGGGTTGAAGGATAAGGCATTACAGGATATCATCGATGGTATCATGAATGCGAAGGAAAACACTCCGAAGGAGAAGACTGCGACACCTGCAACGCCGCAAGGAGCCAAGCCTTCGTCAGAGAAGGAGAGTAAGGAGAAGTGGAGAACTTATAGTGAAGAAAAGCAGAAGAGGCTCTATGAAAATACTGTGAGCATACTACTGGCTTTAATTAAGACTGTGTGCTGACTCTTTTCTAGCTCTTCCCTCATGTTAAATACGTGATGGACAAGTTCAAACACAAGCTTCCGAAGGAGGACTTGAAGCGCTACGCGAAAGAGGTAAGGTCGAAGAATCAAGAAAAACCTCGGACCCCAGACTAATGTGCTGTAATGCAGGTAGCAAAGAAGCTTGTCAACTCGGATTTCAAGAACAACCGCGTCGAAGATCCAAATAAGATCAGTGAAAAGCAGCAGAAACAAGTGAAGAAGTTCTGCAAGGAGTACTTCGACAAAGCCGTTGTCAAACACCGCGAGTACGAGAAGAAGAGAGCCGAGAGGAAGGCCAAAGAAGCCCAGGAGAAAGGGGAGACCAGTGAGACCAAAGCGGAGAACCCTCCAGCAGTCAAGGAGGACGGAAGTGACGATGAGGACCTGAAGATGTCCGACGATGAAGGGAAGGACAACGAAAGCGTTGAGACATCGACACCTCCGGCACCTCCACCGCCGCCAGCAGACGAAGCTGAGCAGGAAGTTGGCGCTCTGAAGAGAAAGCGGGAGGGCGAATATGATGATGATGATGATGATGAGGGAGCTGGAGACAGAGAGTATTCTCCCCTTAAGAGGCAGAGGTCACAAACACCTCCACCACCGCCACCCCCTCCTCCGGAAGATGCGACCGTTGATGAAGAGAAGCGTGATGAGGATCATCCAATGGACAACCCTGAACCCTTCTCCCAGCGTGATGATACATCCAACGGCAAAATGGTCTTGGATCATCTAGCCCCGGACAAGTTCCCCGAGAGACAAGATGAACTCAAGTCTTCCCATATCGGCATCGAAGGGAAAGTATAATATTAGTGGAATCATCGTATTCTGCTTTCCTTCCTCTTCTTAGGACTTTCTCCCAGGCGATTTACCTACCTCCTTCTTCACCCTCAATCTTCGCCTTACCTCACCAAACCACGCCATGTTTTTTAGAATCTGATTAAACCATTCTTGGGGATCCAGTCCATGTACCATCAGTAGCACTCAGTTTTCAGTGCTGAACCATTCATCATCATCATCATCATCATCATACCCAGGCGGCGCAAGTTTCTTTCTTCCCTCTTCTTTTGAATTCTCTTTCTTAGCTAAAATCTATCAGGGAACGGTGGATTAACGGGTTCTTCTTCCTCTTTTTTTTTTGTGTGTGTCTTGGCCCTGAGCCAACCAACCTAAGCTAAGTACATATACCCTTTATTACCGGAGGTGAACTCTGCTCGGATTTTCTTTTACCTTTCTTTCTCAAACCAATGTATTATCGCTTGTAATTCAAAAGTGCAAAGTGCAAAAAAGCGGGAACAGGGGGCGGTCCGGTTCCAAGATGCTGTTAATTTTTTTTCTTTTTCTACTTTCGAGCTGCGTACTCGCTGAGTCCAGAGTCCAGAATACGTGGAGGAAGAGGAATAAAACTCCATATTAAGTATTTCGGCCGTCTATATAACTAGCATAGATGCCGGAATGGGTTCTATATGCGTAGCTGATAGATGAGAACGTTGTGATAGGACATGATTGAGGAAGGGGCCTCTTTCTTTCTCCTTTTCTTTTCCAGGCATGAGATCGTGATAGGTGCATGCACCACATGCACTCGTGTAGGCCACGGCAAGGTGGCATGGCAGACAGGGTAAATGGAGTTGCTAATAGATTAATTAGCACGGCCATTGCCCCAGACCTCTTGGTCTCTTTCCCATCCCTTTTTCCTTCTCGTTACGTCCACGCCATGGGGTTTCTTCTCATCCTCAATCGCCGAAGGACCCTAACCTCTTGAAGATTCATCATCATCCGATGCGGCATGCGAGAATCCAATCCGCTACGCCTTCAGCAACGCCTAAAGAAGAGTACAATCGAATGCAGAACCTTTTCCCCCGACTCTTCAGTAGAAACTCTCAACCAGGCTCTCCTTGTTGACCTTGCCCATGCCCAGACCCTTTGCTTCCATCTCGCCCAGGCGGAAAACACTTTCGATGACGCTCAGCTCAGTGGCAGTCGTGTCGAGTCCAGTAACAGCCAACCAGTCGTTCACCACCATACCGGCGCCGACGACGGAACTTCCGCGGTTGACACTGCCGGCCACGAGGGGTACCTGAAGAAGCGAAGAGAGCTCGTCCTGGTCACGGATAGAGGTCTTGGGGTGCACGATACCACCCTGGTTGGAGAGAGCCATGTACGAGCCCGTCAGGACGTTATCGGCGATGGTTTGACGGAAAACTTCGACACCAAGTACGTCGGCAATACTAAGATTAAGAAATGTTAGCAAGAAGTCCAAGGTGAAGCTCTTGTCTTCTTTATTGACAAGGCAAAATGACAAGGACACCGCTCACATTTCTTCAGTCTCTCTCTCCAGATCGGGGTGCACCAGCGCGACGTGATCATTGCAGCAAATCACGTTACCAAGTGCTGATAGACGCTCTTCTATCCGTTGAATTTTGACTGAATCTGGTAGTGAATTTCGCAGATGCTGCAGTTCCTGGTCTGTAGTCGAGGTTGGGACGAGAAGGCCTTTGCGGTTTCTGCACATGGAAACCCGTTAGTTTCGGTTCCTTTGATCCCAGCAGTTTCCTTCCATCCAAAGAAAACTACAGCCCAGAAAGAAGGCGACCTACCCAGCAGTTAACCGACCGACAATGCGGGTACCGGCGATGGTGGCATGGCAGATGGGAATGACATCCTGGAGTTCAGCTTCGAAAACACTATATACCGACACACACTCAGTATATTATCTCCCAACTGGAAGCTACTCGCGACGAGTGGCCACATTAACGGACGAAAAGAGGCGGGTAAGTACCTGTAAAAGTTCTCCGACGCACCGATGGCCACGATAGCGTATGAGTTGGTGAGAGTCGCAAAGACACCGACCCTGTAGGTTTGCAAGAGATCCCATCAGTCATCGTCCATAAACCCCATCGCCATATATCATAGATTAAAAGATAAAAAAAAAATCAGAACCGAAACGGTCGAGGGCACGTACTCATTAGAGTTCTCGAATTGCGCACGCACAGCCATGATTGTTGATCCGACTTATCGACAAACGGCAGAGAATAATGGAGAAAAAAAATCGAACAAGATCCTCACGATCTCTTCTATCCCGTTTTCAACAGGGTCGTTAGAACTTCAGAAGACGTTGAACGACGAAGAGACGTCGAAGTTGGTTTCTTTCAGAAGTTCGGAGGGGCAGTGACGTCGGGAAGCGACCGATTCGTTGCCCCGAAGAAAAAAAAAGAAAAAAACGTTAAAGGAAAGTAATCCGTCCCTTCAGTAAATATCGTGAGAAAAAAATCCGCGCTTGTCTTTTTTCTTTAGAAGAGGACGATATAAAAAGCTTCGCCTGCCGTGATTTAATAATATTTCTTAATTAATTCTTTGCCTTCGTTTTCTCTTCCCCGCCCCGCTTACTTTTGTCGAAAATCTCTCCGCCAGTGGGGGAAGCTATGCCGGATATGGGTTGGTGTTGTGTCCTGTAAAGTCGAAGAGTCACAGTCGAGTCATAGTCAGAGTGATGGAGAATGATGAATGATGATTTGTTCTTGGCTGATATGGAAATGGGGGGTTTGCTCATAGTTATGGCTTGGATGTTGGTCATCGATAGGCGCTAGGGATGGCAGTGCTGATGGCCTAGTTCAATAGGCAAGTGAGGTTGCATATGCAGAAGACTTACTAGTTTTTGATGCCTCCTGTTTGGTCTAGATAGATATTCGAAATGATCTGATTCATGGCGGTGCCCAGTGCTGCTGGCACTGATGGATGATAATGTACATAGTTATGCCCGATAGAGAAAAGACAAGAAAAAGACAAGAAGAGAAAAGAATAAAAACATGCAACAAGAACCAATTGCCCCCCTTCCCCGTGATCGTATGGTACATTGCAGGAAAGACAAAAACCACCTGAAAAGAAGAAGTAAAGACAGGAGAGAAAAGATAGGCCCAGGAGACAGAAAAACACGACGAACCACTACAGAAACGGCACGAGCCCAGCTATCGTACAGCGGACAACGCCCCCCTCCCCCAACGACGAACAACAAAACATAAACACAAACACCAAAAGAAACACGAGTCCTGTCCCGGACTCGAAGAGTGGGACAGGACGGGGAATCAAAAAAGAACAAAACAAAACCAGACAAAACAAAAACAACAAGAAAAACAACAAAACAACCGGACGAGACCACAACCAACCAACAACAAAACGAAAACAAACCACCACGGGTCCCGTTACCCCCTTAGTAAGGAGGCCGGCGACCCGGGGGCGATGGGCCAGGCGGCGGCGGCGGCGGATAGTAGAGAGGGGGCCCTGGGAGGTACCCCGGCAGCCGCTGGAAGTTCGACCCCTTCGGAGGGGGAAGTTGAGGAGGAGCTCCGCCGGGAGCGACGAACGGGTCTGGTAGCCCGAGTTGCTCGTTGATCGGCGGAATCTGGCCAGCGGGCAAGAGGCGCCGTTGCTGCTGCTGCCGCTGGGGAGCCGCGAAAAGGAACGAACGCGGATCCGTCGGCCCATGAGCCACCTGCGGTTGAGTTGGCTGTGGCAGGATGGCTCGATGGGCCGACGGACGCGACTTGGCTTGCTGTTCCTGCTGAGCTCGGTGCAGCTCAGCGGTCGCGGCGTCCGCCAGGGCAAACATGGCAGCCGGCTGTGCCTCCGGTTGCTGAGGCTGGTTGAGTGCCTCGCTGGCCTCGATCAACAGGGACAAGATATCGGCGCCGTTGGGGCCCGGGGTCTCCTGGTTGATCTCCTTCATCTGGGGATCGATGTCCCCTCCCAACTTCGCTCGCTGGACGAAATCGTCCCAGCCGTAGCTGGCACGCTCGTACGCAGCGGCCCCAGTGGGCTCCCTCACGAAGGAGGAGTTGTACCCTCGCTTGAACTTCTTCCCCGCGGGGGGGATGAAGCCGCGCTCCGGCTCAGACTCCGAGTCGTTCGTCTGAATCATCATATGTTAGCATGCACAAGTTGAGTATCTCCAGTCCGTTCTTACCTCCGTGTGGTCGTCATCTTCCGCCTGCCGGTAGCCTTCGATAAAGGCCATGTATTCGCCTTGCGCGGCCAGCAGGTGTTCTTCTTGAATGTGTAGTGCTGAGGCCTGTTGTTACGCATATTAGCGATGATCCAGAGTAGGAAGAAGAAAAGAAAGTATTAACTCACTTTAAACTGCCGCTCGAGGCGGTCCTTGTTCGCGGCGAAAAGGATCTCTTCCTCTTCCACCTTCAATTCATAATCGCGGCGAAGGATTGCTCTGCGTTGCTCCAATCGCTTTCTCAAGTCCCGTTGGACCTCTTCGTACTCCTTGACTTGCAAGTGAGCGTTCTTGTCGCGAGCCAGGCGCTTGTGAGATTGGGTTGCTAGGACAGACAGGGCGAGTCGTTGCGCGGCAGCCACCCTCTTGAACACTTTATCGAGTTCTTTCTGACGTTCCCGGAGTTTCAATGTGGCAAGGCTAGGTGAGGGTGAACGAGAGGGAAAGTCGTATTCAGTGTCGCTACCATCTCCACGCTTGGCTCGTCCTCCACGTCCTCCACGGCCACGGCCACGTCCACGAGCGCCTCCACGCTTTCCACCGCGTCCACCACGGCCACCACGTCCAGTTGCACCGCCGCGTCCACCACGACCACGGCCACGACCACGTCCCCGGCCTCGACCCCGACCACGACCACTAATAGGCGCAGCCTCATCTCCAGGGGAGTTGCCAGCTTCTGCCGTTATCTCATGAAGCTCGGCTTTTTCTTCATGTTCTGTTTCATGTGCAGGAGTAGGAGCTTCGTCATCACCGTTCTGTAATTGTTGCTGCAATGCATGTCCAGTCTCGTCATCCTCGATTTTCGGTTTCTTGTTTGAGTTAGGAGAATAAGAAGGATCGGCGTCGTCGTCATCGTCGAGCTTTGCAGCCCTACGCTTTCTCAACCCAGATGTAGTAGTAGGTGTGTTCTTGACGTCACGCACGCCAGCAGCAGATGATTCTTCCGCAGCATTTGAAATCCGACGATTCCTAGTATAATGCTCAACAGGGTGTCCAGACGATCCGAGTTCCTCCTTCGGATTGTGGTTGTTATGAGTAGTGAAAGAAGTAGAAGGTTCAGCAGTTTCAGAAGTCTTTGCAGGAGGGGCAGAAGAAGGTAAAGAGTCATGACCAGCAGTAGCAGGATTTTGAGAAGACGTGTTGTTGTTGAACTCTGCAGACTTTGCTGCACTTTTGTTCCGTGTTTCGCGACCAGGGAGAGTCCCTCGTTCTTCAGGAGAGGTCATCTCTACTTGATGGTCGTCCGAGTGGTCTTCGAAGTTTGGTTGGTTAAGAGAAGAAGAGTTGGGTGCGGTTTTAGAGATCAACCTTGCCGACTGTCTGGTAGTACGAGGCGTCTCCTCCATGGCAAAGCTCCTCCTCGTACGCTTGGCACGAGGAGTTTCAGGTTCTATGTGATGGGAAGTAGCAGCAATAGCTTCCGTAGCAATCGAAGCAGCTCCGCGTCCACGGTTTCCGCGAACACCTCGAGTGGCACGACCACCACGTGTACCACGTCCTCCTCTAGCACCACGGCTACGAGGAGTGGATTCAATTGTAGATTCTACAAAGGAATGTTAGTCAACGAAGCAATCAAGGTCGTCTTCGTGGATGCTTACCGAAGGTGGAGTGAGGAACTTCAGCGGTAGCAGTAGCAGCGTCGTTCTGAGCTTCCGTGGCATGCTCTTGAGCAGCCTCTGATTTGCGTTTCACGCCAGCCATAGCTGACTTCTTTGAGGTTGTAACGACGCAGTTCTTGCGTTTACTGTGATGAGTCTTTAGAAACGAAGCAGGTAAAAGGTGTTGTGTTTGAAGCGGAAGATGTGGAAAGACTGAAAAGGTAGAGGAAAGAAGGTTGCAAAGGAGTAAGAAGGTTGCAGAAGAGTAGAAGGCTGTAGAGAAGTAAAGGTTGTAGAGAGTAGATAGAGTGGGCAGTAAGAGGCGGACAAAGAAAACAACTAGGCGCGTTCGGATCCACAAGGAACACTTCAAGAGAGCCAATCAAGGATTCGGAAGTAATACTTCAGAGGTCGAGTGCACAGGTGAATGTGTTTCTGGGAGACCTCCCAGAGCATGAGGTGAATACAACCAAGCTGCTGGAAGTGTTCCTCCCATCCGCACGGAACGAAAATGGCAAAAAAAAATGATGCGCAGAAGACATAGGATGATGACAGGGATGCGCGATAAGAAAGTGGAAGCGAAAATATTATTGCTTACCTCTGAATTTGCTAGAAGAGCCGTCGCGATGCCAATTTCCACTTGCGATGATGGATGTAACAGAGGAAGAGATATCGAAGTAGAGTTAAAATGGTAGCGAGTAGTGAGAAGAGGAAGTAGAAAAAAAGGAGAAGAGTAGGACAAGACAGAAGACGAAGAGGCTGTGATAAGACGCGACGATCCGCGAAATCTTCAGGATGATGTACCAAATTGACTTCTGTCGTAGGTAAGAAGGTGAGAGTAGAGTAGATTACTGTCGCTGACACGATCAGAGTATGTCTAGCGACCTGACCACTGTGGCGCAAGCAAGTCGCGGCTAAAAAGTCGCAGATCCGATCCGTAGTCAGTGTAGGTAGTTAGGAAGATGAATCGTGAAAGCAGTGACGGATTAGAGATCCACGAAACAGAATACCATGCTTCTGTCAAAAGATATGTCGCCAAGCAAGGGTGGATGCTGTTGGATCAATAACGCGCACTACCGGATCCAGGAAAAGCTTGAGGCTCGGTCCGAGACAGGGAGACCAGTAGTAGACACGAGGTGTAAAAAGAGGCTGGTAGAACGCAGAACTAAAGCAGCGATCGAGTCGAGTCCCAGGACACGTCCACTGGAGTCGTCTATGATTGAGGATCTCTGCCAGACGAAAAAAAAGAAGTCTTGGAGGGAAATGATGCGAAGCAGCGTGGTGCAGTGTTGGTCTGAAGATCAAGAAGGATCACAGCAACAGTGGAATAGTTGTAGTAAAGAGTTCTTTCACCCGAGTCAGAAAGCTCAGACCAGTGCGGAAACCCACTAAAGCTCAGGGACGGGAGTACCCCGGAAAAAAAGTGAGCAGCAGGCTTCGCTGACAATCCTATGTATTACCTAGGATGTTGCGATTTGCATAGAGTAGAAAGGTGTGTTCAAGCCTTGTTATCCTGCAAGAAGAATTGCCAAGGACGCCAGACGAGAAAGGCCGCCGAGAGATGCCCGTTACCAGCTGTACGCCATACCGTACCATGCCGGAATTCGACCACACTGTTAGGTTTTTCCTCCTTCCTATTGGTTTATCCTAACCACCGTGACAGAACGTTACCAGGGCGCCACGTCTCCCCGTAATCTTCATTTCTTTTTAGTTAATAATAACCCTTTGCCATCCTCGCCTTTTTACAAGTCACGTTTCGACTTTACAATTTACGAGGACATCTCGATGCTTGAAAGCACGCAATCACTAGTAAGTGATATACAACGGATTAGGTACCATATTATCACAAGGTCTATCTTAGTGCTACGAAACGCTCTGTAACATCTACCGTTATAGAGTAGATCTAACGACGTGGCCATCCCAAGGAGATCATAATTCCGACAGCAGGAAGTCGAGAGTGAGGTTTTAATAAATAACAGACCGCCATCGGGATCAAACCATCATCGATTGCTAAGTATAATAATTAGTTACAGCCATAGCATTGTTCGCGTCCCCGGGGAGTCGGACAAGGTTCCTGTAAGTAATAGTTCGAGAGCCACTATCCCAGATGAGACAAGGTTTCTCAGGATGGGTCCATCCACAAAGAAGCTCCGGCCCACTCGGCTCTCCCGCTTTCGGTGCGAGTAGAGGTAATCGTCATTAGAGCCGGTGTTCGTGAAATGGATTATGGGAGTGAAGAATTTTTTCAAAAGCATCAACAGAAACTGAAGAACACTTTGTAGGATATCTTGTTCGAATATCAGAGTAATTTATCTAGGTCCGCCTTGTAGTTCTCCTGGAAAATATCGGCTCCTGCAGGGTCCTCCGGAATTAGGAATAGTTAGTATAGAGTAATATGTAATTAGCATCCGAGAAGACAACGTAAAACCAAAGTAAAAACTGTCAGAACAGCTAAACTCTTTAGTCGCAAATGCATACAACATGGACCTACACAATACCAGAGTAAAATGCATAATGCGCGAGGTATGAATGTAATGAATAAATGTTAGCATTTATCGATAAAGTGACACGTATATATATTATTCCTCACGACTTCTAAGGAGATTATCGGTCCCCTTCGGAGGGCAGGTTGAACTCCTGAATCCAGCCTACCCTTCGTCGGGGATGAGAATAAACATCCGTCGCGCTATATACTCGAGGTAGTTGACTTCCTATTCACAATAGTTCGTACAGTAGAACCGTTCTTGTAACGACAGACATCTGCACATATATTTCATAGAAGATGACTGTACTCTCCTATCGAGACGTTTTTTTTTTCCGGGTCGAAGATCTCATTCACGCATCATAGTTGATCACAAGGGCCTCATGTTTCTATTGTCGAGGATTAATTATGCTTCGATGTGTATTTTCGCTTTTCATAGTCTAGCATGCTATGTCGAACCCCGGCTCTCAGGACAAATTCAGGCATCGAAGAAACGGAATTCTGATGGACCGGTCGAGGACGGCGATGTTCGCTCTCGTCAGTGGTCTCCAAATCCTCCGGTGAATCGATACTAGGAAGCGGCTTGGAACTCTGAAGCAGACTGCTAGACCGAATCTTGCGAACTGTCTGTGGGGTGATTGTTTGGCCTGCAACAGGCGATGCTGTCAGGACAGTGCCTGGACTAGGTGTTGGGGATGGAATCGGGCTGTCAGAACGGAAAAGCGGGTGTATATGACTCTCTAGAGACAAGGTTCGAGGTCGCGAAACTCCTCGGGGAAGTCCACATCGCGGTCCTTGCGGAGACAACGGTAAGGTAGTTGCTGAACTGTTCACGAATGTCCCATCGAGCGTATTTGCTGTCTTTGCTGTTTGTGGCCGACTCTGAGGAGGAAGTGAGGGTAGGGGGTTCAAGGAGAGCATGCTGGACCGTAGTGCCGTCTCTTGATTTTCCCGACTGACAGCTGAAGTATCCCAATTATCAAAAGCATGCTCTCGAAAGCTGTATTCCCCCGAAGGAGAATCAGGAAAAGTGTGTTTGGAGGCCCGTTTAGAGTTGAAGCGCCCGGAATGACGTTCTGATAGCGGGGTCAGGGGCGTGACAAGTCCGGAAATTGAAGAACGGAGTGAACTCAATCTTTCAGAGCTCGACTTGAATTTCTCGCGAAGAGACCAAGTGCGCGTGAGCGGAGAAGGAGCGCTCTGCCTGACCTCGGACATATGCATGGTCCTTCGGCGTGTAAGGGAGTCTTCAGATGGACCGCTGTCTTTATCTTTACGTCGCATTAAGGATGCCATCAACAAGGCACAAACCAGTCCTTGAAAGAAAGAGGACATAGACCACATCACACACCAGGCGATGAGTAGTGACTCTGTCCGACGGGGAAATGCCGTGGTCGATATCTCTAGAAATTGGACGCCACCCCACGCTACCGCCCCTCCAGTGACCTCTATCGTGGCAAAGAGGTATGATACAATGGCAAATAACATACCCCTTTCCCATGGCTTCAGATCTGAGCGCAGAGCCTTCCAATCTCTTGTAAAAGCCCACGATGTCCAAACCAGGAGAAGGATGCAACTTGCGGCATTGAGCCCGACAGCAGCGAAGTCGACAGAGTGTGGTTTTGATAGGCGTCTGAGAGAGGCCGCAAAGAGGCCATTTAGAACAGTCGCAATAAAGGTTGATATGATCGCAACAAAAGCGAAAGAATAAAATACAATAGCCTCTAGCATCATGACTCTTTATAGCGAAATATTAGGAAGTATGAAAGATCAGTGCAGGTGGACAATCTATAGAGATATCCTTCGACACAGGAACAGTCCGCACGCTGGGATCAAAGGATAGAATGGCTCAAATGAACTGCTGCTCTATGGAGTATAGACCATGATATATCGAGCAACGTCGTGGATAAATGGTTTCCAGGGACGATGACAGGAATATTTTGGAATGTCGGCCCTGAAGACAGTTCGTGAGTCGGCAATAGTATATCAGCAAGACGATATAGCTGATGGCTTATCCTTGGGAATTATATGAGACAAAAGGAGGGTGTATCTAATGAACAATGAATGAATGGCAGTCGGAACAGATGTAAAGAGAGAGTATAGAGGCCCAAGACGACAGCGGGACCAGATGAGGATTAGTATTATTGTCCGCGTATAAAACGATAGGATGGAGGGTAGTAGGTATAGATATGAATTCGACAGATTAGATAGATTATAGAAAATTTATCCAAAAAAGACCCGTCTAGACATGGTGAGCTGATCCGCGGGAATGCCAGGATGCCTATCTAAAAATGCCATGTTTTTTACCCATGCGGGGTTCCCGTCAATCTTGACAGATGGATAACGGGTCATCCAGCGGCACAGGTGGGTGAGAAGTCTGCCATACGAAGAACGGCCGCGATGGTAGGATGGATGGGCTGAAATTAAGTTGAGGTTATTTTACGAAGGGTCCAGGCTTTCCATGGAAGTAAAACCCTTTTGGAAGTTCGAACCCTTCCGCAGATCAGATCATTCCACGTATAGGAACCCTGCCAATATCTCACCATCCTTGATCACTTCTTCCCTGGCAGGAACATCACCTCTGGTCTGCGATATAGGATACATCGACGTTGACTCCATAGAGAGAGTAATGCCGAGGCACCAAATCATCCGGCGATTGGTTCCGACGACAATTCTCCACCCCGGCCCCGTTAAATTACTACTAGCTCCGTCCCACGAGGAGCTGAACATTCGAC
>JAPVCG010000020.1:233726-408050 GCA_029606305.1 Paecilomyces fulvus | reverse complement strand
GGTCAGAAGCACCTGGATAGGAACCCGAGATATCTGCAATCAGACTGATAAGCCAATAGTATCCTCCACAGTTGGTCTTAGCTCACAAGCTAGGTCTTCCTTTCCGGATCAATTTCCGCTACAATTGCGAGAAAGCGGAGCGGCTGTTGAGAACCAGGTTCTTCCTGAATACGATCGCCTCTGGCAGCGTTGAGGACTTGAGATACACATCCACTGGTGGCGGAGCTGCACGGGTCGGATATGACAGCCGTTAGGGAGAGGGCCCGAGCACTACGTGCAAACCTGGAGCAGTGAGAGGTGAAGATGTCATATTGCAGATCAGCGGATACAATAAGTTTAAGAAGAATAAGGGCTATTCCTCTTTCTTGTGCACGAACGATTTTGCCAATCACCATCCCCTCCGGAGCAGGGTTCGGCCTCGATTTCCGGACGGCATGATTGATTTAGTGATTATCTTCTGGGGTGTAAGGCACTGTCCTCCTAGTGGCCGCTTCATGTTCTAGGGATATGGGGTGCTAATCCACTGACATCCAGAAAGTCAGCAGCTGAGGGAGCAAATTCTGGGGTTTTCCGTCTAGACGCCGTTTGGGGGGGCATTATAACAAACATACACGGAAAGTATATAGTGGCCAGGAATTGATAACATCCAAAGTTCTTTGCTCGTGTAACACGAAAAGCAGCCACTCCGAATGTTGTATGACCTTTTTTGAGGTCGGACATGACCACTCGAAACTCTCCGATGCGGCACGGAGGAAAAAAAACATATGCCATGCTTGGACACATGTTAGGAGGACGTATCACGCTATAGCAATCTTCCCAAGGGAATTCAACCTATGAGGTAGCACGAGAAACAGATAATATATAGTCGATTAATTGGAATTCAACCAGACTGTTCGATCAAATGTCACCCTTGGTCAAGCTGCTCTAAATTCATCTGGTAATTTCCCCTCTGAAGATATCGTCTTTACTTTGATTTTGTGGCCGCTCACTGGACGAAGGAGCAAAATACAGATGAGGCAGACCACGGATGCAACGTTGGCAGGGGTCCTCACGGACCTTCGGATTCTGAATTCGAGGTTACAATGGACGCGACCAGGGCAGGCACTGAAAGCCGGAGATCTAGCAATACGAAAGTATCTGAGATTTAATAATAGTGCCCAAGGCTTTGTCTGTCTCATACTAACCTCAGTTAGATATCCACATTGTAGTGATGAAGAATTGAAATGCACTGCGTCTGCCATCTTTGTTTGTAGGAGCTGTTATAAGAACGCCTCAAGTACGATCTATACCATCCTTCAGGCGCTTACTGAGAAGTGACTACTTCCCTCCATTCATATAGCTAGTAACACGAATCAGATAGGAAAACCTTTGGAAGACAATGTTAACTTAACATATGAACGGGAAAGAGCTTGAGCAAATCTTTAGTGTGTCTCTTGAAACAAAGGAGGATACTTATGTAAATATTGAGATGAATGAAATTTCAAGCCAGGTGCCTATGGCATGTATATCGCTTTGTTGGGAAAATGTTATATCACCAGATCATAATAGCCCCTAGAAGTTGTATGGTCCATCATTCCAATCTTTATGGATACCTAGATACGTACGTAGGAACGATAAGATAAAACATGTACCTATCCACCGGTATTTGGAGATAGTATCATGGATGATTTCAAGACAGAATCGAACTGTCAAGATTGAAAAGGTATGGCCACTATAAATGAAATGAGAAGAAAGTGGATAGCTACAAAGCTATATTATCAGTAATATTATCAGTATTTCGTCTGTTGTGGCACAGCAAGATGGATGGATAAAAATGGCTATCTCCGTGGCGCATGAATGAATCGGGTTTAGGCTGACGTTAACTTAGCGAGGGGTGCTACGAAAGTGGAAGGTTGCGACCGCCTGCCTGCCTGGCCAACCTCATCATCATCGTTTTCTCCAGTCGTCATTCCCTTCGAACTTCCCTTGCTTCCTTTTTCCCTCTTCCCGTATTGATTCCGACAGCCTTCTGAAACATCATCTCAGCTTCTGCACGCTTACATCGGGTCGTGGAAGCGCCAACATTGTTTGATACTCTTCTCTTCGTGTTCATCTCTTCGGTGGCGCAAGATGAAGCTCACTTTCAAAGTATGCCAGCTTCGTAGCGCCACGAAAGCTGTACAGTCAAATACTGATGATTCTTATTCCTACAGGATCTGAAGCAGCAAAAATTCGTCATCGAAGCTGAGCCTTCGGAGACAGTACGTCCATCCTGGTCCCTATAATCTGCTGACCGGTCGGGACTGAGAGCGGGGCTGACTCTACTTTTCAGGTTGGCCAGGTGAAGGAGAAAATTGCACAGGAGAAGGGATGGGATGTCGCTCAGCAGAAACTGATCTATTCTGGTAGGTGTCTGATCGCTTTGGAATTCTTTTAGCGGTGGCTGGAGATGCGTTCGCCTTCTTATTGCTCATTTCAGTTGCTGACTTATGACTTCGCGCTGCAGGCAAGATTCTGCAAGATGCCAACACTATCGAGTCGTATAACATTGAGGAAAAGGGTTTCATAGTGTGCATGGTTTCTAAGGTATGTGTGGGTTGCACTTTTTGTCTCAGGACGTGATCTAATGTATGTCTCCCGCAGCCCAAGCCAGCGCCATCCACAGCTGCCCCATCTTCCCAAGTACCCTCAACCCCGGCCAGGGCGGTTCCGTCGACCCCGGCTGCTCCCCAGGCACCTGCTCCTTCAACCTCCGCGGTCCCAGCTCCAGCGACCCCTTCGCCTGCTGCAGCCACAACTGCAGCTGCCCCTTTCAATGACCCCTCCGCGCTGGCCATGGGAGCCCAGGGAGAGTCTGTGATTGCTCAGATGGAAGCCATGGGTTTCCCAAGACCCGAGATTGAGCGTGCTATGAGGGCAGCTTTCTTCAATCCTGATCGCGCCGTTGACTATCTACTGAATGTGAGTGGTGGAGTGTCCCTGTTCGATCCACCCAAATCTAACGTGATTTAGGGTATTCCGGAGAACATCCAACAAGAACAGCGACAACCGGCTGCACCGGCAGAACAAGGTGCTGCAGCTCCATCTGGTGGAGCCGCAACCACTGGTGGTGATGAACCTGTCAACTTGTTTGAGGCCGCCGCTCAGGCCGGTTCCGGACAGGGTGCAGGACGTGGAGCGCGCGGCGGTGTTGCCGCAGCTGGAGGGGAGGCATCGGCTAACCTCGACTTTCTTCGAAACAACCCTCACTTCCAGCAGCTACGTCAGCTAGTGCAGCAGCAGCCTCATATGCTCGAGCCGATCCTGCAGCAAGTCGGTGCTGGCAACCCTCAGCTCGCCCAGCTTATTGGGCAAAATCAAGAACAGTTCCTTCAGTTGTTGAGCGAGGACCTAGATGACGACTCCATGCTGCCTCCGGGTACGCAGGCCATCACTGTTACGGAGGAGGAGAGAGACGCTATCGAGAGAGTATGTATTTTAGTCCCTTGTTCCACACTGAATCGTTGTTCGTAGCTAACGCACTACCAGCTCTGCCGACTTGGTTTCCCCAGAGATTCGGTCATCCAGGCTTATTTTGCCTGTGATAAGAATGAGGAACTTGCAGCCAACTTCCTCTTTGAGCAGCCAGACGAAGGAGATGAGCAGTAACTTGTTCTTCCTTTTTGACCCTCGGTTCCTCTCACTCATGTTCCCACATTCGTGTTACTCTTTAAGGCAGCTCTGTCCCCTATGAATTATGTCTAGTTCCAAGTCCTCCATTTGTGATCCAGTCCGGGCTAGCACCCTGTCCTCCACCGCTTACCTGGCTCCTCCCCTATTCACCTTTCTCAGACTTCAAAACCAAACGCAATGTCCGCCCGGATTTTTCCCCCATCTATCTACTACTACCTCTCTGGTGTTGAGATCTCCCTAATGGACACGTCCCAGTTCCCTGATTATGTACTTAAGGTGACGGCCAAAATGAGCGTATCATGAAATCATTGACTTTTCTATGCCTTAGTTTTATTTCCATCAAGAGAGAAGGTATAAGGGCCCAGTAGACGGCACACAATCGGGCTGTAATCCACTCAATAGCTTATACCTAGAGGCTTTTCGGCATGCCGTGCTTGCCTGGACCACCACTCACTGCTAGCTAGGTGTTTCTACCGCATTTCAACTCCCAAGTGCTAGTCCAACGATGAACAGATGACCTACATTAGATTTTGCACGGCTATTTTTCACCCAATGACATCTTCTACAGAAAAGAAAAAGAGCCTACTAGACCGCGAGATCACACGAAGCAAAGGCCCCCTTGGAACTCCAGCCAGTCATTTCTAAATCAACTGTTAAGTTCTTAAATCCTCCATTCATTTACAAGCATTCTGTGCAGATATGAATCAGTAACGAGCTAGGGTAGGTCTGAGAGATAGCAACAGTATTGCAAATGATCGAATAGCTACTACATAGTAACTAGTGGTCAAGCGAATGGATCCGATGACGGAGGTCACGGGGGTCCGTTGATTTTTCTTACGTCTTTACGCGGAGAAAGAGAAATGTATGATGAATTAGGTATCTATTTGAAAGTGAGGGGAAAATGAGAAGAGATTTCTTTCTCAGATGAATATGAAATATGTGATATGATATGGACGTGGAGCGCATGAGAAATCCCACCTGCTGATGTCCAAAAGTGCCTTTCCCCCCGTTGTCCAGCCCAGTCCAGTCCAGTCGTCCGTCCGATTCCCCCAGATTATCCGTTTTCCCGCCCAGTCCAGGTTCAGGAGGGTAAGCTCCGTTAGACCCAAAAGAATAGTAAGGAAATGAGATGTAGAAAAAGAAAGGTAATTTGGTGGGCCTAAGAAACATCATAGGCAGCCTACTCTCTTCACGGCCCAGACACTCAAGCCTCGTCTGCCGACGACGCGTTTCAGCGTCGGAAAGATGCCGTCGTCACCAAAGTCCATGTCATCTAGATTGAGATGTCTCTCGTACGTCCAGAGCTCCTGGAGACGGAGGGCTGATGGGTCGGATGCGGAAGATGACTGGGTGTATGGGTCGAGAAATGTGGCTGAACGAGGCGCAACCAGAAAGACGGAATCTTCGCTAGCGGAACCGTCACCCGTCGTCGGACAGCTGGGGACGATCTTTTCCATCTCTTGAACCATGTCCGCTCCAGGCATACCCATCAGATCGCGTGTCTCCAGGCGGAATGGTAGACTGCTATTGTCACCAAGCAACCATCGCGGAGGCGAATAGGTCTTCCACCAGAGAACTGTAGCAGATGGAGTTGCATCCAAATCTGCTCTAATATCCGGCGACTTTTGTATATTTGTGGCGACAATAGACGGGATCTGGAGCTGGACAGGCACAACGCCTCCCTGGTGATATATACCCATCAGAAATCCAAGAGCAGCATTGAAAATGATCCATGTGGCCAAAAAGATTTTGGACTTGCGTGGCCTTAGGCAAGTCAAGAGAAGTGGAACGCATGGGATTAGGAAACGCGATTCCTGGTGTGGGAAGATCGATAGGAATATGGTTGCAGATATGGCGGATACAGCGCGCCTGCTCCTCAAGCGAACCGTCACTAACGACCGCACCAAAGGCGAGAAACAGATCATGATGTAGACCGGTCCAAGAAGCTGCGGTAAATTCACGAGGAAGTGTTGGTAGTGAGGATGAAGGCCATGAGTAGCTAGGTTGGCTGAATTCGAGTTATAACGGAGATTGTTTAGGGGAGTTATTACGGGAGAGCGGATAAGGTCGAGAGCGGATGTCGAGGGCGAACCGTAGAAAATTGTATCGGTAAGGATAGCTATTACGGTGGAAATGGTTCCAAATAGAACGAGCCACAAGACGGAGAACGGCCTATCATACGGGAAGTCAGTGAAAGTCGGAAACCACTTTTAGCTAGATGAACATACTTGCGAAGAAAATGTGGTATCAATTGCAATCCAGGTATCAAGAGAAAAGCTGGAAATGTTATTCGATTAAAGACACCGACGACTGCGACGAGGGAGAGGACGATGCAGGAGAAGTATCCGGAGTGGTTCTGTTGATGTCCAGATTAGCATATGACTAGCAACCTGGTGTTCATAATCAAACCTTGTTATCCACAATTCTTTTGATTAGGACCAGACCCCAGGCCACCAAGAGCGTCTCCAGCGAGTTGGAGAAAGTGTGCGTCTGATATGTCCAGGTGACATAGGATGATGCGACCAGAACCAGCGTCTGGAGACGATGGCGCGGCGAGTAGACCAGCTCATAGACCGCCCAGTCCTCGAGAACAAAGCTCAAAACGAACATGCATCCGCGCAGCACATAGTATACGAGTTCTGGTGGTGGTGTTTCATTCCCGGCCTCGCTGTAGAACCACTTCAGAACACTCATCGGGAAGCCGTAGACGATCCATAACGGAAAAACGCTGCGAATAGGATGCGCAGATGTAAACTCCCATGTCAACTCTGCTGGATACGAGTATATTCGCCCTATCAAGCGAGGTTAGCCACCTGTCGCATATTGTATACCACTACCGCATGAGAAATGTTTTGTTTGCGGCCTCAAGGGGGCCGGGAAGTTCGGGTGCAGGAAGCGGGGATTTTTCAAGGAGGATTCAACAGCAACATGCTCACCTGCGAACACCTCTGGACCTTGGAAATTTTCATCCGGGTGCAGATAGCTCGGCGAGAAGGCGAAATAGATACGAACCAGCAGGAGGAGTAAGTAGATGCGTCTCCACATAGCTCAGGCGAAGGTAGCGGCGTTGACAGAGCTCAAGGGGCGCATGCTGGTGTTGGCGGGTAGATATTCACAGTTCAGCGTCCCAACATTGCTCGGAAGGATATTTGAAAAGTCCGTGAGTTAAGGAGCGCAGGGACAGTGACCGGGGGGCCGAGCTGGTGGAGGAGTTGATTTGACTTCAATTCCGTGTCGGGCGCGTCGAAGAGGGATGACGTCGCGGGCAGCCGTTAAGTTGCCCGTTTAATGCCCATAATCTCGCAAGATCTATCCAAATTCGCATAGTTAGTACTAGTACTGACTAGTGGATGCGCCTCCAAAGGAAATAAAATAAATGTAGGGGCACCCCAGAACAACAGCAACATGGAGGACAGGCCATACTGAGAATCGTCCAGTCCGGCAAGCTGACATCCGTTTCGCTTTTGACGAGTACTACCTAGATCATTGTAAAGCAAACAAGTCTTGCCAGAAAGTCCATAATGTGCCCCCTTACTGCAGGTTCATCTAGCAAAGAAAAGATCAACAAAAGGGATAGTTATTGCCTCAATGAATAATATTAGTAAAAGAGCACTGTCACAAAGACTTCCAAATTGTTTGTGGGTTCTTTACATTTAGATAGGATCTAGAATGCTCTTCCCCAGGCAACTCTCCTGGTTGTTCCAACCATTGGGTGGCGAGCGGGGGCCGCTCCAGGACAGTTCAAGCCTCTAGTCAGCAAGTTCAGCATTCTCCGTCACTGAACAATCACCACCTTCTTTTCACTGCTAACACTCTAGGCATCTCCCACTGTCTTGACATCTTTGTTCTTCTACGCTCAGGTACAAAATCCATTTCAACATCCATTTTCTGTTCGCTTCCACTTCCACACAGTCACAAACCATCACACTGCAAAGCAGAGAGGTAAGATAGCTCAACCATCCCACCCTGACACCTAATGGGGACAGCTGGATGCAAAGTACTTTGAAGACAGTGCTGACAGCTGGTGATTACCTTAGTGTCAAACGAACAAGAACTGAATCAGAGAAAAATCTTTATCGCTCAACCGCCCAACACCAGCAGCACTTATTTTCAAAATGGCCACTTCCGGTTCCAAAGAGATCACTCTGACTAGCTCAGATGGTGTCGAAATCACCATCGGTGAGTTTTGATGCACACTTGTCGCCTTCTGATTGTGTTGCAAAGTCACGGGATAGTCCAAGTTCTCTGGTGCTGATATGTCTTGGAACAGAGCGTGAAGTTGCGGAGCGGTCTATTCTCATTAAGAACATGCTGGAGGATTTGGGTGATTCTGGCGAGGCCATCCCCATCCCCAATGTCAGTAATCACTTGTAGATTTACCCCGCGGAGGAACCATTATACTGAATTGATGGGCTAGGTCAACGAGTCTGTCCTGAAGAAGGTCATCGAATGGTGCACCCACCACAAGAGTGATCCCCCCAGCACCGGCGACGAGGATGACTCCCGCCGCAAGACGACGGATATCGATGAATGGGATCAGAAGTTCATGCAGGTTGACCAAGAGATGCTGTTCGAAATCATCTTGGTATGTTTCCTGATAGGCCTTTGTCTGAGTTTTGGGTCAGACTAACTCGAACGCAGGCCGCCAACTATCTTGATATCAAGGCCCTCCTGGACGTTGGTTGCAAGACTGTTGCCAACATGATCAAGGGCAAGTCTCCTGAAGAGATTCGGAAGACGTTCAACATCCAGAATGATTTCACCCCCGAGGAGGAAGATCAGATTCGTCGGGAGAACGAGTGGGCTGAGGAGTAAGCGTCTTTGATCACCTATTATTGCAGGCCTTGTGGACTGACTTTTTCTAGCCGCTGAACGATTGCACCTTCTGGATGTTATGACTTCTTCGGAGTTATGCCGTTATTGCTATGAGACTATACAGCCCTAGGTGATATGCTGTGTCTAGATGAAGGGGTTCTCATGATGTCTCGGGTTTGTGGATCATCTAAGCATCTCACAACCTCATTTCATCGGCGTTCTACTCATGTTTTTCGCCCTCTTTCCAATTCTCCCTTTCACAAACCAACTACATCCCATCAGAACTTGTTCCCCAATTACGGGTCATGACGCTATGCTTTGACTTGTATTGCTTGTATCGAATCAGGAGATTATTTACGAAATACATACCCTACACTATCGTCTTCTTCACCATGTAGAAGCTGCAGGCACTGCTTGATTTATGAAAAGTAATTCATGCTCTTTTACTGTCGCGCCCTAAAGTTTCCGTCAAATGGCGCGTTTTCGCGCGCAACCACGCGTTTTCATCCTCCTACCCACCTACTTCTCACCACCATATCACCATGCTGCGAACCCCTTTGGGTAAAATTGATGCCAATAACAGGCATGGCAAGGAATTAAGTCCCTATACATGTGGTCTAATCATGAGCCAGTATAGGTTGGGGGCTACACCAACCCTCATCAGCCAAGAACTCCAAATTCCACAAACAATGGTCAATTTCACCATCAAACAAGACTCTGAATGAGACAACAGCACATCACAGTCTAGATCTGGAAGACCTAGGGTTCTATCCACTAGGGATAAATGTCATGTTCTACTGCAAATAAAACGCAATCCCTTCATCAGTTACAATGCATTATGGCTGGCAACTGGATTGAACTTTTCAAACTCCACATTTCTTTGAACTCTCAAGGAGTCAGGCTATGGACACTGGCGGGCAAAAAAACGACCATTTCTCACTGAAAAACATGCTAAACTACATCTTGAATGGGCCAGAAAACATAAGGATTGGACATGGGATGAGTGGTCACAGATCATTTGGAGTGATGAATGTTCTATAGAACTTGGGCAGGGAAAACAAAACTGCTGGGTCTTCCACCTCAACCAGCTCAGTGAAAAATGGAAGAAGGAGTATGTCCAGCCATATAAAAAAGGCAAGAAAATCTCCATTATGATTTGGGCAGCTATCTGGGGCAATGGACATTCAGATGTGACCTTTATGGCTTGGAATGAGAAGTCTAGGTGTGGGGGGTATTCTGCAGAGTCCTATTTGGCAGTTTTGGAAGATAATCTCTATTCCATATGGGAGCCAGGCCTGGAATTCATGCAGGATAATGCCCCAATTCATTCAGCTCAGAGGGTCAAGGCATGGTTTGAAAATAATAGTATTCCAGTCATGTCATGGCCGCCATACTCACCAGATTTGAACCCCATTGAACATGCCTGGGCAAAGCTCAAAGAATGCATATACAAGCTCAATCCAAATATTGAACATATGACAGGGACCAAAGAAGAGCTCAGAACTGCCTTCAAGGAGCTCATTCAGCAGGCATGGGAGGATCTAGGTCAGAAGTATTTCAATAGGTTGATCAAATCAATGGAGTCAAGGGTGAATGCAGTGTTTCTGGCGAAGGGGTGGTATACTAAATACTAGGGACTAGTTCTAGCTAGGTAATTGAAGAAACATCATTTTAGTATGCCATATTAAAATCCTAGATGTTCTAGGAGCTCTAGGGGTTGAATAGTATTCAATTTAAAACTATATATATTTTCGTTGGGTGGGTGCGGGAAGCCGCGCGACCGAAACTTTTGACGGAGTACAGTATGTCGCAAAACCACGAGCTAGGCGACATGCATGAATGTGGCTACTCTCTCTATCCACCAGCCAAAAGTCCAAGACGAAAAGATGTCTTCATCCCCATATCATAGCGCATTGGACTGTTCAAAATCATTGAGGAAGACATGATGAGTGTGCTGTGGATAGGCGTGGTGAATGTACACTGATGCCATAGACTACGAACGAGCTACGTCTCCAGGACTGCTGAATAGTGACAGTGGTTCTTTTCGATCTTCGTTTTTTCCATCACATTTCAACAGTCGCCTGGAATTAGCCATATTCCGTGGGCAACGCAGCATACAACAAATAGGTATAAATTCTCAAGACTGGAACGACATTTTTTTCAATTCGACGATTTTTGTTTTGTTTTCTGTTCTCGACTCCTTTCCCTGCCGGTATGATATGACAAGAAGAGATGTTCCACGGGTTTTGATCATTCACCGCTCATTACCATGAAATTTCTTTTTCTAATTCGATTCAGTACATGTGAAGTGTCCGAACCGAAGACCGTCGCATACGTCTCATAGCCATTCCAAGTTTTCCTGCTGGAGGTTCCTCTCTTTTCATCTTGTCGTCACTAACGGAACCGGATCCGTCGCCATTTTTATTCGTTTGCCATCCTCCCTTGAAAATTTCCATGCGTTCGTCAAAAGGATCAGAAAGAGGAATCGAGACGGAAACCGGTCAAAAAGAGAGAATCCCATCGGCAAGGTAGCAAGACAGACGGTTCATAGAGGAGCCCGTGGGGGACGTAAGGAGACTTAAAGCGAATACATATCGGGCAGAGAAAGGATGCGAAAAGTTGTCGAATTTAGATGCCGAGACGAGTCTTGCGCCAGTGTCTCCTCTTGGCGTTGTATCTGCATTCCAGAAAAGATACCCAGTCAGCGACTAATGTTCTCTTGATCGATAGTTTTTATGTGTTCCTCCAGGTTCACAGATCGAAATGAAACGGACGGGGTATCGGTCTCGTGTCGGTTGGAGGACTCAAGGAAGCAGGAAGTTCATTACCTGATGGTGTTGCCAGTCCTGAGACGAATCCACTGAGGGATGGGACGGTTCTGCTTCTGAGCTTTGGCAAGCTTCTGCTTGGTGCGGAAAGACTTGTGGCTCTGTTTTGTCGAAAAGGAAATCCGTTAGCACTTGCTTGCAGGTCGGGGATTTTGATGTCAAACTGAATCTCAACTTCCGTCTGACATCAGGGACAAAAACAGGGATCTGCTAACCGGCATCTTGAAGGCTTGTCGCGATGGCGAGCTTTGATATGGACTGAGCGGTGGTGATGTTGTCGAACGTCGGCCAACTCGAGCTCTTCCCGGATGGTGATTTTTGTGTGGGTAATTAGGGCTTAGTGGGTTCGCTTGGGGGAGGTCATGTGATGTGGGAAATGTCTGCGCAGGTGGTTGCCAACCAACCAGAATCCGCCGTTCGGTTCCTACTCCGGATTCTATACTCCCATCCCAACTCATGCTATCTGCTCCATATATCATCTGATGATAATAAGAGCATAATTACTCTTGATACCAAGAAGATATAGAAATGCCGGAGAATTGGTCCGCTCCTTCGACAGGTTGGATCCCACGGGATATCCCAGCCATAGATCCCCCATCAAAAGGCCACACTCTTATGTACTCGATGATGCAAATATAGTCGTTAGAAACATAATTCTTGATTCGTCTAGATTGTGGATATGATCTGTTTCGTTGTACATGTCCTCTTTCCTAATTTAGTGCACAATACCCATTTAGTCCAAGAGACACTAGTCCAGAGTCTGGATAGTTTACCACCTACCAAGTATCTTGCATGCGATAGTGGTACAAAAATCAGAAAAAGAAAAAGAAAAGTGAAAACCCCGATTCCAGAACCGTATGAGTCGCGGGAGGGCCGACTGAGATAGAGTATGAGGATTGGTTCTATGGCAGATGATGCACGATACGAATTTGTTCCAATATTCCAAACGGGGAATATCGTATAATACTTTCCCTAAAAACAAAGCACTATGGGATATCAGAAAAGTTATGAACACCCGAGAAATGGGTGCGATCATGATCCCCTTACAAACCTTATCTGTTCGTTGAATCCTACCGTCAGGATACGTGGACATGCCATAGACCATAGAAGAAATACTATCTAATCTCCTTCTTCACATTTTCTTCATGCTACTTACCAATTGCCTCGGAGCGAATTATTGACGAAGAGGAATGTGATATCCTTGAAGCTACCAGGAATAGGGTTAGTAATTTCCCATGGAGGATGTTTGTCTCCATCACCCTGCTAGAAGCTGGAGATGTAGCTATTCGGAGTTTCAAAGTCTTGCAAAGGGATTCAATAATCTGAATGAATGTATATTGGTTTCGAAGTATTGGGGCATCGGGAGTCAACAGGATAAGTTACACTTCGATGCATGGCCCTTAGTAAGCACAGACCGGAGAACCGGGAAATCGGACGCGGGTCCGTGACCGACGGTGGTTTCGTCGCGGTAATTAGAATACCTACAATAAACCTTTTGGGTAGTGAACGCCGAGATCTGGAGAACAACAACCAACCTAGAACATTCTAACTTGAAGTCCTGAGTCAAGTATACGAGTTTGACTCATTTGTGAATCATCGCATTGAGATTTCACCGTATTCTTCCGGGATCATCGTCTACTGTAAGCAAACTCGATCAAGTTGACTTGTTCGGTTGTGTCATATGGTCATTCATCATCATAGATCTTATTTCTTGGCAAGACATAAGGTAGAATATCCGTTCACCCTTGCGTAATTGACATTATCGCTGCCGCCTAAAGTCAGATGGCAGGGAAACATGCAGATTCAAATGACCAGACAAGATCTCATGACTTCTTTGAGCCAGCTCGTCAATCATAGGTTATGTAATTATGGACCGAGGGACTTTTCGCGTCGGTTTCTTTTTGTGCTGGACATGCATTCGGTGCGTGTATACTCCAGAAGGCCGGGCCGCGGGCAGATCTCTGCAAGAGACCCGCTTGCTATGGCGGGTACACTATGTACTACTATGTGCCGTGTCGAATTCTACGTACGTAGTTTCATCTAGATCTAGTAATACTGTGAAGAGAAGCGGGTATTATGCGAGGAATAAGTCCTCTATCAAAAGAAAGACGCCGCCTGGTAATGATGGTTTCTGAAGTCATCCTCCATGACCAGGGATGTAATAATAACAATAGTGGAGTGCCACCGCACTACTCCGACCCTCCGGGGCGTAAACTCCGCTATCTCCACGTCTTGCGCTCCGACAACGACAATTTTTCTGAAATCAACCCCTGACGAACTGTTGCTCTGCATTGCGCCACGATAACGGACGTAATGGGGACGACTCACAATGAGTAATAGCGTTGAATAGATTCGGTTCATAAGAATATGTACGGAGTACGTAGTCTTCATTCTACCGATGTGGCGGGGAGCGGTGCACGAGCCAACCCAACCTCGTATTCCTCGTATTCCCCCCCAATCCCCTGGCGTCATCTGCTGCCTCCAGAGGTCAACATTTCACTGTAGTTTCGTCATTAGTTAGTCCAGATCGAACTAACATCTGCAGCATAACTCAGTTAAATCCTTCTGCGCTTACTAAGCTTCAGTATTCAGGATTCAGTGCATGTTCCTTTCTATCCCTACGGCCTTTACAAGAATCCCTCAGACTTTAGTGTTAAAAGCGGGTCGCAATGAGATGGCCCTAGCACCGAATTGATACGGACGTATCCAAAAATGACCACTAAGCGCACTGGGATGCGTTTAGTGCTGGACTCTGCGCGTCAAGAGATAAAGTTATGCATAAAACATTCGGGACTGTAACCTCCCGACTCCCGAGATCCTCATTACGGGGTCGATCGCCTGGTTCGGTAAACGTCTAGAATCTCAAGTATCTTTCCCTAAAGGAACACACATAAGATTAAGCGTTCTCCCCGTTTTTTTGGACTCCTGGTCCGATCTGTGGTCACAATATCACCCCTCTTCGCCTCCCGAGATTCGCTATCTTGGTTTGCGATCTGGTAGTATCAGAAAATCGGGGGGTTGCAGAGCTGGTTCCACTGCACATTCACACATAGATCGGGACTAAAGACCGTTTTCCTCTCATTGTTCCCTGCATCATCTGCCCTTCAGCCAGACCCGGGAAAGCTTGATACGTTTCGAGTTGTGACAGCCACGGATCTACGATTGATCAGGAACTTGACCTCGCGATGGAGGGCGAGAATGAAGGAAATCCCGCTTCCCTGGAGAAGCGCGTGGACCAGGCTTTGACAAAGGAAGCTGAAGAACGACCTCAAAAACAGTCCTCTGGGAATGAGAAAGTTATTGATCAGAATTCCGTGTCAGGCTCGACAGTTACGCCAGAGGTGACGAAGACCAAAGACGCAGCGTCAGGATCGGCTCAGCCAAGTGGTGCAGATGATGTTTTCGCTCATCTCCCTGAGCATGAGAGAGAAATCTTGAAGAAGCAGCTCGATTCTCCAGATGTCAAGGTCTCTTTCATTGGTCTCTACAGGTACGCTTCCAAGCTTGACCTCCTGATCATCCTGATCAGCGCAATCTGCGCGATAGCTGCCGGTGCTGCTCTGCCGCTGTTTACCGTATGTATTCTTAATCCAATATATTCTATGTCTGTAATGCTTTTTTTTTTTTTTTTCTGACTTTGTTGGCAGATCCTTTTTGGGCAGCTGGCCTCCGCTATGCAGGGGATTGTGCTGAGGACGATCTCGTATCATGAATTCTACCACCAGCTTACGCACAATGTACTCTACTTTGTGTACCTTGGAATTGGCGAGTTCGTGACCATCTACATCAGTACTGTGGGATTCATCTACACAGGTGAACATATCACTCAAAAGATCCGAGAGCATTACCTGGAGGCCATCATGAAGCAGAATATCGCTTTCTTCGACAATCTTGGCTCGGGGGAGATCACAACCCGCATCACCGCGGACACCAATCTTATCCAGGATGGAATCTCTGAGAAGGTCGGATTGACATTAACTGCTGTCTCGACCTTTGTTACGGCTTTCATCATCGCTTACATCAAATACTGGAAATTGGCTCTTATCTGCTCCTCGACCGTCGTCGCTCTCATTCTCGTCATGGGTGGTGGCTCAAGATTTATCATCAAGTTCAGCAAGCAATCCTTGGCCTCCTATGGCGCAGGAGGTACCGTGGCCGAGGAGGTGATCAGCTCGATCAGAAATGCCACCGCCTTTGGAACGCAAGATAAGCTCGCCAAGCAGTATGAAACCCATTTAGATGAGGCTGAGAAATGGGGAATCAAGCTACAGATGGTCCTTGCTGTCTTAGTTGGTGCTATGTTCGGTATTATGTACCTGAACTATGGACTCGGATTTTGGATGGGCTCCCGATTTCTTGTCGATGGAAGCGTCAATGTTGGGCAGGTATTGACGATCCTGATGTCTGTCCTCATCGGTTCTTTCGCTCTGGGAAACGTGTCACCAAACGCTCAAGCCTTCACAAGCGCCGTGGCTGCTGCCGTCAAGATTTACAGCACCATCGATCGTCAGTCACCTCTAGATCCGTCATCAGAAGAAGGTGACAAGCTTGACCATGTGGATGGCCACATCGAGTTGCGAGACATCAGACATATTTACCCTTCACGACCGGAGGTAGTAGTGATGGATGGTGTCAGCCTGTCGATGCCCGCAGGAAAGACCACAGCACTTGTCGGGCCTTCAGGTTCTGGGAAAAGTACGATTGTCGGGCTGGTAGAACGCTTTTACATGCCTGCTGCTGGTGCCGTGTACCTTGATGGCCATGATATCAAGACGCTCAATCTTCGCTGGTTGCGTCAGCAGGTTGCACTGGTCAGCCAGGAGCCAACGCTCTTCGCGACCACCATCTACCAGAACATAAAATACGGTCTTATAGGTTCCCGATTTGAGAATGAGCCCGAGGAAAGTATTCGAGCAAGGATCGAGGATGCGGCGAGAATGGCTAATGCACATGATTTTATCACGAGCTTACCGGAGGGTTATGAGACCCACGTCGGAGAGCGCGGTTTCCTACTTTCTGGAGGCCAGAAGCAGCGAATTGCCATTGCCCGTGCCGTTGTCGGTGATCCCAAGATCCTCTTGCTTGACGAGGCTACATCCGCGTTGGACACCAAATCGGAAGGTGTTGTCCAGGCTGCTCTGGATAGGGCAGCTGAAGGAAGAACAACCATCGTCATCGCTCATCGTCTGTCGACTATCAAGACCGCCCACAATATTGTTTGCTTGGTTGGGGGCAAGATTGCAGAGCAAGGAACGCATGATGAACTGGTTGACAAGAAAGGAACTTACGCGAAACTGGTCGAAGCCCAACGCATCAATGAAGAAAAGGATGCACAGGCTGTGGCTTTGGAGGAAGATGAAGATGACGTCCTGGCAGAGAAAGGACTGTCGAAGACGAAGTCCTCTGCAAGCTACAGTGGCGGTTCCAATTCTGAAGACGAGACGCTCCAGGAGCAGGTCAAGCGGGTTGACACTAAGAAGTCCGTGTCTAGTCAGGTGCTCTCTCGTAAAGCTCCTGAGACCGCCCAGAAGTACTCGTTGTGGACATTGATCAAATTCATCGCGTCGTTCAATCGCCCTGAGCTGAAATTCATGGTTGTCGGTTTCGTCTTCTCGATGCTGGCTGGTGGTGGACAGCCCACCCAAGCTGTGTTGTATGCTAAGGCCATCAATTCGCTCTCCCTACCATCGAACATGTACGGGAAACTGCGACACGATGCCAACTTCTGGTCTCTGATGTTCTTAGTGGTTGGTATTGTTCAATTCTTTACCTTCTCTATCCAAGGAATTGCATTTGCCTTCAGCTCTGAGAAGTTGATCCGCCGTGCACGCAGCCAAGCGTTTCGGACAATGCTACGCCAGGACATTGCCTTCTTTGACAGAGAAGAAAACAGTACCGGTGCCTTGACTTCATTTCTTTCCACCGAGACTAAGCACCTTTCTGGCATCAGTGGGGTGACCCTAGGTACCATTCTGATGGTCAGCACAACTCTCGGGGCAGCCTTGATCATCTCCCTCAGCATTGGTTGGAAACTGGCTCTTGTGTGTATGTCGGCGGTACCTGTTCTTCTGGCCTGTGGATTCTACAGGTTTTGGATGCTGGCTCAATTCCAGTCACGAGCCAAGACGGCTTACGAATCGTCCGCTAGCTACGCATGTGAGGCAACCACGGCAATTCGTACTGTAGCATCCCTTACCAGGGAAAATGATGTCCTCCAGGTTTACCATACCCAGCTTGAAGAACAGGGCAGGAAGAGTCTCATCTCTATCCTCAAATCTTCTATTCTCTACGCTAGCTCGCAGGCCCTCGTATTCTTCTGCGTGGCACTCGGATTTTGGTGGGGTGGAACTCTCCTTGGACACCATGAGTACTCGATCTTCCGCTTCTTTGTCTGCTTCAGCGAGATTATCTTCGGATCGCAGTCTGCGGGTACCATTTTCTCGTTCTCTCCTGATATGGGAAAAGCGAAGAATGCAGCTGCGCAGTTCAAGCAATTGTTCGACCGCAAGCCTTCGATCGATGTGTGGTCCTCAGAGGGGGAAATAGTTCAACATATGGAGGGTACAATCGAATTCCGTGATGTGCACTTCAGATATCCGACTCGCCCCGAGCAGCCTGTCCTTCGAGGTTTGAGCTTGACTGTCAAGCCGGGGCAGTATGTGGCTCTAGTCGGTGCTAGTGGATGTGGGAAGAGTACGACTATTGCTCTGCTTGAACGTTTCTACGATGCTCTCTCAGGAGGCGTCTTCGTGGACGGAAAGGACATCACCACTTTGAACATCAACTCCTACCGGAGTTTCTTGGCACTCGTCAGTCAAGAGCCTACTTTGTACCAAGGAACGATCAAGGAGAACATTCTTCTCGGCACGGATAGGTCGGATATTTCTGAAGAGGCCATCGTCAAAGCATGCAAGGATGCCAACATCTACGACTTTATCATGTCGCTACCGTAAGTTCCAGTCCCTTACGAGCCCGCTGTGTATTGTCCCGTCATACTAAATTCTCATCAGGGAAGGATTCTCCACTGTCGTCGGTAGCAAGGGAGGCATGCTGTCCGGTGGTCAGAAACAGCGTGTTGCCATTGCTCGTGCCCTTCTTCGTGACCCCAAGGTTCTCCTTCTCGATGAGGCTACCTCTGCTCTAGACTCCGAATCAGAGAAAGTGGTCCAGGCTGCACTTGATGCCGCTGCTCGAGGGCGCACAACGATTGCTGTCGCGCATCGTCTCAGTACTATTCAAAAGGCAGACGTCATCTACGTCTTCGACCAAGGTCGAATCGTCGAAAGCGGAACACACAGCGAACTCCTCCGGAATAAGGGTCGCTATTTTGAGCTAGTGAACCTGCAGAGCTTGGGAAAGACCCACTAGTGCCTCTTGCATGAAACTCATCTCCTCTCATTCTTTGACACTATATCTAATTCGTTCCGGTGTCCGGACGCTGACATGTTCTATACTTGATGTTTCCCTGCATATGTACTGCTAGATACCATAGACTAACTGCTTTGGCCTCACAGCTTCATTTGAGCATATATTTGGAGGTTTTTTTTTGTTTGTTTCCCGCCCTATTCCACTGTTTTATTCTACGTTGTGACTGCAAGGGTTGGCTGTTAGTGACTTTGGCGGTTATATACTAACGAGCTCTTTTTGATGGTATCATTTTTCTATATAACCCTGTCCCTTGATACACCCCGCTCTATTCCTCGGTGTGCCATATCTTGGAACTGGCCTTGTTTTGATATTAGATACCGGGTCGTCCAGTTGGCTTGTCTGAGGATTGCACAGGTTTAATCTCCCATGAGTTAGATAAAATCAAAAGTGCGACATTCATCACGTTCAACTCTCCCAGGAAACATTGTTAAGGACCGTATTCAACACGAAAGAGAAATCAACTATGAAGAAATACCCCCCCCAAACTCCTGTCCTTGGTTAGAACGCCTTAAGAACCATCCACATAGACAAGCCTTTTCGCTAGGGAAATAGCAAACAACACTTCAATGCGAATATAAATGGATCTTAATCCGTCTCTCCGATTCCAAAGTCCCTCTGTACGTCAACGTGTCTCACTCCACGCGCGTCCGCAATCAAACCCATCAGACCCTGTCCGACGTCCTTGATCTCGTTATAGGAATGGAGAAGGCGGATGTGTCGCTGGACGGTCTTGGTGGCGTCTTTGTCTCTGTGGTTTGGTTAGTTCCATAAGATTCTTAACGATCCGGGAGATTGATGGTTTAAATAAATTGTGAAGAGGTAAGATTGTATTATATACTTTAGCTTTGATTGTGCTTCTGCGAGTTGAGACTCCGTTTCGGAGATCTGAGATTCTAGTTTAGCGATTGAGGAATGGAGATTGGCCTGGAATAAGTAGAACCGATTGTTAGTTAGTCTATTTTTGTCTACCACTTCTATGATTTGTTGTAAGACTATTTATGCAGAGTCTGTGCAGTCTGCATTATCTTATGATTATGATTTATTAGAAAGATGGGGAAGGGGAACACGGACAAGCTTCCTTTCTCGCTGTGCGAGTTGTTCCGGGGATAGATCCAATGGATGGTCATTATTATTATCGTTATCATTGACTGGCGTGGCGGCCTTGGTGGTAGTATTGTCCTTTCTGTTGGTTGGTGCATCGCTATCATTATATCCAGACGATGCCATCGCGATCTTTAGAGATCCCCAGGGTCGGGAGATGAAAGAAAGAGAGATGGGGTCGTTGCTTGGACGATAGTAATGTTAACTATCTCCGTTCTTTTTTTAAGCTGATCCAATAGGCGATCGAGGAAAGTGATCGGAAAAAAGGATCGATCAAGTCAGCGAAGTTATTTTAGTCAGAAATCCTGAAAGGGCCGATTTCCCCGGGCTTACGGGGTTAGTTAAGGCTAAGTAAGCCATCGGCCTGCGCTCTGTACTCCGTACAACTTTCCCTCCCTTCCCCTCCGGATCATCCCAGAACATCCCTCAGCAGGTGGGAGATCGCGTGTTTGACATGCGAGCATCGATTCTGAATATCTGTCTCTTGCATTTCTTTTTCTGATAGCATGATTGCTGGCGCGGTTTGATCGGCCACTTGATTGCGCGCACCTCAACTAGTTAGGTTCCTGCCGCGCGATTCCGGCTTGGGGGCTTTTCAGATCCGAGCTGATATCGCTCGAACTTGAACACGCGATTTCGTTCGTGTCGGATTGATATGCATAGTACACACGCGATGGCTAGATTAGATGGTCGTACAGCGCTGCTGGCGCTGCTGCTGGCCGGCACGGTCTATGCCCATGATGAAAAGGTGCCGGCAGGTGTAGCCGTCTCAGATGATCCGATTGTACGTTCCTTTGGTGATACTATCCAGGGTTTAGGATGAGTGACTGACTGTAGTTCTACGATGCAGGACTCCGTGCTATGGATTCATATGATCTTGATGGGCCTTACGTTTGGTCTCGTATTTCCTTTTGGCATGGTTCTCGGGGTATGAACACCTAGAATATCGTTCCGGTAGCTGGCGCAAGGGCCGCGGGGAAGGATACATGGACAGCCGGCTAATTGACCTGTTTCTAGATTGTGCGTTCTCGATGGCACGTCCCTGTCCAGGTCATTGGAACCATCGTCGCCGTACTGGCCTTCTTTTTGGGACACGCTCATAAGGGCAGACGTTTCGCGAAGAACTTCCACGCCTCCTTCGCCAATTCCCTGATGCTGATGCTCGTTACCCAAGTCGTGTTTGGTGCCTATCTCAAGCTGCATCTCTCCAAGGGTATTCATGGCCGGATCCGTCGGTATATTGTTATGGGACATGGATTAGTGGGGAAGGCCATGCCGATTGTCAGCTGGGCGCAGATGCTTTTCGGTGGCATCGCGGCCTTGGGTTTCTGTCGTGACGACCATCTGGGACAGTGCTTGGCTCACTTCATCATGGGTAGCGCGTTCATCGCCTACGGAATCATTATGACCATTCTCTTGCTCGTCGGTCAGTTCTGGCTGCGCCGCAGTGGCCGAAGCCAGGAGTTTTTTGACTCTCTGGTCATCGCCGCATGGGGATGCGTCAACACGTTTACCGAGCACCGCTGGGGAGGTCCCTGGGTGCGCAACGACCTCCAGCACACCACAATGGGTATTATCTGGTGGTGTGCCGGTCTGCTGGGCATCTGGCTTAGCAGGAAGAGGAATGGTCGCCCGAAGAGGAACTTGATTCCCGCCATTGTCATCTTGGTGACCGGTTGGGCCATGGGCGGACACCCTCAGGAATCGCACCTGAGCACCATGATTCACGCCGTCTTTGGATACAGCTTGATGGCCGCGGGCATCACGAGAATCATCGAGATCGCTTTCGTCCTGAAGGATCAAGACACGCTCAGTGTGGATGGATCCGATCCCAGCAGCTTCCAATACCTGCCGCCATTCGTATGTTTACCCGATATACTCTGCTCTCTTCAGTTAAAATTCCCCTGGCTAACAGAACTGTACAACAGCTCCTTTACGCCTCCGGTTTCCTCTTCATGGGTGCAACTGAAGAGCAAATGCAACTCCTCAGTGACGCCAACGTCACTCACGTCGCTTACGTCCTGATTCTCTACAGCATTGCGTTCATTCTCTTCCTATGTAAGTTTCTCCACTGCCTGTTGCCAAGCCCAGTATGGGAACTAAACTATGCCTCTTGCAGTCGTTAATGTCCTCCTACACGTCTACGCCGTTCACGCTTGGCCCGAAACCGCCGAATACAACCCCTCCAAGCTCAGCAACGGATCCGCCATTCCTGGAAGCAGCAGGCCTCAACGTCAGTCCTCAGTTTCCTTCATGAACGGCCACGTGCGCTCAGAATCCGAGGCTCGGCACATCCATGACGCTGAGGCCTTCGAGCTTCAAGGCCTCATCTCCGAAGAAGAGTTGGACAGCCCTACCATCCCAAAGAAGATGGACGATGAGGAAAACCCTCTTATCGACAAGGAGAACGGCAGGGTTTAATTATGAAATGTAATACAAACGGGTCTATGCAAGGGTTTAGGGTAAGGGAAAAGGCGGAACAAGATTCTATCGATAATCGGTGATCGGAACGAACCACTTATGGGTTTTGTCCCCTGGGTTCAGGTTATATTTTTATTTCTTGGAAGGAAAAAACAAAAGGGAACCATCACCCGGCTCCTTCACTAGGAATTCTTATCTATCTATCTATCTATCTATCCAGATTGGAGCCGGTGATTTTTATCCGGCTCGCTCTTGGAGACATGTCTTGCATCATGTATGTTTTCTGGCTTTTCTCTCTTTTTACTGTTTGGGATTGGGCGTTCCTTTTGCAGATTGTCATGTACGTACCGAATCTAGGAGCCTACGGGTTTATTTTATGTGGGAACAGAACAGATGAATAAAGGAAAAAAAAATTGAAAAGGTTCAAATCCAATTCAATCCAGCCTGAGGTCAAATGATATCTCCTTTTTAGTACCTGACCCTGTTCCTTTCCGTATTGTACAGTGAGTAATCGACGTTTATGATAAGCAAAATGTTGAGGTTTCAGAAATAGTTCCTTCCTTGTTTTGGCCAGAGAAAAGACAATGCAGGAATCTAGGTCTGGCTTTGGTGTCGGATGGGCGATGTCCTGTGCATGATATCGGACAACGCGGGTCCTTCGAACTGCCGCAAGGACGCTGCATCACTGACACGATCAAGATTGCCGTGTAAGAGTAGGTTGTTGGTCGTACATAGCCAGGATCTGTAGATTAGCTGTCGCGATTTGAGTTGTTTCAAGGAGGAATCGTAGCAACGTTTTGGACAGGCGCAGAGTTCGCCGCCCGCATGGTCATAGGGAGAGCGGGGAAGAAAGGATGAAGAGGATAGATGGGCGCCACGTTCCTCTCCCCATCGAAAAGGAGGATGTTTTGTAAAGGCTGCTCTCTCGCGCTGAGGACGTTGATCACATCCTGTGCGAGACTACCGCCTAGGAAGGCGGCGACTGGACTAAGCTCACTTCCCAGGTTCTGCAAAAAGCTCCGCAAGAACTCTGAATTCAGCGTGCTTGGGTCCAGCTGCAGTTCCTGATGACGCTCGTTGGCAAGCTTCGTGAAGAGTTCCAGATCTGAGCGAGAGAACGTCGGTAACGGTCCACCTGAAAGCTTCTGGTACTCCCATAGGGCTCGTAGACATGTCAAGAGAGGTGTGACCTGCCTCCGCTTACGAGGGATCCGGGTAAAGTCTTCCGGTAGTGGGGAAGTGTTTGCTAAAAGTAGCGGAGAGTAGATCTCCCTCTTCGTCACCATCTCAATTATCTTGTCATTTTCCTTCTTGGTCGTAATGTTCAGGATGCTGCGCGTGGGAGTCTCTTGCGGAACTGACGGGACATTCGACTTTGAGCGTTCAATGACGAAGTCGTGCATAATGAGATCCGCGAAGACGAACCCGTAGAAGCCATGCAGACCTGCCGCGTAGAAAGGACGGTTTGCAATCCGGCATGATGCGTTTATGGTGGTAAGCGTGGCAAAGTCCAGCTCGGTCGCAATGGTCACATCGAAACCTGCAAAGAACTCCGGGGGCTTCATGCGAACGTCGTCTGTATCCACATGTAGTTGCACTCTAGGATTCATCGCATGGATCTGAGGTCCCGCAGCCTTGGCTCGCTATAGTCTTAATCAGTATACAGGCCGATTTCCATTGATGGGGATGGATCACGAACATTCTGGCCGATGTGTTCCTGTGACACGAAGAACTGTGCGCCCAAATCTTCTTCCGTGACGACTTCATGGTCGATAATAGTGAGAGATCCGATACCAGCTAGGACCAGATTCTTGGCCACCTCGTTGGCCAGTGCTTTCATCGTAATGAGAAGGATATTGGCGGATCGTATTCTGCAGAGCAGTGGCGCTCACATTAGCTAGAGTATATTGATGTAGAACTGCGGAGGTAGTTTACTTTTCTTGCGCCTTGACACCCCACAGACGGATCTGTCTGTCATAGAGGGCAATCTCGTCTATAGTCGTCAGCTTTGCGACTCACTCAGCCAGAGTCACTGCGGCCATGAGCTTACCGGCACTTATAGATTGAAGGGCAGACTGCGGAGCTTCCATGGTTGCCTCGGATGCTGCCATTGTATATGAGAGCAGCTATGCCGGTCGTAACAAGAATAGAAAGGGATCTGGTACAGCGCAGTAAAGAAGAGATGAAGGAGATTCAAGATTCTAATGGAGGAGACTAGGCAGGAATGCAGTCTTGAAGGAAAGGGAGCATAGGAAATGCGGGAACGCGTCGCAGTTCAAAGCCAGATGATATCCCAACTGTGACAAGGAAATGGATTCACCCTGCCTTCACTTGGTCTCTGAAATCCTTCCGGGTGCCAGCTGTCCCGTTGCCGTGTGAAATGGACAAGCAGAACAGCAATCAGCAATCAGTGTGGATGTATCGCATCTTCATCTTTATCTTCCCCTCCGAAGCTGCCCGTCACGTGGGACCATGACGCCGTGCTCCGGCCAAAGTTACCCCGGTCTGTCCACTCTCCTTGCAACTCTCGACTTGTCCAGCTCATCTCCATCTCTTCGTTCAACAAACTGTGTTGGATCTCTTGTTTGTCATCTTCCTGGCCGGTTAGTTTCATCCTTTGTTGGCTGCTGTGCTAGTTGCAGTTCGCTCGTTCAACAGCATCCAACTACATACTACTGCCTGACCGGCCCAGTAGGTGACCGCTCCAAATGATGGTATGTCCGCGAGGTTCTATAACTGGTCTCATTTGTCTCTTCTATCCATGATGCATATTCACCTGCAGAGAAAGGGATCTGCTCGATGACTTATTGACCGTTGTCGTCCGTTAACTTAGTCGGGTAATTACGACTTCCCACCTGCTTCCACCCGTCCTCGCCGAAGTAGTCCCGAGCATCAAGAGGACCGTCCTAACAGCGTCACCGCACGACTACAACATCTTCGAGAGCTCTTGAGTTCTGAAAGGCTTCGTGAACGAGGCGGCTATACTACAGCCCGAGCCCTGGATACTCTCAATCAAGAAATAGAAGAACTCCGATCAGACCGTGCTCGCGATAGATCCAACTACGAACAGGCCCGAGCTGCAGTGGACCGACAGCTACAGCACTTGCGGTCAGATCTGACATCTGGACGGGGGGGCCGGGTTCGTCGTCGTGCTTCGGATCGTGACCGTCAAGGACTCACCTCACCGGCAACGTCAACTCCCTTGTCGATGGAGCAGGAGCCTAACCCCACTGGCTCTCAGCCACCGGCAAGCCGACCGAGGCGTCGTGCTTTGAGACCAAGTGAGGCGCTCGCAAGGCTCAGAGAAAGAGACGGAAGAGTCAGGAGTGGTAACACGGACATGAACGGATTACAAGCATTCCAGCAAGGTGCCCGTATGAGAGAGTCTGATTCCCCGCTGAGCTCGTTGCTCGACGAGCCTACCCCTCCTATTGCCTCTCCCAGTCTTCTCGCATCAGACTATACAACAGATAGACAGTCAAGTAGGTGGACAGCAAAGAGGCGGAAGCTGGATTCAGATGACAAGAGAGAAGGCCTTCGAGGATTTAGTTACGGTCAATATGGACAAGTTGTGCCTGGCGCCCTACAGATGGAGATTGTAAGCTGTGACGGCGGCACTTATGCGGAGCCAGATGGAGAGACCTCATGGCCCGAAAATGTGCTGCTCAACGACTCTTCGGTGTATTGCACGAAGTCCGATCGGTGCAACTTGGTACTGAGGCATCGCGGAGAGACGCCATTTTGCCTGAGAAAGATAGTTATCAAAGCCCCCAAATCAGGTTTTGATGCCCCGTATGTTTCCCTCCCCCCTCTCTTTTCTGAGTAGACATGTATTGACAACTGTGTGAAGTATCCAAGAAGGTATGGTCTTCGTCTCCATGTCTTCGGACGACCTGCTGGCACGTACCGCCCGATATCAAATCCAATACTCGTCGGCTCGACGCAGAGCCCGTCGTAATCGACGGAGTGGAATGCGACCTTCTGAAGAATATGCGAATGCGTTTCGTTCCCCGCTTCGATCGCTAGAAAGGGAACTTATTAGAGACCCAGACCTTTATTCCGACTCAGACTTTGATTCCACCGGACCTCTTACGTCTACAGCTGGAGCGTCAACCAACCGCAATTTTACCTCGGAGTTCAGAGTGACGACAGAATTCGACGAGAGATCTGAGGATGGTGATGATGACCAAGAGAATGATGATGACTTCCCTTCTGCGGCAGAAATGGAGCGGATGCAGATGGTGCAGATCGAGGATGATCTACTTTGTTCCGAAGACGAGGATAGCCCAAGTGATGACGATGTTAATGAGATGAGTGCTTTCAATCGCGGCCGCTTGGACATGCGCCGGCGAATGAGAGCGGCTCGTCGGCAAGATGTCGGCGACCCTGACGGTCTGCGAAGGCGCCGAATGGTACCTAGTTTAATCGAACCCGTTGGGCCACCTTCCAGGGATACCTATTATCCCGACGGAAATTCTGAGGTGATGAGACCTCACGCTCGATTCTTTATTGAGCGGGAGAAGAGCATGGTCAGCATTAAATTCGATCCACCACCGTACGTCTTCTAAGTCCCCGTCAGGTTTCATACACTGCTAACACAGTCCAATCAGATCGGGAAGATTCATCTTGATCAAATTGTGGAGCCCATACAGCGGAGGCAATATCGACATTCAGAGTATCGTCGCTTACGGCTTTGCTGGCCCAAGATTCTTCCCGGCAGGAGAATTTCGGTGATCGAAGGTCCACGGCTGTCTCTTATCCAATTCCAGCAATGACCTTTTTTTATGTTCGGTTCTACTGTTTTTGAATTCCTTTTTTGATGAATCGAACGGTTTACGAAAGAGATGTTCAATGAATTTGTGTGATTAGGGTTACGATATGTCAGTCTCTGTTCAACATGGAGCGTCTTATGAGATGTACATTGGAGATCCTGCTGTACTACAAGCTATCATCAACAACCTTGTACTTAAATGTCATATGCATGAAATTCAGGTCTTTCCTGAGATTTATTCCATATACTCTCCTGTCCGTTTAATGAAACAACAGATATGAGCGCATTCATTTGAACTTAACTTTATTATCAGCAAGAACTTTAAGGGATAGAGAATCAGTTGAAGAGAATCCAATTCAGAAAGTATCTATCACTCGAATACAGAATCCATCCCGCAGCTTTCACCAGACCAGCGGCCTCCCCCCAACAGGAAAAGAAAAAACGACCCACTGTCCTGGAGAGATCAACATATCAACTGCGCATAGAGAAACGACAATCAAGAATAGAAAAGGGAAGAAAATTCAGGGAAATACTCCAACAGGAAAGGAAGCGATACCTTAGTTAAGAACTTGACACATAACAGAGTTAAAAGTGAAAGTGAAGGGATCAGATACTCAAACGGAAATTATTAAGTAAAAGGGAAATGAACAATGAACACTCATCACCGTGCAGTATGCAAGCCAAGTTCAGAGAACTCTGAATCCAGCGGATGGTTGAAACCAGCCCGCCAAAGGAACCACTGAATGACTAAACCAGGTCATAGACCAAAATAGGACGCAATCAACGCGATTTCAAACCAGGAATACATCAGCAGACAGAGAAATAGGGGAATCAAGAAGCGAAATGAGGCCGTTGCAGAAAAATTCGTGAACAAGGCCATTGGAAGCTGCTGCATGCCAGGACTAATCCAGAATCATATGTACAAGGACGAGAACGGGCTGCAAAGGCTGAGAAAGGGCATGAAGCACCTTTGACCGCGTTATTAGACTCGCATTAGCTGGTTTATCCAACCGCTATAGCTTCCATTGACCACTTTGAAATTAGTGCTCATTCATCATGCCTCGTGCAGGTCGTTGATGCTTAGTGTCCATATTCTTCGTCGATAAAAAAAACCTTTCGCCAGACCCAAAATACGCCGAATAGAGAGCCAATTCCTCATAAGGCCAAACCAAACAGGGCTTTTCGTTTGCTAAAGAGATTAGATAAGATGATGCAGAGACAGTGAAAAGACGAGGATAGGTTATATGACAACAACATCGCCCTCAGCGTCAGCTGGATCGGATGCCATCATGTCGCCATACTTGCCCACGGACATCAACATAGAGTCATCCCCAAGATCGATGGCACTGTCATCGTTGTTCATGGACTGGAGACTGGCGATTCCATCCGCAAGGGTAGGCTTATCGTTCATGAGGTTGGCATTGTTTGAGTTATCAAATTGCGTGTTACCCATGCTCTTGTCACCTTGCGTACCATTATCAGCTTGAGGACTGGACGTTCCTCTTGATCTCGAATCGTTTTGGGTCATATCCGGCATGAAAGATTCATTCCTCACAGGGCCGGAGAAGCTTGAATGTCTAGCTGGCTGATCCCTGAAGGCGGCTCTCTCGCTACTGAAAAATGCATTTTGTATTGAATTCGGAGTGCATTTCATGAAACCACCTTTCTCCACTTGCCACAGCATCATCTCGTGGAAAAAGACCTTGGTCATCCACCAAGCACTGAAACTCTGTGCGCCTCCCAAGGTCAATCGATGGAGGATGGCATCCCACAATGCATCCACTTTGTCAACTATGCATTGAGCACGATGGTGTGGGAACGCTAAAGGTATGTTCAAGATGAAAGATATCCACTTGTCGGGGAAGTTGTACTCTTCACCCATGGTGGGCTGCACAGCAAACCTGTGAGCACTGAGGTCCTCTTCTCTATCTGGCTGGTTGAAAAATGGTTGGGCCGGAATGTTTCCATTATTCAAAGGAGTAAGAAGGGCTCGAACATCATGTTTCAAGATTTGCTCCACTGAGCGCTCCGCGCAGCTGGGAATATTGGCTCTTGCGATCACTTCTTTAGGGTCCACGAGTGTGGCAAAGTCCAGCCACATCTGATTTCTGTTGTCCGGATGGCAGAGCCAAGCAGCAGCAGCATTAGCCGACTGATTAACATCGAGCATATGCTTGAGAAGGTTGCAGAAGATGTGGGCAGGAACCAATCTGGCCAAGGTCACATGTACTGGCTGCGCCTTGAATGTTTCAGCAATGTGCACAGTCAAGCGCTGCGAAATGGAACTAAATGCGTCCAGAACCGGCTTGGGCACGACTTGTGTGGTAAGCGGGGCAACGAAAGCGATCATCTTCTGGTACATAAGCCAGTCGCATTCTTTGATCCAGGGGGCAAGGTTTGGATGGGTCAGGAGTTTCTGGACTGGGACTGTCAATGTGCCATGGAACGCAGAGAAGTACCGAAACAGGTTCCGTTCCTTGCAGAATCGGAAACTGTCGATGACTGAAATACAATGAGATCGGTAGAGAGCTGCAAGAGCAGCAGCTACCTTGACATCGGTGTTCGCTGGTAGATATCCACGAATATCGGGAAGCTGAAGGGATTCATTGTCAACTGCAGCAGAGTCACCATCAGGAAAGTGGAGCATTTGGCGTATCATCTTGGCGCTCGAGCTGGCCACTTTTTCAATAGTAATGGTGGAATCGAGATTAGAGCGGAACGGAGGCTGGCATGGACAGCCAGAGGGTGAAGCAGCGACGGGAAACTTTGGTGCAAAGGACGTCGTTGGGGAAGGAAACACAGCAGTGTCTGCAGGAGGCTGTGGGATACTGATGCTAGATTATTGTCAGCTGGGATCAGCCCCTCTACATTTTCACATATCTTCTTACCTCCTTGGGCGCATTGACACATCGTTTGCCTTTCCATCCAATCCACCAGTCGTGCCGTTCATGTTGGCAGGGCCTTGGGAGTTCGAAGCCGTCGAAGGTTGCTGCTGTTTCTCTTCAATGACTGACAAATCCACGTAGTGGTACTTCGATTCTCCACGGACACCAAGACGTCGAGTCTGCACGTTGGGGAAAATGATCCGGACAAGCTTTCCAAATGAGGCAGGATTCAGAACAGAGACACGTTCACTTCCACACTTTTCCGCATAGCAACAATACACGCGATCGCGTCGCACAGAACCACTGCTCTTCCGACAATTCTCTTTCAGCCTAGAAAGATGTGAGTATCAATCTACCCAGTTGTGCATCACTTGACCTACCACACCATGGCAAACACCTGCTTGACTTTTTCTGACTTGCCTCCCGCACCTTCATGTTTCTGGACCTCTGCCGCCATCTGCTTCAGAGAGTAACCTTCATACTGACGAAGAAGCTTGCGCAGTTCATTGTCATTCGCAACCGTTGAGCTAGAACCTCTCTTCTTCCTCGCCCCCGCTTCAGAAGTGTCGTTCTCATCGACGAGATGGTCCGGAATGTGGCTTTCCATACCACCATCATACATTGGATGATACTGTGGAACAGGAACTCCAGCCATGCCATGTGCGGCCAGCTCTGGAGGCAAAGAGTGGTGAGGCAGGGCATGACTATGCATCGCTTGCCCTGGGAACTCTTCTGGTCGCGGCATCATGGCGTTATGAGCTTCATGCAGAGAAGGGTCAAGACCGGCACCATTGGCCGAGTGAGCTAGCTGTTGACCGAAACGCATAATCATCTCTTCTGGATTGGCACCGAAAACATGGTGGCTTTGAGGAGGTTGAGCCTGCATGAACTGAGGAAATCCGTCCGCGACGTTTTGGTCCTGCGTTTGTTGTGTGGTGCTGGAATGGATGCTGGCTGTCGAGCCTCTCGACCTCGGACGGCGACCTGCCTTGGAGGCTACAGTATTAGAGCGCGACCTCATGGGATCTGCTGTGCCCGGGCGGCTCTGTGGTGCAATCTGGGTGGTCTGAGAGGTGGTACTAGAGCCCTGGGAAGGTGCTCGACCTAACTTTCGCATTAGCAAGTGTGGAGATGGGCGCGTAGGGCAACAGGGCTCGAACTAATGACGAATGGTTGTTCCCAGTGCTCACCGATATCAGGAGGCATAGCTCTCTTTCCAAAATCTGATAAACGTCCTGGCGATAATCTCCAAAACTTCGATGCCGGACGGATCCAACTGGGTTATCACTAGTGTTTTGACCTGTTCACGCTCACATCAACACGATGGCTAGCGGGACCGCGACGAACAACTAATATGATTGAAATAGATCTGCAGGAAGAGAAAGAGACCAATAGTTAGTATTATCAATTACTCTAGGCGATCGCTCGGGCTGAAAGGCTCATCGCCGCCGCGTTGGGTGCCGAAGTTTCGAGGTCTAGGAAGGAGGATAAACAGAGATGCCCGTTCCTCAGACAACGAGAGATCCGATTGTTTGGTTTGGGTGGCTGGTATCACGTGATGTGTCGTCCCAACTCGTGCGTTATTATGTCAGCATGCCACATCCGCTTAGGGCAATGTTTGTTGACAATTATACTCAGTGTCTGGTGAACGCAAGCGACCTCAACGGAGCCATAAACGATGCATCAATGCTGGAGAACACATGCTCAATACTTGAAACACATTCTCCCACAACTTTAGCACTGCAGGGTAAAATCCACTAACAAGAAGAAACAGTCATTACAAGAACTATCATGTCAGAAAAAGATAACTATGTGCATAGTATGACTTGAAACAGCTATCTCTAACTTCCCCTAGTTAATCGAGGATCTTTCCCAGTAACTAAACTAGGTAAGACAAAACTACTCACCTGGGTAGGTAGCACGTTTCAAGTATCGTTACGCAGATTTCCCCGGCCCCTACTAACCGATAAATTACTCATGCGCAGATCCAGATTGTCTGGATCCTTGTTCATTTGCTGAAAGAAGGTTCTTATTACCAAGAAGTGAAAAAAGTTATGATCTTGAAAGCAATAAATCTGATATCAATGTTTTCACCCGAAAAAAAAGTTCCCTTTCCTGCAGCGCCAACCATGCCAGATTTTGAGATAGTACCGTACCAGACCTCCAAATATCGACGTCTGCGCCGATCCCAAGTGCTAGAAACAAACAAAACCAAACGATGAATAAAATGATCCAGGAAATTCAAGAATATGTAAGCAAGAACGATTGGAAAGGAGCAAGTGGCAGCAAGATGCAACAAGAGGAAGTAAAAGATGGAAAGAAGAAGAGCAAAAAGAGCACCAAAACCGAAAAAAACAAAAACATCAAAGAGCGTCACCATGCCGTGTTTCAGGTTGATAGCGCTCTTTGTCATGACCTAATCTCCGCAATCTCGACTTCCCTGAGTTCGTTTCCTTTTTTTTATTGACTGAGAGCCAGACGTCTTGTCTATCTCACTTGCCCTGTGCTTTGGCCTTCAGTCTCTCTGCCCTGGCGAGTCGCCAACCAGCACCCCATTTCTGTTCAGCCCAAAGCAGAGGACTGAGAACAGCAGTGATTCCTGCCAGCAGGAGAAAAGTGTATCTAGCTGTCAAAGCATCAATGAGAGGTTGTGCAAGAGCCACACCGCCCGCCCCAACTAAACAGCGCATCAGGTTATTAACTGCTGTTGCACTGGCACTTGCTCCAGGGTATAGGTCGATAACGAGAGCGCTGTTGATACTGAAGACTGCAGTCGCGGAGTACGCAGTGAAAAATTGAAGTATGATCGGTACCGCGATGTGAGTCTCGAGAGAAAATCCGTAAGCGACGGTTGCGACGATGAAGACAGCAGTGATCCACCAAGTGTTGCGCATTCGAGCAAACTCGATGGGGAAGTCTGGGTGCGTCTTGCTGTTGACAGGGGTATCGGCCGGGTAGCCATGACTGTTACGGTACTCTGCTTCTGTCTTTCGGTGGTTGAAGTCCATAAGATAGCCGGTAGTGAAAGAGCCTGTCATACAACCCGCACCTGCGATGACACAACTAGTTAGTTTATTTCCATCCAAAATGCGACAGTAGAGACAGATACATACCATTTGCCAGAAAAGTCAAGCCAACCTGTAGGGAATTCAGATGGTAGATATCCTCAAAGAGGGAAGTAGTAGTCGAAGTGATCATACTCCAAACGGTGTACACAATACTCCCGAAGAAGAGAGTGATGAAGACGTCTTTCTCCCCAAGGAACCGTAATGGTGCCAAAACAGTGGACAACTTGACTTCCGGTTTGGGTTGTACATCGCCAGGCTCTGGGTCCTTTGCATCCGGTTGGCCGGAAATCATATAGATAAGTGGTTTGTGAGAGCCAGTAAGCCGGATGGTACCATTGCCCGCAATGGATCGCAACGTCTCAGGAAGGAAAAAGACAATGGTGAGGAGAGATAACCCTCCCGCGATCGTCAAGAACCAGAAGATGGCGCGAAATCCGAGATACTGTGTGATGATTCCACCAAGGACAGGACCTACAGCCTGGCCCAGCATCCGAACTAGAGTCTATCAGTTTCTGCTCTTGAATTCTCTTAGGGGCATTTCTTCTTACCTCCGCCAAATGCACCAATGAGACCACCCCGTTCCGCAGATGTCGTGATATCTCCTATTACGCCGGCGCCTGTATTGTTCAGTGACTGTTCCCTGAATAATGACTTGACCGTCTTACCAATCGAGATAGTTGCGGCACTACCAGCCGCTTGCAGGGCCCGAAAGGCCATCAGCTCCCCATAGTTTTTCGACACGCCAAGAGCAATGTTGGCGATAAGGTATATAATAAATGTTCCCATAAAAATCGGCCGTCTACCGACAACGTCCGAGTAGGATCCCCAAAAGGAGGGGGCTAGACCTTGGACAATCATGTAAACCGTGATGGTGAGACTAGCAAGGGACAGAGAGACATGGAGTTCCTATAGCTAACGTTACTCAAGGTCGTATATAGCTAGAGAAGATGAATTATCCCTTACCCTTGAGACTTCGCCAAGAGCAGGGAAATAAATATTGGACGACAGAGGGGAGAATAAGGCGGCGAACGAAACCAGGTAAACCATCTGCTTCTTGCGAGCACGGCTGAAGACATGGTACGGTGGTTGAGGTTGTGGTTGACTCTCCAAGTCTAGAGTTTCAGGGGTACTAGGTGGTGATACTTCGTCCTCCAGAGGGTCGATCTTTGCTGAACGGATGGATTGGGCCGGAGTGGTGTCCTGGCTATGGTCGAATCTGACCTCCAATGTATCATTTATAATGTCCTGCTTTTGGGTCTCCATGATAGGCTAGATAGGCTATGTTTCGTTCATCGAAAAATAAGCTATACAAGAACAAACAATAAAAAGATTGGACAAGGACAGGTATCCAGCCTTCCTACCTAACTTGCATCCTGCTCATCCGCCAACACACGGACACATCGAGTAATATATAGCATAGGATCGGGCCCGTGTCTTTGAGAGTCGATAAGCCCAAAGCCAAATGGTACCACGCGAAGAAGAACCGCGAGAAGAGGTGTCTCCACAGCGGGTATAAGCTAATGCCTAGGGGACAACGATATCACCTCCAGGGCTTTCTAGACTAACTAGAACGGCCGATGAACTTGTGGGATGAGTCTCACCATACGTAATTTTCGTTTCTGCTCATACCTCTATCCCTTTCGGGCTACCCATAAAGTATACCACCCCTCGGTACTACCCCGTGCTAGGTATCTTTCCGAAAGTCAAAGTTATCTCCATCCGTACGCTAGGAACATCCTCATCTCCTGGTTTAGTATCAGCTAAGAACGGTCTAAATTAGTATGCCACCGTCTCACCTTGTTAGGAGTACGTGTCGTAGCGTACAGAGATAGCAATCCCTATGCAGGCGTTATCTTTCTCATAATCCTGGCATAGATCTACGGTCAGATTCTGTTGTCGACATAGCTTCATCTTGTCAAATCAGTTTTTCGTTCCAACATTCTTTCCGATGTTCAGTTATGGGATGACTCCTTAAGGTATCAACAACAACGTTAGTTGGACGGGTCAGGCAGCAACAAAGACCGACACCCATCGGGCCGTGAGATCAGGGATCTGCACGGTTCAAGGGGCTGAGATGAATGTCACAAAACCTTGAGCCTGCTTCATAGATACTCGTTGTTCGATGTTTTCCGAATTCTAAGCGGCAGAAGACTTTTGGTATGTCACAACTTCCATGATCTTGGGGGTCCACCTTCACAGAACGTTGTCTTTCCTGGCCAACCAACAACCTCGTGAGGTCCTCACTGTCACCCTCCTGATCCCATTAGTTTGTTAATCATAAGCTAAGGAAATGCCAAGTATATGCTAAGCATTTAGGTGGCTTGTCTAAATCCCTGTCACAGCTTCAAATATGCTCCCGAATCCGAACGGCCCGTTATATTCGAAACGGAAATCGGGAATAAACGGGCAGGGCATAGACCGTCTTGCATTTGCCAAGTCTATTCTTCCGCTGTGAGCTTGCGCACACAAATCCTGTGCCGCAAGAACTGCAACACCTTTGATCATTCCCCATTCAGGCGGGAGATCCCTCAAATAGGACAATGCAGACAGCGCCAGAGCTCAGCGCTCGAAGGACGATGATAATATGCTGCAGGACGATGATAATATGCTGCAGATGCTCTGCTCATCAAATACCGATTACGAATCCCAACTATTGGGCTTCAGAGACACTATCGCCAACGATCTCCCCTACATGCCAATATGGGGGTCTCCGGAAGTTTCCTGCGACGATCCCACGCGATTGGATCCCGCACACCATCTATGATCTTCAGACGATTTATACAAGGCGTTCGACAGGAGCTCGATGTGGGGAATTCGTATGAACATCCGAATACTATTATTTGCCATGCGTGCTGCACTGCGGTCTATCTCTTAAGGAGTCTCCTGGCAAGAGAGGTATGAAGAAGCTACCAAGCTAGCGCCTTAAGGAGACTTAGTTCCCGACCTGTGATGTTCAACGAACGACGCCACTTGACCATCCATATGGATCCGATCCACGCCCTAACTGGCAATAGTAACTGCTGTTTCGGTTCTTAGACACGGGAGCGTCGATCAGTGGCTCCGAAAGGGAGCACAACAGACATAGAGTATAGTAATAGATGCCAAGAAGAGACCAATAATATGCCATACCTTAAGCGCACGTCCTGGTCTCAGTCTTTCGCCAAGACAACCATTTGTTATCCTTAACGATCGGCAGGAGTTCTCAAGCAACAAACGCGTGGCTTCCGGTTAGTATTCTATAGTCATTCTTGGCCCATCAAAGTCAGTGCATGGCTCTATGAATATTCTAAAGTGCCCGTCCATCCCAAGTAAGTCACCTGGCATCTCCCCTTTGAGGGCTGACTGAATCAGGGACAAGATAGTGGCTGGGTCAATCATTCTTTGTGTGGATGCTTGCGCGGCCACTTCAGCGGGATCTATCATGGCTGTGGAGAACGATACCCTTGTCCAACTTGCAGTTTCGGATTTACGGTATTCACATACTGTACGGAGTAGTTTAGGGGGGCTTTGAGGTTCCAATAAGAGATCTCCAGTGAAATCTTCGATCGCGCGCGACCCGACCGCCGATGTCAGGGTTCATTTCGGGATGGCAGGTCTGAGCCTCGTTCCGAGCACTTCTGAGACCTTTTTTGGATCACTTAATCTATGGAGAATCGGAGATCTCTAACAATGCCTTAAAATAAAGGTATTCAGGCACCAAGTCTACGGAACAGGAACCCTAGGATTCTGTAAGCAGTTTCAACTAACTAACTAACTACGCAGTCTAGAACCAGCAATACGACATGTGAAAGATCTAGTTAGGCATCAAAACATACGGGAACCAGATCGCTGCCGCCTTGGCAAGAAGCCGAATCGGCTAGATCCTGCCGAGACTTATCCTACGCCGACGGATCTATACACCCGGTTCATCTTCGTCCTCTAATATGAAGCAGCAGGCTTCCGGTAAACTACATGCATCCACTGTGGATCACATCCCCTGTTCCGAGACTCAAGTTGATGCCAGTGATGACAGCGGACAACAAAGAGTTGCTGCTTGGCGCCAAGAATGCCATAACACCGAGAGTGCTTGGCTGCCTTAGCATCGACAGGATATCGTGCACCATTCAATACTGCTATTCACTCCAGAATAGCTCGCTTGCCACTCATGAGGAGAAGTCAGTGCTGTCTGTCTCTGTACACAGAGTATAGAAAGTATGTATATCCTTTATATGCAGAAGCTTCTCACAATTTCATAAAGACATTATTGACTGCCTAGCAGTGTTCTAGGATCCGGTAACGGTCAGTACCTTTGTTTTCTTCAAAGACGGGAAGGGCTTGGCTAGAAAACTAAAGCATCGTTAATGTTGTCAGAGAAAACACGGAAACAATCCCGAGTACTATCTACTATCGGGCTAGGAGAAAAAGAATCACCAGAATCTTACATGAGATAACCATCTCGCTTGAGGAACAAGACACTATCTTGAACTTTACCGGGGGAGCCACCATCCTGCAGACTGCTGACAAAGGTTCAACTACGGATTACAAGCTGGTTTGAAGTTGAGAGTGTGCACGAGTTATGCACCTGGTACCATATTGGGACATTGAGCCGTAAGGCGAGAGGTCTCGACCTGTCTGTCAGTGGAGGAAACTAAATGCTGAATGTCAAGAAACAGAAAAAATCAGTCTGTGACCGACGGATCCCGAAGCGGGACCTGCCAAGTAGAAGCGTACGTATCAGTTATAACCTCCAACCTCGATGATGGCCTTTACTCTAGATGCCAAGAGAACCGGCGGTACATCGTTATCTCTGGGCGCCAGGGATGATGTGACGAGTTAAAAAGTGACTTTCTAGTACTACTCCCCTGCTAACAATGATTACCACGGCTGACTGCATGGTGCATATCGCCTTTCTTGATAGCAATGTAGCATTGCAGGTACATACAAGAGAAATCCGACGACCCACACACGGAAAAGCATCCTGGACGTTTTTCTTGGCTGCATTGCATGAAGATAGATACTCAACACTGAGATAGACACGGGAATTCTGCAGAAGAAGAACGGAGATAGATAACTAGAAAGCATGTAGCTAGCTAATCCACCCACGCTCTGACCACGGATTGACTTCCCGTTTCCCGCAGACGTCAGATTCGGGGCTGTGCACACCACCAAAAAGATCGTTAACAAACCAAATACAAACAGAGATCTCATGAAGCAAACGGGAAGTTTATCATAGTGGAGAAAAACACCCCTCCATGAGACCGTGCAGGCCATCACCCAACCGGGATTTTTTATACGAGATGCTGATCATCTGTATGTCATACAGCATTGATAGAGATCTCAAGCAAGATAGAATGAGATAATCTGAAGATCATCTCCGATCTAGAGATGAAAAAAACACACGGACCAATATCTGCCGTAAACATCCTAGGTTCGAAGTACTAGTAGAATTCACTGTACAGTAAGTAAGTATCTGTCTCGAAAGGCGCAATGGCTGCAACCGAGACACTCACTGCCTTGGCAAGGAATGCTCATTTAACAGTGAGTAGGTAGAAAGCAGGACTTGGCATGTCAAGAAGGCTGCTGCTGCAGGATGGAGCCCTAACAAGGCACATACTGTAGTAAGTATCTTGTCCCTAGAAGATCTCAAAAGAGACATGAAAAAGAAAATTAGCACACCTGCCTGATAGGATAAGATGCTTTTTTTTTCGATATTATCTGAATCTGAAGCTCCAAGTAGAGGATCTCGACTTTGTCTATGCACGTCCTTGATTCAGCGATTTGTCCTGAAAAAAAAAACATTCTTATTGTTACCACAAGCACACTTGCCACGCAGTGTATTTCGACGGCTCAGATCTGGGAAGTCACTGTGTACAGCTTCAGCCAGGTCCAGGATACCAGAACAGCAGCGGGATATCTCGCGCAATTTGTTCAACACGTAAATGCCAGAATAGACCATATCTCTCTATGGCATGCTTTTCGTCTTCGAGAAGTGTTGGATATGGTCCCTGTGAGAACTCAGCTTCCTCTCTTGCATTATCTATGATCTATCAGTCTTGCTAGGCTCTGATGATTAGCCTTTATTCCTGGACTATGAGTTATTTCCTAGTACATATGCTGCAAAGCCCTAGATATGTCCTCGAAGTTCTCATTCGTAGTCAATAATTCTCATGCTTACCCGTTCAGGTGGACTCATGACTGATGACAAAGGATGTCTCGTCTTCTATCAACGGTACCACGTTCAGGACAAGATTGCTTCATCAATACCTTTCATTGGAAAGAGTCTCGAAATCTAGCAAGGATGATGATACACCCAAAATTGAACAAGGGAAAAATTGAAAATTAAGCGGCGAAAAACAGCCGCAAGAGTCCGCCCGGTTGTGGGTATGTTCCTAGCCCGAATTCCTCCATCCGACAAGATATACATATCCGACATGGCCAAACAAAAATTGTAGCACAGAAACCGTTATCAGCATGGCCATAACATCTTAGAGGAGATCCCTCTTCACGAACTCATTAAGCAGCGTCTTGCCCAGGGCAGCAGGGCTTCTCTCAACGACGACGCCCGCCGCCTCGAGAGCGGCGATCTTCGAATCGGCACCTCCCTTGCCACCGCTAACAATAGCACCGGCGTGACCCATTCGTCGTCCGGGAGGAGCACTGATACCGGCAATGAAGCCAACAGCGGGCTTGTTGTGCTTGTTCTCGCTCTTCAGGAATTCCGCAGCATCCTCCTCGGCGCTACCACCGATTTCACCGATCATGATAATACCGTCAGTCTCCTCATCCTCCAGGAAAATGCGCAGGCAGTCAATGAAGTTCGTGCCGCTGAAAGGATCTCCGCCAATTCCGACGACCAGGGACTGACCAAGACCAGCCTGAGTGGTTTGGTTCACAGCCTCGTAAGTCAGAGTTCCGGAACGAGAAACAATTCCGATGCGACCGCGCTTGTGAATAAATCCAGGCATAATTCCAATCTTACATTGGCCCTATAATCCAAGTGGTTAGGCGTTGTTCATCTGTGGGCCAAAATATTGCGGAGATAGCAGAGAGTGGGGACCCACGGGAGCGATGATTCCGGGGCAGTTGGGGCCAACCAGACGAGTCTTGCTCTGAGTCTTCAGCATGTTGGTAATGCGGACCATGTCTGTTAAACATAATGTAAGCATTTATCTGGGTGAAATCATTGTAGAAGGATGATTCCTTGTTACCATGTTGTGGGATTCCTTCCGTAATGCTATAACGGAATTAGTCAGTGAACTGAACTAGTTATATCCCCAAGTAAACAGAACACGAACCAGACAACGAGAGGAATCTCTGCTGCGATGGCTTCTTCGATACCCGCAGCGGCCAGCGGTGGGCTAGTTATCGGTTAGAAAGACGTTTCAGACACAATATGTTCGCGTGTCCTTACGGGACGAAGATGGCAGACGCCGTAGCACCAGTTTCCTTGACGGCCTCGCTGACATTGGCAAAGACGGGCTTGCCCAGATGTGTCGTTCCAGCCTTCTTTGGGTTTGTTCCACCGACAACATTTGTTCCTGATGACGATGAGTGTTTATCCAGTGAATGCGATCGATGGAAACCATACCGTAGGCGATAGCCTGTTCAGCGTGGAACCTACACGTAAAAAATGTCAATACCAGGAAATAGATAGCTATATCCGCGTAATAGGGAATATTTTATTGGTACGTACGTTCCCTGCTTTCCAGTAAAGCCCTGGAAGACCACCTTGGTGTCACTGTTTATCCGGAGATTCTTGACAGTGGAAGCATAGGCTGAGCTGGCCTGTTGATAGCCCCGTCGCTGCGCCCGGAAGGCGGAGAAAGCGCCGCGCCGAAAAGCGTGCATGACTGCGAATCTGAAATGGATGAAAATGCAGGGATGAAGACGAACAAAATCAAATAGAGAGAGTGATGGGGTTTGGAGGAGCAAATGGTGGACTTGGTCAGCCCTGGCGCGCCCTCGACTTTCACCGAGCAGCGCAAAGGGGACAAAGCTTAAGCGGGTTCCGCGCGGATCTTAGCCGACAAACCTCGGTCCTCTCCATCATTTTTTCGTCGAACACTGTGACCGCTGCCAACAACGCCCCACGGATCTTGCAGTGCTGGATAGCTTTGAAGTTGATCTCGCTAAATCAGACAGCTTTATTTTATTTCATTTTATCCGTCTCAACAAAAGTATCCTCACCCGTCCTGCGCCCCCCGCGCGGTGACACCGTCAAGATGGCGACCGAGACCATCACCATCCCGCCACCATCGCAGCACAAGCTGTCGAAGAAAGACAAGTTGGCACCGGAAAATGAGCGATACATGCGAGCGTGCTCGGATATTGCCAATGCCCTTATCCAGGAATATGAGTCGCAGAAAGATTTCTCGAAGCCCAAGCGGGATATCAACCTGAACAAATTGCGGGCTCAAGTGTCGAAAAAGCACCACTTGAGTACGCAGCCATCTCTGACAGCGATCATTGCGGCGGTCCCTGAGCACTATAAGAAATACATCCTTCCTAAGCTGATCGCAAAGCCAATAAGTATGTGTGGCCTGCTCTCTTTACGTTTGGTCGTGATGTGCTAATACCATATAGGAACGTCCTCTGGAATTGCCGTGGTGGCGGTTATGTGCAAGCCTCATCGATGCCCGCATATCGCATACACTGGAAACATCTGTGTCTACTGCCCGGGTGGCCCTGATTCTGATTTCGAATATTCCACCCAGTCATATACCGGATATGAACCGACGTCGATGCGAGCCATCCGAGCTCGTTACGATCCTTTCGAGCAGGCTCGAGGACGGGTTGATCAGATCAAGTCTCTGGGGCATAGTGTGGACAAGGTCGAATACATCATCATGGGTGGCACATTTATGTCCCTCCCTGTCGACTACAGGGAATCATTTATCTCACAACTGCACAATGCTCTGAGTGGATATCAGACCGATAACGTGGACGAGGCGGTTCAGGCTGGTGAGATGAGCAACATCAAGTGTGTGGGAATTACGATCGAAACGCGACCGGATTATTGCTTGGATACTCACCTTAGTGATATGCTTCGTTACGGTTGCACGAGATTGGAGATCGGTGTGCAGAGTCTTTACGAGGACGTCGCGCGGGATACCAACAGAGGTCACACTGTCGCGGCCGTCGCAGAGACCTTCAAGCTGGCGAAAGACGCTGGATTCAAGGTAGTCAGCCACATGATGCCCGATCTTCCCAACGTGGGAATGGAGCGCGACCTCGACCAGTTCCGCGAGTACTTCGAAAACCCCGCCTTCCGTACAGATGGCCTGAAGATCTACCCAACGTTGGTCATTCGAGGAACAGGTCTCTATGAGCTGTGGAGGACAGGCCGCTACAAGAACTACACACCCAATGCGCTGATCGACATTATCGCCCGTATACTCGCGCTTATACCTCCGTGGACCCGTATCTACCGTGTCCAGCGTGATATCCCCATGCCTCTGGTCACGTCGGGTGTCGAAAATGGAAACCTTCGAGAGCTGGCTCTGAGCAGAATGAAGGACTTTGGCACGACTTGCCGCGATGTGCGAACGCGTGAAGTCGGTATCAACGAGGTGAAGAACAAGATCCGCCCATCCCAAGTGGAACTGGTCCGACGTGACTACACTGCCAACGGCGGCTGGGAGACTTTCCTTGCCTACGAGGACCCGAAACAGGATATCCTGATCGGTTTACTGCGTCTCCGAAAGTGCTCTGCCACGCACACCTTCCGTCCCGAACTCACCGGCCAGCAGACGAGTCTTGTCCGAGAACTGCACGTCTACGGCTCTGCCGTGCCTCTTCACGGGCGTGACCCGCGCAAATTCCAGCACCGTGGTTTCGGAACCCTTCTGATGGAGGAGGCCGAACGCATCGCCCGGGAGGAACACGGCAGTCGTAAAATCAGCGTCATTTCCGGCGTTGGTGTACGCAGTTACTACGCCCGTCTCGGCTATCATCTCGATGGCCCCTATATGTCGAAGATGCTGGATCCTATTGAGGATGAAGAGTAAATCCTTTTATCTCTCCTTCACATGCTAAGGATATCTCTCATGCATTCAGCCGGCGTACAATCTGACGGGTTTTCCATCACTAAAACTTCACGCATAACGCAGAAAAGGGGGGTATAAAACGGGGCGTTCTAATCTTCGAAGTTTCCAGATGGGTCTTTCTGTTCATTCATTGGTGTTGGGTTTCGAAGAAATTTCTTCATGCACGTATATAGATATTAGACACTAGCACTACGAACTGGTCGCATAAGAGGGACCAATCGTTATGATTACATTCATCATTACTTCCACCATACAGAATACTAGCTCTGGATCTCTATTACCGATCGCAACTGCAAGTCGGATCAAGTCACATCCCGAACATGCACATCGGGTTGCCGAGCGGGTAATGAAATCTCCGAACAAAGACGATACTGCAACACGGATAGAGATAGAGATACGGAAAGCGAATCCAATATGGAAAAAGCAAACCCACTATCCTTCAGAATATCTAATACATCATATACAACTATTCGACATCCTCTGTATCGGCCGATGAAAACCAGTTAAAGCAAAGAGGAAGCAAATCCGAAGAGAGCGAGAGGGTGCAAAAGAAACCACCATGAGCAATATCGCATAGACGCCTAGTATGTACCATAACAATAGCAAGGTTAACAATAAGTAAAAAAACATCGATAACCTCAGAAGTCGTGGATATGGCACGAGCTGCGGAAGTTGATGGATACTCGACCCGGTACCATTCCTTTCGCAGGTACGTGAAATCGACCATATCCATCGGCTATTTTTATCATCACGCTTCACTCCAACGGTATAATATCAATCGTTTATTGAAGTGATATGGCTCCCCGCCTGCTGCTTCGCAGGTGGAGGTATGCTTGGAAGCCGCAGAACACGAAGAATCCCTATTTCAACCACATCGATCAGCAGGTTTCCTTTCCCTTGGAGGTATATATTGGATGAACCCACCGCATAGACAATCACGGCTGTGAAGATGGATGCAGCCACAGCTGGGCCGTCCTCGGGATCATTCTCGGAGCCGGTGAATGAGTGGTGGTTTTTCTGTCCGTTCGCGGGAGACGTTAGTATTTAGATCATATCTGATCGAGGCGAACTTTGAGATGGGACCACAATGGCAGACGATAATTGCAAAGGAAGGTTAACGAACCCCATATAGAGACCCCAGGACGGAGAGGATGATGATCGCAAAGGCTGAGATCACGACACTGTCACATCACGCATCAGTAACCACAGCAAGGTCCTCCCAGTAAAAAAGGAAAAAGGTCAATCTCACCAGCTCCAAGCATTCAACGCAGAGACAACAGGCTTCATTGTGATAGACTGTGGTGGGAGTGGTGGTTTGAGAAATTCGAGCTAGCGATAATATCGCACAGCGACAGTAGATCGTAGGGGAAGGTAGGATGAAATGAATGTGTTCCCTATGGATTCGTCTTCGGAGGTCTAGCTTGAGGGATAATGTAGAGGTGGAAAACGTCCCAGATGCTCTGGAAGCTCTAACACAGAATGGTGGTCATGATGCGCTCGAGGTACGGGGTCGGGCGGTTGGCAGCGTCATTGGCTAGCCGTTTTGGGTGGACTCCTCACCACCATGACAGTCTGAGCTGCACAGATGAGGGAGGACTTAATCTCGATACTTGACAGCTAAAATCGTCACTTGTCTTAGCGAGACAGGTCGTTATTCTGGATTTTGGTGTGTTCTGGGCGGTTTGATAATTTTGTCCTGTATGAGTGGTTGAGGACATCGGTAGACCGCCGTACTTACAGTTCAAGAAATATATATTCATCCCGCAACTACGGGACATGAGCAACGTCTACGCATTCCAGTCACATCCAACCAAAGACATAAATAAAAAGCATAGAAAACACGTAGGAACAGATACTAATCATATACCATTTTTATTTCTAATTTTCCTTATTCCACCTGACACACTCATCAAACGTAACACCCGAACCACCAAAGATATCCAACGCGCTACCAATAGTCAAATCGACCTTTCCACCACTGCTGGCCTTAACCTTCTCTAGGTCCTGGAGATGACGTGCCCCTCCAGCATATGTGATGGGGATCGTACACCATTGAGCTAGCTTAGATACCAACTCCTCATCGATACCTTGCTGCAAGCCCTCGACGTCGGCTGCGTGGATTAGAAATTCCGAGCAGTATGGCTCGAGCATGGAGATCGATTCTACAGTACACAGAAAAATGTAAGTGTCCAAGTTTGTTGACAGAAACGTGTAGTGGATGTGGTAACTGACCTTGGTTGATCTCCATTTCGGTGATGGTCTGCCAGCGATTCATGGCCACGAACCATGTATTGTCCTTTCTTCGACAGCTCAAGTCCAAGACCAGCTTTGACTTGTCGCCTCCGAGAGCGGATAGGACTGCTTCTAAGCGTTCCTTGGAGAATTTACCCTCCGGGAATAGGAACGATGTGATGATCACCTGCCGATCTAGTTAACATGCTGCCTGCAGGGCGGGAATATTGAAAAGTAGAATCAGCGTAATGCAAATACACAGCTAGGAGATAAAAATAATACAGCCATGGACATATAAATAGATACAATATGGTGCAAGACGATCCAAAAGATATCAAACGGGGTACCCAACCTTCTCCGCGCCCTGATCAATCCAATACTGTGCATTTTTATCCGTAATTCCCCCAGCAACTTGCAAGCCACCAGGCCAGGTCTTCAGTGCTTCCTTGGCGGCCTCATCATTTCCAGGCCCGAGCATCACGACATGGCCTCCGCGCAAATCATGGTCTCTGTACAATGCCGCATAATGACTGGCCGGAAGCTTCGATACGTAGTTTGTCTTCAATTCCCCAGGAACCGTACTTAATGTTCCCCCGACAATCTGCTTGACCTGTCCAGAGTGCAGATCAATGCAGGGACGAAAGCGAGTCATTTTGAAAAAGAGCGAAATTGGTTGTCGTCGTCTTTCAATCTTTAAAGTGGGCGTCATTTTAGATTTTGGGGAGAGACAACGGCTAATCTTATCACACGTGACCGCGACATTGTTCGCCGAAAAAAAAATCTTGGGAGAACGAGGATTTCTACAAGGTTCTCACTGCGTCTATTTCGACCATACGCGCCGCACAGAACAAGCTTACAGGAGGAAATGCCTGGGAAAAGAAAGAGAGAGATAGCCGTTGTCTCACGGAGCGACAAAGCTGAGACTGTTGAGGCGCCATCGGACGATGCCGCGGCCGGCAACGCTCATGACATCCTCCGTCGGTATTTTGAGAGTCGATTTGAGCCTCTGGACCTACCTCCTGTGAAGACCGCACGTATCACAGAGTCTGAAGCTTCGGGAAGCGAGCAAGAGGATGATGGCGACGAAGAGGAGAGCGGATCGGAATGGGACGGTATCTCCGATGCAGAGGGAAATGGCACGCAGGTCGAGGTCGTCGAGTACGCCGGTTCACACAGAGAGGCGTCAGATACTATTGATAAGAAGGCCCGCAAAGCTTTTATGGTGCGTCTGCCAGGTTCATGACCTGTCGGGTCCTGATGTACTAACATTTACCATCTAGACCGCAAAACCACCAGATCTTTCGAAGCCCCTGACAAATACGAAGTCTACATCCAAGAAAGAAGAAGAATCCAGCGACGACGATGCCATGGATCTTAAGAATGACCTGGCTCTGCAGCGATTGCTCAAAGAATCACATCTCCTGGAGTCCGCGAACGATCTTGACCCAACCGGCAAGAATCGACACAAGGCCCTCGATCTGAGAGTGCAATCGCTAGGAGCAAAGACATCATTGTTCACGCAAGAGAAGATGCCTATGTCCCATCGGAAAGGTATTAAGGGGAAGGCTGCTTCTAAGGAGGAAAGGCGACGACGCGAGGCGAAGGAGAATGGCATCATCCTTGAAAAGCCGACCTTCAAGTCCAAGTCATCAGGGAAGAAGAGAGAACGCGGCATCGGAGGCCCGTCGATTGGCAAGTTTGCTGGAGGAACCCTGAAGCTTAGCAAGGGTGACATCACGAGCATTCAAGGACAACGCATGTCTTCCAAGGGAAAGAAAGTTCGTCGATGAGAGAAGGAGATTCGGCGTCCATCCAACTCGGAGGGTGGTGGCTGTGTGATGCCGCTGAGCAACTGCTGCAATCTCGCTACTACTGTCGATTGACAAATACTTGCTTTATCACCACCAGTACGAATCGTGATCGTCCTGATCTTGATCATGCGGACGATACATCGTTTAGCGATAATACCCTACTTCGGCAAAAGGTCGTTGTTTCAGATTGTCTTTTGCCTGGGGTCTGTTTCAGATACCTCAGTCCGTGGGGGAAGTGGCAACTGCAGTTCGTGTTGGCACTCGATCTTCTCTTCGCATCATCCATCCTATTCCAGGGCGGGGAAGGGTGCAGCCATGAAATTGGGGGAACCTGGTGGTCTGCGCTCTGCGCTCTGCACTCTGCATGGCTATCTAGGCAGAACCTGATACAATCTGACCGTTCGGATGGGCCCGGCATGAATCAGTATCATCCGATGTTGGCGATCATCATGGTGGTTGGTAAATGATCTAGAATGAAAGGATTGTTTCTGGATCTCCACCGATCTTACCACTGATTGTACCATGACCATGCTGACGACACAGGGTCTCAGTTATGATCGAAATAACCTGAGACGAGACCGTTCATGCTATTTTTGTCGACAAAAAGTCAGATCCCGTGATATTGAACTCCCTGCCGGTGGCAACCGATCATTTCACCCGCGATCTGAAGGACGTTGATACAGCTCGCCTTTAGCCCGAACCTTTCTTTGAGAATTTCCCTATGAGGAGAACACTCCGAGCTCCCACAAGGTTTATTTTCGATGGAGGATCATTGACCTGGATTCTGGAACAGCCATGTAGGTTGAAGGTTCTTCCTGCAGGGGCTATCACTTTCCGCAATGGCGCCGGCGCAGAGATCACTGCTTTAGATTACCCGCTCTAAAACATTTCCAGCCCTTCCCCAGGGCTCGATGGCGATCTGGATAGCTCGAAAAACCATCCCAAGTGAAAACCCGGTCTGAAGATCAAAAGACCGGTTTGGATGTATCGGGAAAAGTTGTTCTCAACTTGGACCAAGCTTAATTAGATTTCGTCGTGGGCATATCATATCTGGTCCAGCATTTGGAATAGACCCCTAGTTATAACCTTATTATCAACCTTTCGTTTCAATTCACATCTAGCCCTGCGAAAATACGACGGGAAGGTTGGAGGCTGGCTCAATAGTATGGTTGACGTGGCTGATATAGCTTCGCTCTTCCGAAGTCGGGAGTAGATAGTGTCCGTAGTAACTAGAGTAGAGTAGATACTCTTTCCGGGCCGTACCTGCATTTCGCCCCGCCCGACGGGCTGCAGAAGATGGATACGCCTCCTTGGATGAATGAACTATGTCTTCAGGCGCGAACCTTCATTCAACAATCGGGGGTCTAAATTTCTCAATTGTACGGCCAGGAAGTTGGAACTCAACTAGACAAGTTTATTCATCTAGTACCGAAATCTCTTCATAACTCACTCAAGTGCGCGTCCGATTCGATTCGTTCTAGCCCGGGTTTTACAGTAATAACAAATTGAATTAAGCCATGTTTCAGGTACTGCGGCCCAAGGCACCCAATTTTCCCAGCGCAAATAGGGGAAAAATCAAGGTCGATCTGGATTTCGGGAAGATCTGAAACGCGGGAAGAACAAGCCGTACTACCCCGTTGTAGAAAAGCGGCATATGCCACAATTCGAGATATGAAACAAGTTCCCTCGTGGCTGGTGGCTTTCCTCTCAGAAATTTGGTAGCAACGTGGGAAGATGCCACGAGGTGTAGCCTGCAGGCAGCTCTGAAACGGACAATGGCTCGAAACAAGGCACCACTGGGTTGGTACCCGAGCATAAGTACTGCTACAATAATAGTAGCTCGGCCATTCCTCGCGGAAGGGTCAGAGAATCTTCTAAAGCTACGCTGTAAGTTACTCCGTAGATCTATCACATTCAAAGGGCTTTCGGCCGTACCGCAACTAGAAACAAAGCGTCGAGTAGGATCGGCCACATAGTAACGACAAATTACCTAAAACGATGGCGATTCTTCTGAATCTAGAGCCTCAAGGCAGAAGTAGCAAGGGGATGATCTACATATCCTGCTTGAGATTCGTAGCTTGATGGATAGTTCAAATTAACCTTTTTTTTTCACTCTCTTAGTCGTGGGGAACCGTTATCGAGCGCCCGTCCACTCGAAATGCTTCGAACTTCCGAAGAAACACCGGGTCAAGTGATCTTAGTTACTGCTCTCAAGGCAGGCGGTGGACGACGGTGAAAGTCAACTAGATTGCCTTTTGGAGCCCAGCCAAGACACCAGGGCCGATTCCAGAGGCCAGAAGCCCTGTCGACCGGGACGGGCATCAGGAAATCTCCTTTGGGTGGAAACCAAGGGTTGTGAAGCCGTCGAAGCGAGATGCGCTACATGCTAGTCTCCCAGTCCGCGTCGACGCCGGTCATAACTATCGTCGTAGCTGTCAGGAGGACAACGGCTTCTCTCCAGGTTCCGTGCCTGCCCGGAGAAAAGATCTAGTGTCCAGGGATAACTAACTCAGATAGGAAAAAGGACCAACTTCGACTAGATCAAACGCTCGAATCTGTGCAGGTGTACCTCGCTTGGGCCGATCGTACCTTACAGTATCTCCTGCAGAGACAACATGTGGCTGGTACGGAGTCTAACGTCTTCGTCCTGTACAAGCTCGAAGCCATCCACCATCATGAACGGAGAAAGCAATCTGGTCCGTGAACGTTTCAAACGGCGGGAAGGCCTCGAATGTCCTGTTCCACTCTCGAACGGCATCGCAAGAGGCCATCTGCGATTGAATTGAGTTTCCCTTAATGTTGATTTCGACCAGAGCAGAAGTTTAAAAAGAACCGGTGCGTCGAACGTCATGTCGGTCGACTTGAGCTCGAGAACGATAGCTCGAACCAGGCAAGTAGCAAACCCATCGACAGCAGTAAGCGAGGTCTCTCGTTCTCTCTATCCTGCCAAAGCTGAAGACGCCACGATGGAGAGTCCAGGAGTCAGGATTCGTAAGAAGGTTTCGCGGAATAGCAATTGAACTGTTAGCTGCAGTAGTACCTGTTCATTGTTATTTATAATAAGTGGGAAAGCTGGGAGCTTTGAGAAGACGGTCCCTAGATCCGGAGTTGGTACTATAGCCAGGGTTGGTTGATTATAGCATGCCCGTGTCTTGTTCCTGCATCAGCAGTGTCTGAGAACTTGATCCGTTTTGGCAAGGAGGGCGACCATCAAGAGAGAAAAAAGACCTCACTCAAGTCTGATGGAACGAGTTAAAATGGGATCGTATGATTGCTACTTCGATATTGTTTGGGACGACATGTGAACTCCGTAATTGGTATAACTTCCTCTGGGGAAACCACAGATCTCCCGCTTTATCTCTGCTACGGAGTACTTTCTCCGGTGAAGTATAATTAGAGCACCAACAGGAAGTTCTCAAAAACGGGTCGATCTAATTCCGTTGCACTGCTACGCAATCCGGATTGCATCCGCGCGATTATTAATATCATTGCTATTAGGGGCGTGATACTGCTCTGATGAATATCACATCTTCACCGCTGGAACTTTTTTCTATCGCTTGAACATCTACCAGGCCCGCTGCATTGAATGACGTACGAGGCTAGTGGAAGTCTGGAAGACCGAAGTTACTTGGAGATGCTATCGATTGCTTTCAATGCGGCCGTATGCACCACCGACTTTTGACCCAGTGATCGATCGCACTGGATCCGCATCCGACGCCGTTTCGCTCTGGACCAAAATGCCATGATCTGCTTGACAGCTTCCTTCGACCGAGGGATGTCCGTGCCCGAAGAAACAAATTGGTATAATTCGTCGCGGTGGCAATATTACTGGGTAATATTACTATTATATTGATTCCGTATTATTATGGTCGTTGGGGATTACTATAACCGCTATCCACCGCGGCTAATGAGACGAGCCGGGATTCCGCGGACTGGCATCCATTCGACCAGAGCTCAAACGATGTTCTCGACTCTCGGAGATTTTCTTTCCTGAGATTGATTTTCTTCGAGCCTTTAACTACTAGTCTACTTACCCCACTACGCCTCCCCAGTGGGAAGTGGAGACTTCGGTTGCTCTAGATGGCTCTCGTATACGAATACTCTTCTGACAGATGGAGAATTAATTGTCTGAATTATTACTCTATTATTGTCTCTAAACGGGATCTCGATAGTCAGTCATATGGAGAGGAAGCTTTTTCCTTCGTGTCGCACGGAACGCCAGGACCGGATCAGGCCGTGCTTGCATGTGTGGATAGCTTCTCGTGCTCGGTGCTTTTGCGGTTCTTTTTCCGATAGCTCAGCTGTTACTGTCCTGGACCTGGTTTAGTGATCCGTGCTGGGTTGATGGCAAGAATGCGCCATTAATATCGAGCATTATTATGCTGACGGAGAGAGCCACGAGAGGGTTTGTCAGTGCGCCAGTTTGGTGAGCAACTTCTCGTCATATCATGCCATCGCATCGCCATAGGAGAAAGGGTGCTTCTGCCGCCCTGGAATGACGATCGTGTGCCAGGCGGTAAGCGAGGCCAAGCTGCCAAGCTGTCACTGAGGTCCCAACATACTTTTTTGGCAGCATGAGTTTCGGAAAAAAAAAAGTATATAATAGAGTTCGATAGTTAAACCACTGACAAGTGTATGCCTGGTCATGCTCTCTTCTGGAGAAGGTGAGAAGCGTCCGTTGTGATCGCTTCTTCCGGAGTCTCTCCGGCAGACCGCAAGGGAGCCGACAACCCCCGTTGGCTGCGATACCTTTCCTAACTCTCCACACAAATTCTGAAACGGCTGGCGGATGCTTCAGAATTTCCCCCCTTTAGACAACCGTCCACTCGCGCCAGTTTTAGCCATGCTTGGCAGACTTAAACGTCCTCTCCACCACAAGATGATCCCCTGAGGGGGAAAAAAAAAAAAAAAAAAAAAACAAGGTCTTGACCTCTAACCGAGCTGCCGCGAACTTCCCAATCCAGTGCCCCTTGTCACCCTGCCAACATTATTCAGGGACGAAGCTTGGTCCAAGTTGCCAAGTCCTAATCAACAAATCCACCGCTATCGTCCGTGGAATGGAGCCTCCCAAAAGAACGAATAGAGTAATTAGAGTAATAATAATAATAATGCATGAAGTATGTACCCGTTAGTGACGTCCTCCAGACCGCTGGAGATGGGAGGACAAGAAAGTAAATAAATACATGTAGATGTTCGTCCAGGATGTTGTATCTAGGGGTGTTTTTTTTGTCAGGAATCAATCGTGATTCTTGCATCCTTTTTTGGTTTCTTCTCGAACGTTGTGCCGTCCTTGGCAACGCTACGATCAGAAGCACATCCGTCATACAGTCTCTACTGTATATATCTCCGACGCGGTGTCTCACAGGTCGAGAAGAAAAGAAAACTCTTAGGCATCATCATTACTGAGCATTCATTGTCCACATTCACATCTCTGGTCTCCCTCCGACTTGGTTACAACAACCACAACCCTGTCAGCTCTATCCGATTTCGACCAGCAACATCCCTGATAATATTCCATTTGGACCATAACTAATTATACGAATCGACCACGATTCGCACACCCGCACGGCTCCACTTCCGGGCGCCACCAGAAACGCCAGGACCACCGGCGAATCCGTCGCTCCAGCCCGTTGACCATCCTTGGAATCGAACAGGCATTTCCCCTGTCGTGGCCCTTCTTGGTCGAGAATCACTCCCTCCTCCACGCATCGCAGCCAACTGGACGCCTCGACGCGCTGTCTGCCCGTCCGATCTGCGTTCCCCGTCACTTCTCAAACAGAATCCTTCTTAACCCCTCGAGCGGCCCGGGTCTCCATTCCCACCTGAGCCGTTTTTTCTCGCAGTCCCCATCGGTGAAAAAGACCTGTCTTTCCTCCGTCAGCCCCTCGCTGTCGCAGCCCTGGAAGTGGCTTCATCCCGTTTCTTTCTCACCATCTCTCGTTTCAATCCCGCCGTGCGAGCACTGGAGATTCTTTACCGTCGGGCTGGCCCAAATCCTCTCCCCTCGTTGACGGCCATCGTATCATCATCGTCATCGTGATTTATCTCCCCCCCAGCATCTACTTCATTGGAGGCTGGTACCTCTTGGATTGCTTGGATAGCTTCAGCGCCTCGGATGATCGTTCTTTGACATTTGGTTCAATTATTATCCCTTGTCTGTCAATCCACAGAAGAAAAAGAAAAGATCGCGATTTGGTATTCGTGTCTTGTTTTCTTGGTCAATTAACGCCCAATAACAGTGTGACGGTACGTATGACTCGTCCCATGGATTTCAATGTTCCCCAGGATATGGTCGCGCACAGGGACCTCAACCCGATGCGCATCCTCTATCCAGATGCGGTCGATCGCAACTGACGCATGAATCAGAACAACGCGCAAAGATGTATCCACAGCACGGTGCCTCCATGGCACCTCCGCAAAAACCGGAGACTTTTATGCTCTCAAGTGAGGCCCAGCAGAGTCTGCCGCAGGATGCTCAAGTAGCATTGCAACAAGTCGACAACCGTAAGTCTCTCCGGAATTGGGGGATGAGCAACCGTGGACGGAAAGGACTGGATCGCTGATAGAAAGCATAGTTAAATATTTCTTAATTTCTGCCCCGGTTGATTGGACTCCCGACCAGCTGATCAGACGGTTCCTGCTTCCGACGGGCGACTATGTCTCCTGTGTGCTTTGGTTTGTGGTCCTCCGGTAACAATGGCTAAGTGATAGCCTGGCTGACGCGTCACAGGAACAACCTCTTTCACATTTCCGGAACAGATATCGTCCGCTGTCTGTCCTTCCGATTCCAGGCCTTTGGTCGCCCCGTGAAGAACTCCAAGAAGTTCGAAGAGGGCATCTTCTCGGACCTGCGAAATCTCAAGTCGGGAACCGACGCGTCGCTGGAGGAGCCCAAGAGCCCCTTTCTTGATTTCTTGTATAAAAACAACTGCATTCGCACACAGAAGAAGCAAAAGGTCTTCTACTGGTACAGTGTGCCTCACGACCGGCTCTTCCTGGATGCGCTGGAGCGCGATCTGAAGAGGGAAAAGATGGGACAGGAAGCGACCACGGTGGCCGTCAGCGAGCCGGCCTTGTCCTTCCAATTCGATTCGTCCCAGTCGCTCTATGAGCAGCTCACGAAGGCGCAGCAAGCCAATTCCTCATCATTTTCTGCACATGCAAGTACGACGTATGGTCAATCTGCATCTCCGGTGGTTCGGACCATTGACGCTATGCCTCCTCCTCAGATGGCTCCCCCTTCGATGCAGCTCCTCTCCGACGAGACCGGCTCGGGGATGTACAGCCAACTCGCCATGTCGAACGCGATGACCCAGGGTCTTATTAAGCGCGAGCAGGACTTCGGCCAGCTCCAGTACGATCGCACTGGGTTGCCGCTCTCGCGGTTGCATCACCGTCATGCTTCCATGCCATCCTACATCGAATATTCTCCTGCTCCGTCCTTTGTCTCCTCGCAGTACGAAGACTACAGCAACCGTGGCATGTCTTTTGAGCCGATTACGCCGCCTCAGCAGGCTGTTCCCCTTGGAGCTGAACCCGCGTACATTGCGAACGAGGACACCGGGCTGTACACAGCCATTCCCGATGTGAGTTCCACGACATTTAACCCCATGATGCAGCTGCCACCCTCCAATCTTGCTGGTGGACATTTCTCAACCGTTACGCGCGCATTCCCACCCAATGTCTACTCCGTCATTGAGGGATCCCCGACCTACAAGCAGCGGAGACGACGATCTTCAATCCCGGCAAGCATTACCAACGCCATCGCGGCGGCTACTGCTAACGGCACACCCGCAACAAGCTCCCAGACGCAGCAAACGATGTATGCGGTGCACAGGCCCAGTGACCTGCGACGCTCCGTTTCAAGCTCTGTCGCTCCTGTGGCTGAAGGGGACGAATCAAACCAGGATTCACCTTCTGGTATCACAAACAGCTACTCTTCTACGATCATGGCGCAGAAGGATCTACTGCAAGAGATGTCACGGCACGGAACCCCCTTGCCAGGCTTGGAGGAGGACACCTCCTCGCAGGATACCCTGGGTCCGCTCACCACCAGCGAGTCGATCGAAATGTCGGTGCAGAATAGCGCAGGAAATCGGGCGGACCGACCGGGGCCTGTCCGTCGGGCTCGTAGCGCCACGATGATGGAGCTGGGCCCATACCCGCAGAAGTCTCATTCTTGCCCGATTCCCTCGTGTGGACGCCTCTTCAAGAGATTGGAGCACCTGAAGCGGTAGGTTTCATTTCTATTTATGAATTGGCAGATCAGCCCCTCTGATTGGGGAGATCTGGCTCGTCACCATTTCTGTAACCGCTGGCTAACTTCCGGGCGGCTAGGCACGTGAGAACCCATACCCAGGAACGACCATACCCATGCCCGTATTGCAACAAGGCCTTCTCGCGCTCCGATAACCTCGCGCAGTAAGTTTTTCGCCAATCATATCTTCCCATCACGTTACTGACTCTTCTCGCCTAGACATCGTCGCACTCATGAGACGCAACAGGACGGCCAGCAACAGCCCCAGCAATTGAGTGACGAGGACCTGGAGAACGAGGAGAATGAGTTCGGTTCGATCGAGGATAACTCTCCTACGTCCGACTCGAACTTCCTCCCTACCTCGATGGCCACCACCATGGGGATGCATTCTATGATGCCCACTATGGTCAATCCTCAGATGATTAGCGCCCAGTACCTGCAACAGCAGATTTGAACTGCAGATTGGCGCTCAATGATCATTCGAACACGAAAAGGCCGTCAGCCGCTATTCTGATTTACGCCGCAGTGTCTCAGACACAAGCATGGATTCTTGCGAGGCTCGGGGCGTCCACATGCCCGGTGCCGCTGCAAATGTTAGCGATGATACCCCTCTACCATCATGCATCTACATCTCCTGTCTCCTCACCATGACCGTGTACTTACGGCGAGGTACCCCTGGGTCTTCCGGTCAGATAACAGAGTTTCTGAAGGAATGGGTACCCACGCGTCCCTTGTTTTTGGTCCTCACGTCTGCGTTCCTCCCGGTTCGTACCTCACCAGCGTCTGTTACCGCTAGCCAAATCATGCAACTGCTGCATGCATCGATGGAGCTTTGCCCTCGATACATTAAAACATGGCTTTTGCCCATTTCTTGCCTTTGATCTGTTGACTTTTTTGATATCCATTTTTGACGCGAGATGTTCCTCGTTCTCTGTTCTTCAGATCACCTTCTTAGCCTTGCGTTTGTCTTTCGATTATACTATACACTTGACGTGCTATGTTCTATAAACAGCACCGTTTTGATTTACGTCTGTTTGTTTCTGTCTCTGGGGGGGGGCCTCGGTGGATTCAGGGAACCCGGGGGAGAAAGGGTTGACATCTGATCCCTAACGTGCGATAATGTATTTACATCTCCCAATGTATCTCACGGGGCTCCGGGAGTTGGGTCGACTATACTCTCGGGCGAGAGTTTGGGCATGGTTGAGAGTCTGGGTTTTTGGTTTTCACGTGCTATAGATCTCATCCGCGCAAAATGATAATTTTGGTTTCTTATGTTGAGCGGTGTTTTCTGTTGCGATCGTATAAAACGAGAGATCCGTCATGAATCATAAAATTGCTAGTATCTTTCCTCTTACGCTGCCTTTGGCTCTGGAATGGTACTCCTGGGGCTGACACATGACTTGGATATCTAGTTGCATCCGTAGTGACCAATGCTGAAGCTGTATCAAGAACCGCCCTTCGTACGTGGCTCGTGTCAAAGAGCGACCAGTCGTAATCCGTGCTTTGTTTGGGACTCCAGAAACTCACCCAGCGAACTCGTAACCGCAAGTGTGACGGCGGTCACGAGTCACGTGGACGCGTTCGCTGACGTTTGTTCCCCAGAATGTCTGAGACAAGACGTTTCTGAAAGGTCGATCAATTGTTCTCCAACTTCATGTTGGGTGTTTGTAACTCGATATCTGTCTATATGATTATCATTTAACCGTTTCCGTGCAGGAGGAGTCGTCGCTGATTGATTGTACAATTTCTTTCTGTGGTGCTACTCTACATTGTCTTATGCAGGCTGCTGTCGCCCTGCTGATCGCTCTGGTCGGATCTACCTACTAGCCATCGTGACTCCGGGGAAACATTACAGATCCCAGCGGCCTGTTGGCCGACTTCGCAGAGAGCTCTGTCGCCACGTTTGTAGAGACATTCTCAGCCCATCTAGCTTCTACTCTTGAAGAGGAGAAGAGACGTACTTCTTTCTGTTGCGTGTACTGAAGACCGCTCGTTAAACACTATCGCCGCTCCTAGCCGCTTGCACGTTACCACTGGCCTCATCTTGTCAGCCACTAGAACTAGTTGATCTACTTCCTCTATCATCGTCATTACATCCGTCTTAAAGTAAAATCGACTCTTTCACACTCGGTTGAGACGCTGAACGACTTCGATGACGGCGACAGATGAGCATGCAGATGAGCGGTCACCCTTGGTGACTACTCTCAGCACTCCGGAGGAGGTCCACATTCAAACTGCGGATGGTGCGTTGAGAGGCGAGCATCGACATCATGTGGATGATACCCCGAAGAGCAGTTGGTATCTCCTTCTGCTGACGCTTAGTATTGGAGGGTGAGTATCCTTCTTCTTCTATCTGAGGATGGATCTAACTGATGACATCTCCGTAGGCTTCAAATTGTGTGGTCGGTTGAGCTGTCAAATGGATCGGTGAGTATTCGTTGAATCTATTCTTTTCGTTCTGTTCCGCCGTCGTACAATGACAAAAATTGATCTTGAAACAGCCGTACCTGCTGTCACTGGGGATGAATAAATCCCTGCTTGCACTGGTCTGGATCGCGGGCCCTCTCACAGGCACTCTGGTCCAGCCCTATGTGGGTATTCGCAGTGACAACTGTCGCATATCATGGGGCAAAAGGAAGCCGTTTATGATTGTGGGCGGTGCGACGACCATTGTATCACTTCTTGCTCTGGCCTGGGTTCGAGAAATAGTCAGTAGCTTTTTGGGGTTATTCGGCGTCGAGGTCCTTTCTAGTGGGACGAAGACGACCACGATTGTTGTAGCGACAATCCTCATGTACTGCCTTGACTTTTCTGTTAACACTGGTAAGTGTGCTGGCATCCGCTCCATATTATATGTCCGGCACTTCTAATATTGGAGGCCATAGTACAAGCGGCTATTCGTGCTTTCATTGTTGACAATGCTCCTCACCATCAGCAAGAATCAGCCAACGCGTGGGCCAGTCGAATGACAGGCGTCGGCAATATTTTAGGTTATATCTCTGGTTATCTTGATCTACCCAAGCTACTTCCGTTCTTTGGAGATACCCAATTCAAAGTTCTTTGCACGATTGCATCCATTGCTCTGAGCAGCACGCTCGCGATCAGCTGTTGGTACATTGAAGAGCGTGATCCGCGTCTGGAAGGGCCTCCGACATCTGACAACCCTGGTCTCCTCGCATTCTTCAAGCAGGTTTTCGGATCGATTCGCCGTCTGCCGCCGCAGGTTCGCAAGGTCTGCGAGGTCCAGATAGCCGCTTGGATTGGCTGGTTCCCTTTTCTTTTCTATTCCACGACATATATCGGACAGCTTTATGTTAATCCCATTTTCGATAAACATCCCAATCTCTCGGAGGATGATATCAACAAAGCATGGGAAGAAGCTACCCGGATTGGGACATTTGCACTTCTCGTCTATGCGATCATCTCCTTCTCTGCAAACATCGTTTTGCCACTGCTTGTTGAGCCGACGTACAAGCAGATTCCTGTTCCGAACCAGGATGATACGGATAGCTCTTCCGAGGAGACAGAGCCAGTCCGACGACTGTCCTTCTCCAGCATTCCAATTGTTTCTGAACCTCTGATGGAACCTCCCAGTGGCAAGAGCACGGAGAAAAACGGTGCAAATGGCATTTGGGCTAAACTTCAGATACCCGGGTTAACCCTCCGACGCATGTGGCTTTTTTCTCATCTACTTTTCGCTGTCTGTATGTTCAGCACATTCTTCATCTGGACTCCGCAAGCTGCGACCGTCGACATTGGAGTCGTTGGTATTTCGTGGGCTTTGACTCTCTGGGCCCCGTTTGCCCTGATTTCGGCCGAAGTGGCGCGGCGGGACACCGAGCGACGTCGTAAGCGTCATCAGGCGCACCAGGCGCACCAAGCGGCACTGGCTGCTGCGCCTAGGGAGCCATACACAACTCTGCAGCCCGATGCTGCGACCGAGAGTCGCGACCTGGAGAATGGCCGACCCTCGAATGGATCAACGGCCGCCCAAGACGAAGATACGGACCAGGCAGGTGTTATTCTCGGGCTGCACAACGTTGCTATTTCATTCCCGCAGATCCTGTCCACTCTGATCAGTAGCGCGATCTTCAAGGCACTGCAGAAGCCCAGGGGTGAACCGTGGGATGACAGTGTTGGGTGGGTTATGAGATTTGGTGGATGTGCTGCTTTGGTCGCGGCGTGGCTGACGAAGAGGTTGGATGAAGGACCTGGCCGGTAACTTGAGTTCTATTTCATCGTATAGTATAGTATCACTTCAGCGACGGGGTGTTTTGGAGTCTAAGCCATAGTTATGAAGGGAATCTTGAATACCGCAATCACCATCAAACTACTTCTATCCTCCAATACTAATATAGGAATATAATATATCAATCTTGGCACAAGGACGCGTCCGCTCCTGACTAAGCGTCGTACTCCCCGGCATCCTGGCGTCTTGGCATGTCAAGTGAACCGCGTGGCGGACGAGTCGGAGAGGCCAGGTTTCCCCCAAAAAAACAACAGGCGTTGATGAATTCCAATCCTATCTTCTGCCTGGAAAGTGAGACATCTCACTGGTGATATGTGCGCTGGGTTTTTTGGGCGCCAGCGCCTCTCCCTTAGAGCTCGTCTGCTAGTTTACCGTGCCCCCGGCCTCGAGGTGTTTGAGCCATGGCCGGAACGTTGATTCATGAGGCCTTTGGCCTGCTGCTGCGTATGTGTCTTTTATCTATCCTGGACTCTCCTTACGATGAGCGCTCTCATTTACTGACTTCTCCTCAAGGCAGGGCCGCGGACTCTGGTTCCGATCCCGATGATGGTATGGTATCACGAATCCAACGTCCCAACACTATCTATATGTAACCACTCTAACAACTCTCCGTGCTAAACAGAAGTCCCCGAAGCCACGAAGAAAGAATTCTTCAGTTCCTGGGCCCTATTCATCCTGATCGTGCTCCTTATCTTCGCCCTCTTCACGAGCTACATCCTTCAGCAGAGGAAGATCCAAGCGGTGCATGAGACCGTCCTGTCGATATTCGCGGGCATGTTTGTCGGTTTGATCATTCGGTTGAGTCCCGAGTCGCCGATTCAGGATAGTGTGACGTTCGATTATCAGTTCTTTTTTAATTTGCTTCTGCCGCCGATTATTTTGGCGTCGGGGTATGAGTTGCATCAGGTTCGTTTGGTCGAGAGGGAGGAGAAAGAGGAGAAAGATTGGCTGACTGGTTCTGGGGGTTAGGCCAATTTCTTTAGGAATATCGGGACGATCCTGACATTCGCGTTTGCGGGGACGTTTATCTCGGCTATCGTTTTGGGATTGATCCTCTATATCTGGACGAGGATTCCGCTGGATGGACTGAATATCTCCTTCGTCGAGGCCATCTCCGTGGGTGCGACTCTTTCCGCCACCGATCCCGTGACGATTCTCGCGATTTTCAATCTGTACAAGGTGGAACCGAAGCTGTACACGGTCATCTTTGGAGAGTCGATCCTCAACGACGCTGTCGCGATCGTCTTGTTCGAGACGGCGCAGAAATACGCCGATAGCGATGCCGGTTCTCTGACGGTGCTGAACCTGTTTGAGGCCATCGGTCTCTTCTTGTTGGTGTTCTTTGGGAGTATGATTATCGGGGTGATCGTGGGCATTTCCACCGCGCTGGGTCTGAAATATACCCATGTTCGCCGCATGCCGAAGATCGAGAGCTGCTTGATTGTGCTGATTGCCTATGCGAGCTACTTCTTCTCGAACGGAATCTATCTGTCTGGTGGGTGGTTCTTGACATGTCTGACTGGATTACGGCATTACTGACGATGGTTAGGAATCGTGTCACTCCTTTTCTGTGGCATTACGCTGAAGCACTATGCTTACTACAACATGTCCCGACGGACACAGCTCACGACCAAGTACCTGTTCCAGGTGCTGGCGCAGTTGACGGAGAACTTCATCTTCATCTACCTGGGTCTGGACCTCTTCGTGGAAACGGAGCTTCAGTTCAAGCCGCTTTTCATCTTGATGACGGTGTTCGGGATCTGCGTGGCCAGATATCTCTCCGTGTTCCCTCTGTCCAAAGCCATCAACTGGTTCATCCGATACCGTGCCAGACGCCGTGGCAAGGATGTCGCGGATGAACTGCCGTTCAACTACCAAGCCATGCTCTTCTGGGCTGGTCTTCGTGGTGCGGTCGGAGTCGCGCTGTCAGCCGGTCTGAAGGGCGTCAACGCGCCAGCCCTCCGTGCGACGGTGCTCGTGGTGGTGGTGCTGACCGTCATCATCTTCGGCGGCACGACTCCTCGCATGCTGGAGATTCTCGGCATCCGAACGGGAATTGTCGAAGAGATCGATTCCGACGACGAGTTCGACATCGAAGTCACCCATGGCGGCACGTACTACAAACGGTCTGGCACCGGACTGGGCTATACTCCTCGCCGGAATGACCTGACCATCCCTCTGGACAGCGTCCCGGGTCTTGGTGCCAGCGCCGACAGCTACTCCAGCGGGAACAAACGTCGTCCCAGTCCTCCATCGCATCGTGCGTCGAATAGCGTCAGTGTTGTTGCGTCGCGCAAGAATTCCGCCTTTAGTCAGGTAGACCGCCAGTCCCGACGGGACCGGTCCTCCACGTTAACGCTACTCGGCAACGCCGGCAGCGGTAGCCCCTTCGGCAGCGACGACGAACCTGGAGCTTCGAAAAAAGACCGGCCCGGCGATGCCGTGGACGACTTCGATCTGGACATCGACACGCTCTCCGACGACGATCTCCCGCCCACGGCATCCCGATACCGCCGATCTCCCTCGCAGCCACATCTCTCGCCATCACGGGCTGGACCCGGCTCCAGTGGCGTATCTCCCTCGCGGAGATCAGAGCACCTCAGCGCCAGGACCGCCCTCCGAGATCTCTTCTCGGGCGGCCCGAACGGCGACCATGCCGCGTGGTTCAGGCAGCTGGATGAAGATTACATCAAGCCGACGCTGCTCCTCGATCAGTCGAATCATAAGGGACCCGGTGCTGTTTGAGATTTTTTTTATTTTTTTTATTACTTTTTGTGTGTAATGTCCGTGACGGTAGTTTCGTCACATCATCATATCATTCGGGTCCGTTGTTACGATCTCGGCCCGACACGGGAACGAAGGGTGTGAAACGAGTAAACATTGAACCCGAATGATCCATCCTAACCTAAAAGAACAACATCACACCACTAGGCTAGAGCTAGCTAGAGCTAGTATACCGACGTATGCATCCATCGTACCACCATCATCATCATTATCATCTTCAACCAAGGTTACGTTATCACTTCGACTAGTTATTGTTATTTGTTTTGTTATTGTTATGTATTGGGAAGGAGTATCGATAGGCGCTTTACAATAATTTCGATTCTGGTTTTTGTTTTTTGTTTTGGATCGTGATGTCTATCATTCGGTGTAGTTTTTACTACTCTATCATAACCACTGATTGATAGATAGATAGAATATCCCATAATACAATATATTGTATACAGTATACGACTTGACTTCACTTGACAATGGTTTATTTAGGAGAAAATCTCCGAAATAATTAATTCACAAGACTTGATTTCATCCCCCCGCCTCTACCCCCATTGCTTGCTTGCTCTCAACGCCGGTATCGCTCAACAACTCATCTCTCGTATCGTTCAATTCGTGTAAAATAGGAAAAAAAAAAGATAAAAAAGTAAGAGAAGGGGTATGGGGTGGTTTATCTGTCACTTTCTCTCTCTTGTATTTCTATTGATGGAGAGGACGGAGTGGTTTGGTTTGGTTTGGTTTAGAGATTGGATTTACTGCGGCATCTCGAGGACGTAACGGCCTGCAATCTTGCCTTGTTCTGTTGGATGTTAGTGATGTTCGTTTGTAATTTTACATGTTCGGTGATATTTGATATAGACTCACCCATCAGCTCATACACCTTGGGCAGGTCGGACAGCGGCACCGTCTTGAACGGGCACCTGATCAGGCCGCGGGCGAAAAAGTCCAGGGCCTCGACGCCGTCCTGGCGGTTGCCGACGTAGCTGCCCTTGATGTTGATCATGCGCACGACGGTGCTGAAGACGGGGGCCTTGAGGAAGGCGTTGGCGGGCAGGCCGATGGCGACGATGGTTCCGCGCGAGCGCACGTAGCTGGCGGCCTGCTGGAAGGGGAGCTCCGAGACGGCGACGAGCAGGACGGCATGAGGACCCAGGCCGTCGGCCGTGGCGGCCTGTACGTCGGCAACGAGGTCCTTGGACTTGGTGAAGTCGACGTAGGCCTGTGGTGGTTAGTTTTGATCAGATGATACACAGAAAGTCTAGAGACGTACCTCGGCGCCCAGCTCCTGGCAGAGAGCCTTCTTCTCATCACCACCGTCGATGGCAATGACTCTCAGACCCATGGCCTTGGCGTACTGCTGGGCCAACGCTCCCAGACCACCACCAGCACCGACGATGGCGACCGACTGGCCGGGACGGGCCCCAGACTCCTTCAGTCCCTTGTAGACGGTGATACCAGCGCAGAGGATCGGGGCGATGGCGTCGAGGGGCACGCCCTTGGGGATCTGAGAGACATGCGCCGCCTTGGCCACGCAGTACTGCTGGAAGGTACCGTCGACGGTGTATCCGGAGAGCTCAGCATGGGCACAGAGAGGCTCATCGGCCTTCTGGCAGAACTCGCAGGCCAAGCAGGAGCCGTTCAGCCATTTCACACCGACGTGGTCACCGATGTTGACTTCCCTGACGAGTTCTCCCCGGGCCACGACGACACCGGCACCCTCGTGTCCTCCGACCAGAGGCAGCTTGCGGTCCAGGGGCCAGTCACCGTTCTTGGCGTGCAGGTCGGTATGGCAGACGCCCGAGTACTTGATATTGACCAGGACCTCGTCGGCGGCGGGCTTGGGGACGGGGATCTGCTTGTAGACGAGGGAGCCGTCGCGCTCGACGACTTGAGCCCACTGCTGTGCTGGGATAGACATGATGGATAGAGAGTAGAAGTTGAATAGAGTAGAAGTTGAGGAAGATCGATGAAAAGGTAGAAGTTGAGGAAGATTGGAAAGCGTTGGAGTGAATATGAAGGTATAGAGATTCACTGGAGCCTCTGATCTATGAGAATGGATGATGGATGGGATCTGGATGAGAGAAAACAACACCTCCTGGATGGAACAACAGGAGCTTTATATCTCTGCGATGCCTCCCACCCACGCATCTTTCCGGTAAGGTCTCTTTTGATGGGAACAATCGAACAACCAGCTGAAGGAGGAGAACATACGATCGGTGGTCGGACGATCCCAGCGCAAGTTGACAATGACGCCGTGGTGGAGATACACGAGGGGCCGTGGGGATAACGCTGAGGATACCTGTCGAACCGTAATTTTGATTTATTTCGGATTATCTGGGGTATTTTGGTTCAGTTCGTGTTTTCTCGCTGCCTTCGATGACTATGGCGCTACTACTACGGGATTCTCATTTCCTGGAGCATCTAGATACTGTATCCCCAGAACCCCCCACGAATCGGATGTTTCTACTTCGATCTCGACCGGGGGACATGAAAATGCGGAGAGGAAAGGCGGGGGAATGGCATCACCAAGAGGGTCCGGACCAAAGGAAACTATTGTGACTCGAGAATTTGCTGTTGTTAGTTCACTATCCCCCGCACTGCAGGCCATGGTTCATGCCGGCCAGATCGTAAACGTGGAGAAATCCCCAGCATTGGCAGACGAGCGGTTCCGCATGGATGAGATCGCTGAGGATGGACGATTGCGAGATGGCGGCGGAGGCCGGTGGATTATTAGACTGGACGATCCTTGGGGAATTCCCTCTTGGCGGAGAGAGGGAGACATCGAAGGGTTGGAACGGACATTTGCTGGTTGAGGGACCTTGGGAGAATCGACGGAGCGGATATCAAAAAGGGCAGAGAGACGACCAAAAAATGATATAACTGATATATACTTGACTTTTCTTTCTTTAAAATAAAATACAGAGTTAAAAAAAGCCAGTCACAAAACGGGTGGTCGGTAAAGCACACTCCCCTTCAAGCGTAATGCACACGCGACACCAAGTGGGTTGCAAGTCTCGGCAAAATCGTCTTTTCTCTTTTCGATCTTCTTCGTCTCAGCCAGCCGAAGCACCTGATCAGCGAAGGAAAGAAAAGAAGGACCTTTGACTTTCCATCGCTCACCGTCGACGCGAACGGGCAAAGCTTGAGACGTCCAGGAACCACTCATCGTGTCGGCCCTGATGTCGGGCCCCAGGACTGCATTCGATACGATCATGGTACGATGTCTCGGTGGTGGGATGTCCGACTCTGATCTGGGTATAAACGGAGAGCAATGACGGTCTTCTTAGTAGTAAGACTCCCCTGGACATCTCATTCATTAATGCTTAGCCGACAGCATCGGACATCGGTCTCTACCCTCCCCGCAGTATGAACGATCCAATGGGGACGGTGGACCGGTCTTACCCCGTGTCCGAAGGCTGAGGCAGTCTCATTTTCCGGATCAAATGAAACTACAGCTTTATTTTTCCAAAGGAATGGTCGATCTGGTGCACATTCATTGCGGAGAAGGACTGGGGATGACAGCCGGACCGCGGGATCCGGTCGAAGATCCCCGGGGTCCAAGATCACCAACAAAACGCCAATTTCCGGGGATCAACGACTATTGGGATCTTCGAATGTAGACGATTCGTTTTTGATGCGGCTCCGCGTTTATAGTCTTTCCGATTTGACGCACCCCGGGGGGATGGGCGGTTATATGTGGAGTAACACGAAGCCATGCTGGATACGATGTATATGGCTATTCAAGACATGAATGAGACAATCCCAGACTCTCCAGACGCGATGAAAGAGCGAATGATATTCTGAACCGTATGATCTTAGTACCACAGATAGCCTACTTAGATACTCACTAGTTATATCTGCAGATTAGATATAAGAAATCTCATCCAAAACCCTCCTAGAAACTACACCAAGAACAGTTCCAGCATTCACCCACCCAGTCTGAGGACTTATAAAGCAACAACAAGGCCCTGGCCGACAAAATACACCCAAATCCCCGGAACCACCCGCCGCAGCCTCCCTCCCAACACCATAAATACCACAACAAACCCTTTCACTTCAACCAGGGAGTCCAGGTGGTCGAGCGGTATGATCCTTACTACTACCGGTAGTAAGACCACCTAGCTGGAGGCTTCCTGTTCGAACCCTGGAGGGGGACGTAAACCTCTCTGGGGATGGGATTTCTGGAAAAATCCTGTCCGCCAAATGCATCGGTGGGGTTTTCGTAGCATTCTGCCTTGCCCCAAGGGGAGGCGGGGTGTGAGCTTTTTTTAACTTTTATTTTCAGGTTTGTTTTGGTGGAGGGGAGTGGAGGTGGCGTTGTAGCGATGTTATTATTTTGATGGTGGTGGTATTTCCTTTTTGGGAAATTGTGAGGTTGCGGGAGGTGGAAGGGCACAATCCTACGTGTCCAAATGGAAGAAATCGACAATATTGGGAGAAACTGCGCTATTAACTATAGATTCCTATTCCCTTTTCTTGTCTATTGGAATCTATTATACGATCCTTCCGTCTGAGGGATATTGATTAGTTATATTAGGACATCACTTAGCAATGCTTTATTGTATTGCTATTGCTATTGCTGGATATAAAAACCCGAGAAGATAAGCATGCATCTATCTAGTCAGCACTTCAGAGTCAATGGCCCTGCTATGCTTCCCTTCCCCAAGATCCGACAAGGACCATTGTAAGGAGAGCACTGTGTGGATGCGATGCAGAAATAGAATTTTCGGTGATATGATGAACTGGCACTTATAATATATCGCCAGCGCTTCCTCAGCAATATAATCATTTCCCCTTCATATTTATTATTATTATCTGAGAAATGCCAGGCCAAATTCAATGGTGTATATTCAGCAAGAACACAGATAGATGACGAGGTCGGCAGACCTGACAAAGGACTTTTGCGAGCCCATTCAAGATTGCATCTCTCCCTGCTCCATCATTCTCATTGAATGGTAACAAGGCAAAGGTCTCCAGCGCTCTTGTACTTGTACATGTACATGTACATACAAAAAGCGTGGGATGGTCCCTAGCCCAGACATCCACACCAAGATTTACACCAGTGTATGATTGTATCCCCCCATATCCACGTGCGCAAGATCTGAAGATCATATAAGATAATATTATATTACCTGAACTTGTTATCACATAATAAAGACATAGGCATCTATTTTAGTAACTCTTAGCATGTCATATCGCCTAATGCTCCTCGACTGCTGTCGATCATAATTATTCGCCATAAAGTGGGCCCAGTCACGACTATTCGTTGAGTGTGCACTCGGTTGGAATCATGCTGACGCTTAATCCCGGTCACTGACTTCACTCAGTTAACCAAATGTCATGATACTAATGAAACAAGTGACTTCCAAGAAGGGCGGACGTTGGAGATCCAGCTATATCCAAAAGAGCTGTATGATGTTCACACATATTGGAGAGTGTTGAAATATATTTACACGGGTACATACCCAGTAGAGGCTTGCCCACAGTGGAAGGAGCCAGGTGAGAATCTCGATCGCTGCAAGAAGTCTGTGACCTCTGAACATAGGGGTAGATTTCGAGAAATCCGCTCTTACAACATGTAACCCTATACGTCGCTGCGGATATGCTCGTCCTTGAGTCGCTTCAGGAGCTTGCTGTCATGCATTTCTCGCTGGATGTTCAAAAACTGTGGGAGAACGGAAATGAGCGACACCATCAGCGGGCGAAATTGTTTCTTGATGCAGTCCGTCTGGTCTTCAGCCTGACCTCGGGTTGTAATCCTCTGTCGACAACAGCAGTAACCTTGATATTTCAAAACAGACAGAAGTTAGTTGGTGAAGACCTTCTCCAATCTCTCCTGAGAGACCTTCCTGAACTATTAACTCAGTTCATCATCCAATGGGCCTGTGAGCCCGCGAAACTCTGAGATCAATCCATCCGAGCGTATAATATCCGTGAGGAAGATTCACTATGAGCGGACTGTGAACATCGGTTGAGTATTTATATTGATAATCTACGAATTTCAAGAATAGTTGGCGAAGGTGTCTCTCATGTGAACAATTTGACGTTTTGCCTTCTAATCTCATGACCGCGCATTAGATAGAGATAGGATTGCTATCTAGAAGCTGCCAGTTAGAAGGATTGGCGATGACTTCAGGCTTACTACACTTACTAGTCTTGAACTTTCCTCGGTCTCCTATCTGAAACCCCCCTTGTTCGGCTAGTTGCCGTCGGGGTCATCTGTCTAGGTCGCTAGTCTAGGTTTATTGACAAGAGGGCTTCCTCATATACCTACGGCAGTCCCCGTCATTGGTAGTAGGAGCTAAACATTTACAGAACAGATGTTTTCACGTTAAATGAAGCCGATTAGACAGATTAAGCTAGACAGAATGTGGAAGTCCACAAGAAAGAGAATGGATGGTAGCTGACTAAGAAAGAAAATGTAGAGTCATTGGGCATCCGTTACAATTGGTTTGGGGAACAAGTTGGATGCGATATTTCAACCATCCGCCATGCACTGTACTATATTGTATACAAATACCCATTCGGCATCTTAATATTTCTCTTCAAACAATGTGGCTCCATCGTCATATCAGACACCTTGTAGCCGGCCTCGCTAAAAGCCAGAGGATTCTCAAGGGCGCCAACCTTTGAAGTCCAGGACGGGGCCTCTTCCCTCGCAAAGTTGGAACTCCGTTGTTCAGATTGGTCCACTGTATTATCCCGGCGAATTCCGAGTTCTAGTCTCCAATTGAACGCATCCACAAGTGCTTCAACCAAGCTGGCGAGAATCGCATATCGGATAGGACCATCATCCCGAAGATCTGGAATACAAGCCAATGACCAGCGAGGCTCAGAATGGAAAAAGAAGTATGTGCACTCGTAGCCCATCATGATGAAGTCCGAGGCACAGAGATCTTCAAAAAGTCGATATAGCGAGCGGAGCGGCGTATCGCGGGTGCGGTAGATTGGGATGTTGTAAAGTTGCCGAATTCCAGGTTGGCGTTCGTCGTGAATATCAGGACACTTTTCAATCTCTTCCACCGATAGAAGAGGACGTGGTAAAGAATACCTCCATGGAAACGGCCAAAGAAGGACGAAGAAGGTCGACCACGGATGGGGACAGACACGAATTCGCCGTAATGTGGATCGAATCTTTAAGGGGGAATGGCCGTTGATGATATTTCCGACTGGATTCCGCATTTTGTTATGAAATTTGACCTGAAACTGATATAGCGACTGTTTCGATCATGCGGCAAAATAAAAATAGGGAATTGTTAATAGAGCAGTCAGTGAGGTCAAAGGGGTGCTGAGTAATCAGGATTGACATATATTAAATGGAGATATATGCAGATGGCTTCACTGTACGAAAAGAGAGCGATTTAATAGGCCTAAAACCTGCAGTTTTACTATAGACCCCAGTGGTGTCGATGCCGGCAGCCATTTGTAGGAGCAAGGGACGAGGATTGCGATTGGAGCTTTGCAATCAGGGTTGCTCCGGAAGGATTGGTAGAGTTGGCGCGGCGAAGGACATAGTCTTTGGATCGGGGCGTTGACTTGGGTGAGAACACGGTGAAGATTTTGTCCAGGAGAGGTCAGTAGTGTTGAAGGACGCGCTGTTTTAAGCTGTCATGATAAGAGAGCTATCAGAAGGATCATTGAGAGTGTTGGTCCCACTAGGATTGAACAGGAAATGGGAGGCACAGTCTAATGCATAGCAATGAAGGGTCACATAGACATCTGCCTATTGATGCCTCGACTTTGGCCAGCACGCGTTGAATCCCGGATAGAATTTCAGGACGTACAACCATATCGATCCGCGATAAGCCTCCTGTCGAAGCACTGTATCTTTGGTATCAGATGGTATATTTTACTCGCTTAGTTTTCTCTTTTTAGTTAGATCATCCTGACTAGGACGCACATATCTTCCAGTCAGGTCAAGGATTACGTAGAAAAAAACACACATAACACCGACACTGTGACAATCCTGTCCAGTTTGGCTATAGCATGCTCTGATTCCTAGGGTAATTCCATTACCAGAATACCAAGAATCTGATAGTTCTGAGAGATATCGCAACCATCAAGATGCCGATTATCCTGACGTCGAGAGCAGACTATCGACCATGGATCCAACGCATCAAAATAGGCGCGGAGCAATGGGATATCTGGAAATATATTGACCCAAATGGGGAAGAAGAATTGGAAGCTGAAATCCAGGAACCCCATTGGAGATCATATATCGATCCTGCCGATACGGAACGCCTTGAGAAAGCAACGAGCTTAATCCATCTGACCGCAGATGAGAAGGAAGCATTCAACATTGACCTAGAGCTGTACGAGGAAATCTCAAGAAGGAGAGATTTAGCATCAGCAGCGATGGCCTACATCAGAGAGATCATCTACCAATCAATATCACCCCATGACGCGCAACTGATAGTGTACAAGGAGACAGTTCGAGACATCTTGAAGAAACTGCAGAAGCGATATGGTCCGGATACTGGGAATAGGAGAAGGAAACTGCTTCGTTGAGTGTGGTCGTGCTTATTCAACGTGGTTCTAGAATATGGTGCGGTGATCATACTGCTTGAAGAGATCGTAGAACTCAGACTTATCATATCCACTGCTGTCACTTTGATAAATTTCTTTCATCCCCTCGAGATTCGCAAAAGACACCTCGTTTGAGTCGGACGACTGGACCATATTTCAGGTGTAGGGAGTGAATCCAGAGCCGGCGATTCTTCGAGAACTCGTGGTACTTTAATACCAGGGTAGTGAAATCGGTATACCATGGTCCAAGTACCTTTGTGCTTCTCCGAATGAGGTATGCCGAGATAGAAATGTAAAGGTATGCAATGGGCAGAAGGTAGAGAGCAAACATATTGAAGACGTAAAGATGATGGCGAGAATGGTTTCAAGAGTATAGTCAAGAGAGACAGTATCATGAAGAGCTGAAAGTCGCGAAGCCTGAGCCAAATTTATGGGCATTATCTCGTCTGACTCGCTTGATCTCAATCAGGCAGTTCGAGGAGGCAGCGCTTGCCACGTTACGACCGTCTGTGACTATCTAGGCTGATTATCTTGCTGCTGCTCGCTCCATCTTCAAGGACAAAGAAGGTCACCGATATATCGCATGAAGCGCTATTCCCATTTTACCAAGTCGAGGAGATGCTTAACCTTGTTTGACAGAAATGTCCCCCTCGGAATTATTATTCGCTACTTGTATTCGCCCTTCAACTCCACCGGTGGAACGTGGTGGCTGTTGATGCGGGGGCATCTTATCGAACTAGATATCTAGTGTCTTGGGCCTTGATAAGGACATGGAGGATTCAACTAATGCTCGCAATGATATAAAAAGGATTATATGATCGTTGATGATGATCCCATGAGTGCCATCTTTTCTTGAGTGTCTCCTCTGACCCTTCTTGGTACACAACATTGAGATCAAATATGAAGAGCGACATTGGATTATCCGCCATCGAGAATGGTGATGCATCCAACGCTGGTCTCGATCCTTCGGGTCGACCGTTGATGCCTACCCCGACAAACGACAAATGCGATCCACTCAACTGGACGACCTTCCAAAAATACAGGTGCATCTTGGTGGTGACCTACAGCTACTTCATGCTCACCTACTTCACCACTGCTCCCGTCCCATCGTTTTCATTTCTGGAAGCGCAGTTGAATATTAGCTATTCCCAGGTCAGCTGGTCTTTTGCAATTCCATGTCTTGGTCTTGCTGCTGGGCCGTTGCTGGTTGGCGCTCTGGCCGATACCTATGGACGACGACCAGCATTAATTGCGAGCACGGCTCTTGCTGTCATTGCAAGTGGCTGTACATCTATCAAGTCCATCAATTTCGGTGGCTACTTGGCGGCGAGGTTCTTCCAAGGCCTTGGTGCTGGCCCTGCTGCAAATATTGGCCTGATCATCATCAATGATGTCTCATGGGAGCATGAAAGAGGCTTCCGAGTCGGACTGTGGACAATTGCGGCTAACATGGGTACATGTCTGGGTGGTGTTTGTGAGTGACCCTGGGTAGATCCAACTTGTGCTGGATACTGACCGAATAAATCAGTCGGTGGCCTACTTGCAGGCTGCGGAGAGTGGATCGCATATCATGTTACGATACTGTTTTTTGTCCTTTTACTGTGTCAGTGCCTTTTGTTGCCAGAGACACTATACCCCCGCGCTGCTGTAGTGCTCTCAGAGCGCCGGGTATTGGGCGCGAGTAGCAACCTCGCCAATGGATTGGAGTTGAACATTCCCAGAACCACAGAGTTGGGCTATTTCGTGAGTGACTCTAATCCACCTGTGTCTCAGGTATTCATCGTAGGAACACTTTACTGACTATGTGAGCAGAATCTCAAGAAGATCCCTGCCGTCCCGCATCCACAGCCCTGGCTGACAGTCGTCCAATTCTTCGTCCTATTCAAATATCCCACCATAGTCATCAGTGTCTTAGCTTACTGCTTCTTGCAGTACTGGTGGATCTGCAGCATCTCCACCCTAATCCCCGACGCCTACGCTAACGACTCACCGGAGATCCAAGGCGCTCTCTTCCTCGGACTGCTTATCGGTCTGCTTGCAGCGGAGGTTCTCTGCTCTGGTCACCTAAGCGATAGAATCATGGTGACCCTCACTCGTAGGAATGGTGGATTAAGAGTCCCTGAAATGAGACTCTGGCTAGGTATGCCTGCAGCGGTGATCTCGTCCGTTGGCCTGGTATTTTGGGGCCTCTCAGTCGACAAGGGCTGGCATTGGATGACTGGACAGGTTGCATTCTTCTTGTGTAAGTCATCAATTGTTGCTTGGATTTCCCAATTTGTATGCTGAGCTGTCGTGAGCAGATGCCTTGGGGCTTCAAATGGGAAACACTGTCCTCTCCTCGTACATCGTCGACAACTATCCTGATTATGCCAATGAAGTCATCACATTCTATTCGGTGATAATCAACGTAAGTCAAATCCTTCGTAGCATTAGCAAGTCCACATAAATCTCACATCATGCTCACAGCTCTCGGCGTTCATCAATCCATGGTTCATTTTTGACTGGGTAGAAGCATCAGAAGCTAGCATATGGGATTAAAGCCTCTGAATTGCCTGCTATCTAGAACTACCGAAATCTATCGCATATTTTATGCTTGAGGATAGGTCCAGGTCATGTTTGCTACCTCAAATCATGATTTGGAATAACCCCCATGATTTTGGAATGATCAAACGGGGTGGATTTGGGTGAGACCTGCCTACCCGTTGTTTCGGGTAGATGAGGTGCGCGGCAGCTCGCCTTCATTATAGCGGCTAGGCACTGACAAGCTTCCTATAGAGCGCCTTCTCGTGCAAGGAGTATCACTCTCGAGTCCTGAAGATGCTGCGTTTCAACCCCTTAGATATCGGGTAAGAAGGTACAGAAGCCGCGAATTATCCCCACATTGACTCCTGTCGACTATAGTATCCCATATAGGACATATCTATATTTTGTATATATGAATTTGTGCAATATACTCTCAAATATTTTACTTCAGACACCCTAAAACGAAAAGGATAGGCCCAGGCCATACCTACTAACAGTAGTATACACCCACATCACGTACTATATGTGAAGCAACATATACCCCCGCCTTGCCATAGATACGTGCACCAAATCCCTCTCACTGGCAATATCCGCGGCGGCCTCCCGAAGACCCCATAAATACCCAACAAAACCTTTCACTTCAACCAGGGAGTCCAGATGGTCGAGTGGTATGATTCTGCTACTACTTAGCAGTAGTAAGAATACATGCCCCCCACCATCTAGCTGGAGGCTCCCTGTTCGAACCCTCGAGGACCCAGCACCTTCTGGGGGTTCTGGAAAAATCCTGCCTTGCCAAAAGCATAGGCGGGGTTTTCGTAGCACTCTTGCTTCCTCCCTTCGGGATGAAGGGAGGGCGGAATGTGAGCTTTTTTTTAACTTTTATTTTTATAGGATTTGTGTGTTTTGGTGGAGGGGAGGGGGGTGGTGTTGTAGCGATGTTATTGTTTTTGGTGGTGGTGGTGGTGGTGTTCTTTCCTTTTTTGGAAAAAAATGAGTTATTACGGGGAGATGTAAGTAGTGCACCACATAGGGGATTAGACGGATGAGATACTTAAGTTTTTTTAAGGGGAGTAATTACGCTATTTACTAGAGGATTCCTATCATATCCTAGTCTATAGGAGACCAAGTACCTATACATAGCGGCCCTTCTATTTGACGATGTCAATTGCATTGGGGATATAGCTTAGAATTCGTTATCACTGCTGCAGAAAACCAACATCAATGAGGACGAGCAGCTTAAGAAGCAAGCAGTACCACCCAAAGTCCTTTCTATTAGACCGCTAAATGCTGAAACTCCCAAACATATATGTGTGCGGAACTTCCTCCATGATCATATTCGGTCTCTATCCTGGAAAGCTCGCTCGTGTGTCTCCTGAGCAGAAGAGAACATGTATTCTTCCGGTTCGAAATGATGGGGGAGTTTGTGACCATAAGCGGGTCTCTAGGTATCTTCCTGCTAATAGACGATCGGGGATACTCCTTCAACGCAGATACAATAAGAAAGATCGTCAGGATAGGGATTTGTTTGGCTATTAGTACGCTTGAAGGAATAACGAGTCCCGATCATGGATTCTATCGAGGACTTCTGCGTACCATGAATGGGAGGTGAAGCAAAAAAGCTCCTTGACATAGTACCATAATTGATCGTGCGTCGCGCGGTATTCGATAATTAGGAAATACTGAGACGTATTGAGCAGCTATGATAACTAGAGTACTCGATCGGCATGCAACGTATGTGGTAGAAACTTTATCCAGAATAAATCGCAGCGTCTCATCCGTTACGATGGACGTGATATTTATAGAGAAATCCCGACCTATATCGTGAAGAATAGTAAGCTCAGAAATGAAGTGAAGATAGTCCAAGATCGTTGGAGTTACCCGCCTAAGGCCAGCAGGGCCGCGACATCGCAACATCAATTTAGGAAAAGGTAGTATGCAGCTACAACTGCACTGTGCTACTAGTAATAGGATATTGTCGACCTCTGAATTGCGTCGTGGTCGAATTATCTATCTATCTAAGTATGTCGTTGGAACGCGATTAGAGATTTGAATGAATTTGTGTGCATGCACACAACCAGAGAGTATCAGGGAGATTTGATCAATTTAGGTCCTTGTACGAAGATGACTACAGAATAATGTCGTCTCTAAGAATAAATTCCCTAGAGGAGAAAAGAAGCGTCGATACTAGTGGATCAGAAAGGGGATGTCCGAATCTCAATAGTGCGCGATAAAGGAGAGAATTAGATGTGGAAAGGGCGAAAGCTACTTGGACCGCCGACGAGCCTTGATGTCATGAACCCGACCGTGAAATTCCCGAAGAAAAGGAAAAAAAGAAAAGAAAACTGAAGCGCCCAGAACACGGCCTACGACGTCAAATATTTGAAGATGGACATCTTGATGCACTTCCAATCAATGACTTCGTATATAGACCGCGATACTCTATATAGACAATAGGTAGAAAGCTGCGGAGAGAGCGCGCCGAGCAGACAGGGAAAGAAGACGGTGCACTAGTGTATGCGGATCGTCACGGGTAATAAAACAGTGACGGTGACGAGGCGGGTTGGGGGGAATGTGGACTTGATGGCGATGGCTGGGAAGGAGGTGAAGTGCTCGTGCAACTTGGCAATGCAGTGAATCTCAACCGAAGAGAAAATTATCATGATGAGATTCGTAGTGAAGACTCTGCTGATGCAACCTGCCGTTGACTGGTGGGGAGTTGAGCGGTTGAAACACTCGCAGCTGTTCAGTTGATGATGGTAAATGACCTCTGGGGAAGCGTATCTTACCGGATAGACATGTATACGTAATACCAATACTGATAGGCCCAGCGAAGGGCTCAGGATCGCCCGCGCGAAGAGAAACAGTACCGATACCAGTAAGAGCCAGACGAACCTGACCTGTCTGGACCTGCAAAGGGGAAAATTGGAAAAAAGAGGCTCAGCACGCAACAAACACCGCTTCGTTCCATGAACCTTTGCCCTCTCCACCATCCATCTTCCTTCGCCACGTCGCTCCATCTCCCCTTCCCTCCATCATCCCCCCCCATCTCCATCATCCTCATCCCGACCCAGCATCCATAACTATCCACCGAAATAACGGGAGTCTGGAGACGCTGCGCCATATTCGTCTCCGATCTGGACAGCCCTTCAGCCTGTCGCATCCTCGCCTAACCCAAGATTCCCCTTCCATGCCGGTTCACTAGCCCGCGGATCGCGAGGTCCCGTTCACAGGGACAAAGAGTGGCCTTTCTTGCGCTATACCAGACGGTACAACACCTCTTCATCCTCCCTACATATACGACCGAGCACTACTCAGATGGGACGAACTTGGAGATCTAACCACTGACACGGGCTTATCGCAGTATCAGACTCGACCAGTAACTTCTCATGGGCAGCCGTCGCGTCCCTTGACCGTTCTGCATCACGACGAGAACGCCAATTTGAACAGTCACACCTTGCCTCCAGCTTCATCAATTTCCGCCGCCGTCTGCTCCGTCCCCCCGGTAAGACGCGGCCACCATGACGGGGGCTCCGCCATACGGTGTACAATCGCCGACCCAGCAGGCTCGTTTCACCGCATATTCACCACCGAACAAGAACGGTCCCTACTATCCCAACAATGAGCAGTACCAGCACCCCCCTCCCCAGACACCTCCGGCCTTCCCCTCCGCGGCCTCTCTCGCAAGGAGTCCTCACTTCTCACACGCGCCATCGCCTCTGCCCACCACCCTCCCTCCGCTGAATGGGAGTGCTCCTCCTCCTCATGTGGAGGCCTCATCGCAGTATCCGGCACATTCTTCTACGGGGACTCCGCAATATTCGATTCCACCGCCATACGCTGGGCCAGTGATGGCCGGTCATGCATCAGCGCCTTATAACCACACTGCTCACGCTCACCCTTCGAGCCGGCCGGATGCCCTCTCACAATCCCCAAAGAAAGAGCCAGAGTCGTCTTTTGACATTAGAGGCAACGGGGTTGGGTACTCTTCGCAATCCCCTATGATGCGGGACACAAGACCAGCCTCGCCCAAGGAAGCGGTACGTTATCTGATCTTTATTTCTCATTTGATCTAGGCTGATCATCGGAGCACAGAAACCTGCTAGAGCTAATGATCCCATGTCATTCGCGAGTATCCTCTCCGAACCCACAGAGGATCGTTCTTCCCGCAGATCACCTCCACCGGTTGTCAGCAACCCCAAGAGTTCTGAGCTGACGCCGGCACCCTCTCTTCCTAAGCTGGAGAGAAAGCCTTCTTCTGACAGAAGACGTCGCACTCTCGATTACGATACCGGTGTCGAAGAGCCTGCCGCCGCACATGCTGCAAATGGCTTTGCTGAGCCAGCAAGGCCCCCGGTACAACCACACCCAGTCAAGGCGCGAAGGACCTTGTCGGAGCGTGAACTGGAAGCGATCAACAAGATCATGGCCGACATCGACAATGCGGAGAAGAGTGATGTTGAAGGCCCCGGCTTTGAGCAGGAATACGAACGCTACTTGAAAAAGAGCAGGAAGCGTGCCCGGGAATTGGATGTGTTGGAAGGACAGAAGCGAAAGGTATGCTATACTCGTCATTTCTCTCCTTTCAAAGATGCTAACGTGAAGTCAGCGACGTCGACATGATTTCCTCGTCAGACTTGGAAAGACGTTCGAGAAACAAGCCATGGCCGGCTCCGAGCGTTTCAGGATGAGAAACGAAGCGGCCGCGATCGCCGATGTCCAACGGAAAGAAATTCAGGACGAAAAGGAACGCAAGAAGGACATGCAGAGAAAGCGTCGTCGCGAAAACACCGTGCGTCTGGAGACGCAGAAGAAGCTCGAGGCTGAGCGCAAGGCCAACAAGGCGGAGGACTCTGCGGAGAAGGAGAAGTTCCTCCGCGAAGCTGAAAAGGCCCAGAAAAAGATCCGGACTACCAAGCGTGCCTTGGAGAAGGGTGGCGCTGCTGATGAGATCAGTGAGGTTACGCCGCTGGCACCTAACCTCGAGGGCGGCACTACAAGCTCCTTCCACATCAGCCGCGGCTCTACACCTCCGTCCAGGAGAAAGTCTGGACGGCTTGGTACCTCTACGCGTCCTAAGAAATCTAAGGAGAAGAAGCAGGCCGAGAAGGATGCGGCTGAGGCGGCCTATGCGGCCATGGAGAAGGATGAACTTGTGCCCCTCGCCCCCAAGGAAGATCCTCGTAAGGAGTCTCTCAAGAAGGAGGGCAAAGGCGCTCGTTCGAAGGAGGCTACTCCGTCTCCTCTCGCCGCTTATGAAACCAAGGGATACAACCAGATCTACGAACAGATTTGGCGCGACATTGCTCGCAAGGACATCCCCAAGGTTTATCGTATCAAGGTTCTGTCGCTCAGCACACGTCAGGAGAACCTGCGCAAGACCGCCCAGCTTGCCAGCAAGCAGTCCCGCAAATGGCAGGAACGGACCAACAAGAGTATGAAGGATACCCAGGCTCGTGCCAAGAGAACTATGCGTGAGATGATGTCGTTCTGGAAGCGCAACGAGCGTGAGGAACGTGATATGCGCCGTGTGGCCGAGAAACAGGAGCTTGAGATGGCTAAGAAGGCCGAGGCGGAACGCGAAGCCAACCGACAGAGGCGGAAGCTCAACTTCCTCATCTCCCAGACGGAACTCTATTCTCACTTCATTGGGCGCAAGATCAAGACCGCGGAGGCCGAACAGACTGCGGACACGACCACAGAAACGACTGGAGAGACCGTCCAGCCTGGCGCGCGCCAGGAACATACTGTCGACCTTCCCCCGAGTGTCGCCGATACGAATGCCAAAGTCACCAACTTCGAAGATCTGGACTTCGATGCGGAAGATGAGACTGCTCTGCGCCAGGCAGCCATGGCCAATGCTCAGAACGCGGTTCAGCAGGCCCAGGAACGTGCTCGGGCCTTCAACCAGGAGGACAATAGGATGGCTGCTTTCGATGAAGGCGAAATGAACTTCCAGAATCCCACTAGTTTGGGTGACATTACAATTTCTCAGCCCAAGATGTTAACTGCTCAGCTGAAGGAATATCAATTGAAGGGTCTTAACTGGCTCGTCAACTTATATGAGCAGGGTATTAACGGTATCCTTGCAGACGAGATGGGTCTCGGAAAGACCATTCAATCCATCTCCGTTATGGCATACCTGGCTGAGGTGCACAACATCTGGGGTCCGTTCCTTGTCATCGCGCCAGCCTCTACTCTTCACAACTGGCAGCAGGAAATCACCAAATTCGTTCCCGACATCAAGGTGCTGCCTTACTGGGGTTCCGCCAAAGACCGAAAGATTCTGCGAAAGTTCTGGGATCGCAAGCATATCACCTATACGAAGGAATCGGAGTTCCACGTACTAGTTACATCTTACCAACTTGTCGTGCTTGATGCGCAGTACTTCCAGAAGGTCAAGTGGCAGTACATGATTCTGGATGAGGCGCAGGCCATCAAGTCATCGCAGAGTTCGCGTTGGAAGAACCTTCTGGGATTCCACTGCCGAAACCGTCTTCTGCTGACAGGTACCCCCATCCAGAACAACATGCAGGAACTCTGGGCGTTGCTTCACTTCATCATGCCGACGTTGTTCGACTCTCACGATGAGTTCAGCGAGTGGTTCTCCAAGGACATCGAGTCGCACGCGCAAAGCAATACGAAGCTCAACGAGGATCAGTTGAAGCGTCTTCACATGATCTTGAAGCCATTTATGCTGCGCCGTATCAAGAAGCATGTGCAGCAGGAGCTCGGAGATAAGGTGGAGAAGGATGTCTTCTGCGACCTGACCTACCGTCAGCGAGCGTACTACGGTAACCTGAGGAACCGCGTCAGCATCATGGATCTCATTGAAAAGGCTGCTGTTGGCGACGATACGGACAGCACCACGTTGATGAACCTGGTGATGCAGTTCCGAAAGGTGTGTAACCATCCGGATCTGTTCGAGCGTGCCGAGACGAGGTCTCCCTTCTCTATCGCACACTTTGCAGAGACAGCGTCTTTCCTACGCGAGGGCCAGAATGTGGATGTCGGCTACTCTACGCGCAGCCTGATCGAGTATGACCTGCCACGCATGCTGTGCGGTGCCGATGGCCGCATTGACATGCCAGGCCCCGGTAACAACCGCGCTGGCTTCCAGGGGAAGTATCTTAGTCATTTGATGAACATCTGGGCACCTGACAATATTAAGAAGAGCGTCGAAGAAGACCAAGCCTTCTCCTTCCTACGCTTCGCGGACGTGTCGCCTGCTGAGGCCTATGAGACGTCGCACATTGGAATCTTTGAGCGTGCTGTTCGCCGTCGCGGCAAGGTCAACCGCCTTTCACGGCTCAATGTCGTCTACGATGAAGAGGAGAATGTGCATTCCATCCTGTCTCATACGCTGTTCAACATCGTGGATCGCAACGACCGCCATGCTGTACACGAAGTCGCTATGGAAGGTCGCATGCGCGAGCTCATGAATGTATCCAGCGCTACTTTCGAGCGTGAAGGCCTCGGCATAATCGAACCTTGCGCTAGCCCGGCGGCCTCTGCCCCTCCGATCACGATCAATTGCTCCGGCCAGGCTGCGATCCGCGAAATGCAGGATACGCTGTTCAGTGTCCCTGTGCGCCATGCCCTCTTCGGTGTCCCGTCCAAGAAACTGGAGGAGCAGATAGTGGAGAAGAAGCTGGATCCCACGCCTTATTCTCTACCTCCTATGCTCCCCAAGCCGCTCTCTGCCAAGGGGCGGTACACGCACATCGAAGTACCGTCCATGCGGCGCTTCGTCACCGACTCTGGAAAACTGGCTAAGCTAGACGAGCTCCTTCGCGAACTGAAGGCGGGTGGTCATCGTGTACTGCTTTACTTCCAGATGACGCGTATGATCGATCTGATGGAGGAGTACCTGACATACCGGAACTACAAGTACTGCCGTCTGGATGGAAGTACAAAACTGGAGGATCGTCGCGATACAGTGTCCGATTTCCAGCAACGTCCGGAGATCTTTGTCTTCTTGCTGTCCACTCGTGCTGGTGGTCTGGGTATCAATCTGACAGCCGCAGACACCGTCATCTTCTACGATTCGGATTGGAACCCTACCATCGACTCCCAGGCTATGGACCGTGCTCACCGTCTTGGTCAGACGAGGCAGGTCACTGTGTACCGTCTCATTACCCGCGGTACCATCGAGGAGCGAATCCGGAAGCGTGCCTTGCAAAAGGAGGAGGTGCAGCGCGTCGTCATCTCCGGTGGCGCTGCCGGCGGAGTCGATTTCAACACCCGCACGCGCGAGAACCGCACCAAGGATATCGCCATGTGGCTCGCCGACGACGAGCAGGCCGAGCTCATCGAGCAAAAGGAAAAGGAGGCCATGGACCGAGGCGAGGAGTTTGGTGCGAAGAAGGGCGGAAAGAAGGCCGCGCCAAGGAGGAAGAAGGATCTCACGCTGGATGATATGTATCACGAAGGTATGTGAAACTGTTTCTTAACCATGTCTTTCTCGATCTGACACTGATGTTTCTCTGCTACTTTAGGTGAAGGTCATTTCGACGACCTCAGTGCTAAACCCTCGGGAACTGCGACGCCCGTGTCGGCCGGAGATAACCCGCCCTTATCCTCTGCTCCGCCTCCCAAGCGCGGACGCGGCCGTGGACCGGGCAAGGGCACATCCAAGAGAGCCAAAACTACGAAAGAACGACTCCGGATCATTGATGGAGATGGCGGAATTAGTTGATAGATGTGTCTACTACATGTTAACATGCACAGCTGATTCGATGACTGGCAGCGCTGTCTGCCTCTGTACTACCATACTTTGTTTAATGTGGGGATAAAAGAAAAAAAAGCCCGAGAAAAGCGGGTCAAGAGCCACGAGGGCAAAAGTGAAGGAAAAAAAGAAAACTTCGCGTGAGATGGATGAATGGTGGCCAGCTGGATAGACCTGGATTGTTCTTTTGCGTTGTTTTCTTCTGCATGGTTTAGCTCGCGCCCTGTTGTCTCTGGTCGGATTGGTGTGATACGCCCTGGGGTAATTGCTTCCTTCGACGGTGCAGACGGACGGATTATGGATGTTACGGTTGGGCTTCCTCATCTTTCTTTCGTCTTCTCGAGGAGCTGCGCTGGCCTGATGCCACTGTGGCTCTGGGATATTTGGTGCTGGTCACGCGGATCCTGGTCATCAGGGTTCTGCAGTTGCCCCGACTGCCTTTAATCTTCTTACGCATACGGCCGAGCTTGTTCTGTACCATTATACAAAAAAAAATCTGCAAGATATGTATGTTTTTTATTTGGGTCTCAAGAGTCACAATATGATAATGCCACGAAGGATTGCATCGTTGTACGTTTAGACTTGCAGAAACTACGAGATCATGTTGTCTGTAGGATGCTCCTATAGTAGAACCTTTTCTCGGTCTTTCTTCTCCTTCAACAGTGATGAGTGATTTACGTCAAGCTGGCGCTCACGGGTCGACGTCATTGGCCCCAAGGGCGGTTTAGCGGGGTCTCGCTTGCCCTTAGCGGCTGCTGAGTCATCCACCACACACACAAAGACGTCGCCGGCTCAGCTTCATCGTCACTTCTTGCAACCATCTCTTCATCCTCAAGGAAGTGTGAGTACACCCTCATCCAGGCTTCTGGGAGTCAATCCGGCCTCCAGGATCATCAAATGCATCATTTACTGACATCCTCTGCAGTCTGCGAAGATGAGAGCTAAGTGGAGAAAGAAGCGCGTTCGTCGTCTCAAGCGTAAGCGCAGAAAGACCAGAGCCAGATCGTACGTTTTCCTCCTCCCTCTCTGACTGGGAATCAATTGGGATGCAATTGCATGGGAATCGCTCTCTAACGCGCCTACAGGAAGTAAACTACTCGCCCACTCCATCTCAGCTTGATGTCGGATCTTGAGCTGAATGCCGAACACGACCATTAACGACAAAAAAATCTTTTTTATCTACGATTTCCACGATGCCATGATCGATTGAAAGATTGATGATCCGTCGTGGTTTACCACTCCGTCGAAGCTGTTGGACTCGTCTTTTCGCAGGAGACAGTTCGGAACGGTGCCTTCGTTCAGAAAAATATTCTTATTTATCCAACCTCGGGCAAAAACCGTTTTTTCGAGCATAGTCCGACAGAATGTGCGTTTCTTTGATACGTGCGTCTTCGTTTGTCGGAGGGTCCGTGTGTCCGGTGGGGTTGGAGGGGTAACAGAGGATGATCGGATCAGGTCAAGGGTTTCCGGATTGCATGATCTTTTTATGTCTTCTCTTCTGTTTTACCTCTCGAGTTCTGGCATGGGGCTGGTCAATTTACCATCTTTCTGGTCTAGCTATCGAGGGATGACCTTGGTGGTCGGATGAGGGAGATGATGGAGCGGTTTTATTCTGCGAGAATTTACTTAGGCTGGTCACTCTCTGATGATTTGATGTTTTTCAGATAGCTACTGCTAGTGGTGGTGCTTGCCGATAAATGAATGATCTTCAGAGTCGAATTCCATGTTTCAATGCCATTGTAGAACTTGATTCCTCCCTCAGGTGGAATATTAAAATATGGTTCTGTGTAGCTGTAATATCGTGCCCTTCTGTGGCGCGAGTTCTCCGCCTGGCGCGGAGCGGAGCAACCGCCGACGGGAGCCCCAAGGAATTTTTTTCTCCGTCCGCCGCGCCGGCATCTTGACATCTAACAGCTCCGTCCACCACCAACCCACGCAGGCGGTTGTCGATAATAGCCTGTTAGTTATAGACAATAATCATGGCCGTGGACGTTGCTGAGAAAAAGCGCAAGCGCGCGTCCGACAGACACGAGCGTCCGAGCAAGAAACCCGCTCTGGAGCCTCAGGACTTGCCGCCGCTCAAGGCAAGTGTCGTTGAAGATGAGAGCGAACTGGCTCCTGTTCTAGGTAGGATCTCATCTATTACGTCTTCATTTTTATCTTTTTGTCCTTGGTTGATATTCTCTCATGCGCCACCCTCACTTTTATGCGATTGTGACGAAAAGATATCCTAACCAAGATAAAAATCTATAGTAACCACACCCGGTCTCCAACCGCCTCGAAAACTTCCTCTCCAGCCATACCTCAAGTCCCGTCGCGATTCCGTTCCATCGTCTTCCCGCCCCGGTCGGAACCCGGGTATCGTCTCGTCAGAGATCCTGCTGCAGTCTTCGGAACATCCCAAGCTCGACTTTGTCGGTCGCGAGGCCGATGATGATGCGGACGCTCAGTTGAAGCATTATATTGCCGTTGTGGACCCGGCGAAGAAGACGTGGCAATTTGTGGAAGTGCGGAAGGTTACGCTGAGGGGTGTGGTGAGGAGGTTGAAGGTTAGAGAGGATAAGGAGGAGTCTGAGGAGGAGGAAGTGGTGAGTTTTGTCTTTTTTTTTTCTTTTTGGGATTTTATGCTCCGCTCTGGGAGTGTCTATGAGATATGCTGGAAGAGAAGGGCAAATGCTGATGTTTTCTAGCAAACTTTCCGCTCTCAGCGCAATGCCCTTACCGATGCCTTCGGTACGAAACAGTCTCGCAAGGCAGCCCAGTCCGTGGCAGAGAATGCTACGCTATCTAATGCTCCTGCTGGTGCAACAAATGCAGCCGAGTCGGCTCTGCTGTCGTCTATGCCCGTGGACACGCTCGCTGTAAAGGATAAGGAGCAGGCAGTGCAGGCGGAGATTCAGGCTGCGAAGCCCCTGCCGCAGGCGAGCCTGTCCGCCTCGCATCCCTCCGACGTCTATCCACTCGATGTGCTTGTTCCTGGCGGAGTGTCTACGCTGCGGCAGTTGCCTGGCATAAAGGAGTGGCAGGATGCAGCATCCGCCGGTCTGAGTATAGATACCACGTCTCGGTATGTGGTGAACCGTGTGGAGGCGGTTGTGAAATCGGGAAATATCACTCACCTCCAAATTCTGCGGTATATATTGCTACTGCTTGAATTTTCCCGGTGTCTCCGCGGTGGATCCAAGCCAGGCGGTGCTGGCGGCCCCGGCAGCAAGCGTCTTCCACCGCGCGAGGACCTTCGCCGGATTCTGTCCTCTATGACTGGTGGAAAGCGCTCAGAGGCTCTATCTCCATCAGCTACCCTCCCCGACCCCGTCATCGATTCCATCCGTCGCAAGCACGCCCCGCAGGGCTCACATCTCACCAAGACGGACATCACCCTCCTCCATACCACCATCTGCGCCCTATCTCTCCATATTCCTCCTACTCCAGCAAAGGACGGCGGCTCCAGCTCTCAGGGAGGTAACGCACCGAACGAGCTAGCCACCGATCCATCCGACCTGCGCGATGACCTCCATCTGGACAACCAGGTCATCCTGCAGTACTTCCGCGAACTGGGCTGTCGCGTCGACAAGCCTCGCGAGAGCGAGTTTGCCAAATGGGGCGTCAAGGGTGGTAAGGTTGAGGCTGCTGCGAGACGGATATGTCGTCTGCGTGTGCCGGTCGAGTTCCCGAAGGTCAGCCGAGGTGGAAGACGATAGGGGAGTGTTTGTGCAGCAGTGTCTGTTTATGTAGATGTTTGGGGCATGATTGTGATTTTCTCTTTTGTTCTACAGGTACTACAGATATCGGAGTTTGGATTCGTTAAGACCAAAACAGCGAGGAGTCGAAACTGTACACATTTGAAATCCGAATTCTATATTGAGATTAGGATCTATTTTTATTACATTGCACTGATAGTATTTGACTTTTACACATAGGGCATATAAAGGAGATGTCTCATTTCCAAGGCAACATAACTAACCCTTGTCAATACATCATCAGGTGATCTATGATGCACGACCTCACTTCATAAATTAATAAACCCCAGGCATCACTCCAATAAAACCAACACTCTAGACTCTGTTCCCACTATCGGTTTCATATCAAAATTTGGTACACTACGACCTTTTATTCAGTATATCCGCCCACCAATCAACCACCTACATTACCCCAACCAAGAGAAAGAACAATGGCATCGACCCCCACCCCCCAAACGACCATCACCATCAACGACATAGACTCCGACCATCTCCAGCCCTTCAAGAAAGCCTTTCATCGCATCTTGTCATTGGATCGTGTGAAATCCACACTAGCACAGATCATTGATGGTGTTCCCACTGGAGATGATGAGCAATTTTGTGGATGGGAGGAAAAGGAACCACTCAAGTATCCAAAACCGAGCTCTGACGCTATGGAGATGGCGGGGGCGTATTTGGACAAATTTGAGATTGATGAGTTGAGAGTTGGTGAAGATGTGAGTTCTCTTTCTTTCTTGTGTTGGTCCAGTAGGAATACTGCCTAGATATATTATATATAATATCCCTACACACGCAGGAACATCTAGACTACTGGCTATGCCGTTCTAACATACCATATCTATAAAGGTAGCAAAGGTTTATCAGGACACAGAAATCGGATCGAAACAATTCAATTTTCGATTACTTGAGATACTTGCTACCGCCTGGCACATGGTGGCGGCTACATTGTTTGATCATATGAATAACAAGTTTCCGGATTATTCGAAATCTAAAGAGCCATTTAAACCAACCTATTGGGTCAAAAAGCAATTCCCAACGGTCCTGTATCATTCCGATTACACGGACTATGAGACATATCCATTGGGGGTTGCTGATGTGGTTGGATATTGGGCCGAAGCGCAAGTTTTCGGGGGCGTGGTTTTGTTTGATCGAGGAGAGGATGGAACGGAGGTACTTACTGTTCGTCCATTAGTTTCCAACGCTCAACTGACGGGATCCCAATTAGTGTCGCGAGGCTTTCCTCCACCCTCGCTTTCGTTATGCATCATTCCAACTATCCGAAACTCAGATCGTGCAATTCATCGACTTCGCTCTGAGCGATTCTTATGATACTGACACATTACCCACTGTTCTGCCGATCCGAACAGAGAAGTATGCTCGACGCGTGCAACCTTGGGACTTGATGCAAGCACACATTTTTCGCAACCGCTATGAGTGCAAGTATCGGCGTCCACAATGTGTGCGACGAGGAGAAGACAATCCATGGTTCATGGATTTCACGGATAGTTAAGGAAGAAGGAGGACCAGAATAAGAACAGTCCTCCTCCTCCCCCTATAGCTACGGCTGCGGCACTCTTAGCACCCGCACAGAATAGTTTTGAATTGACGCTGCAGCCAAAATTGTAATTTGATTGAGAGGCTGGGTACTTGAGATAAATCTACTTTGGGAATTTTTCAACCCTGTTTAAGCTCACTGCATCAACAATCCTGAGGTATTTTTTAGCACTTATTAAGATCTTTAGAGGAAAATAGTCATGCTCCAAGGCATTATAAACAACTCGTTGGTTTATCGTTCCATCATGTCTTACATCGGCCGGTGTTAGAGAAGGGAGAGAAAGGCCATCGCTAGCAATAATCCAAAATACCAGTAGAGAACATTTCAAACAGACTAAATCAAAAATCACGCAGGAAAGAGAAGGGACGAAACGGTGGAAATAAATACAGGAGAGATTTCATCAATAGGCCCGCAGCCGAATTCTGGGATCGTTCGCAACTGCCTGCACATCCTCGATTCTGACACGGTACCCTGCGGGACGACCGAGCTGCCCTTTGAACCACTCAGTTGTCCCCCCAAGTAGGCGTAATTCGAGCAATCGGCCAGACTCTCCAACGTTATTTGCAGAATATCCGAGCTCTCCACCTACCTGCCTTGGTGTGTTGGCACGGCCATTGTTAAGGTATGTGATGAGTAGATGACCACCGACTTCGTGGAAAAAGGTAGTCGCGAACAGGAACTGGAAGTCCCGAAAAGGTTGGCCTCCAGGACCAGCAGAAGCAACCATATCGTTAACCCTCTGGACTATGATTTTAGCAGTAATCAAAATATGGCACTATCAAGATGTACTAACCCGTGTGTTGATCCATATCGCCTGACCCCGAGGATTAAAGTCCTCCAAGGCCCCAGTCCACTCACCTCTTTGGTGTTCTCCAAGCAAATCCAAGTTGGTCATGCTATGATCAATGACAACCATAGGGAACATCGCTCTCACTTTGCTGAGGAACAGGTCAACCGCGCGCCTGGCATTACCGGGGTTCTCACCAAAGCGATGGCTCTTATCCCTCGAACTCCTATTTGCGTCAAAGAGTAGTGCCAGTTCCGTCAGGGAGTCACGTCCCTGCGGAGTCTCCAGCATTGAAAGGCCTATATTGATGGCAGAGACGATATATGTGTATTCCGATGTGTTCGGCTCGAGCATTATCACAGATGTTATGTCCGGCGTCGGTTGAGAGAAGACTGCGAAGTTCGTCAAACCAGCCATTATGATAATGTCTTCCACGAGTGTACTCTTCAAATGGTCTAAGGAGCAGAGGGAGAGAGGAGGTATTTAACAATCCATCTACGCAGGCCTCCCTGGAGGAGGCCCCAATGGTATAGACCCATAAGACGTGACAGCTACAGGCAAAGATTTCACTTATTTTTGGAATGGGCGCTTCCTGCCACATATCGTCTATAGCTTAGAAATGGAAGTTTCGACCCAGCGCTTAACATCCTAACGGACTGGACGTGAAGGTTTCCTCTGTTTGCGATGGTACATGCAACACATGGTAATCGCTGATCTAGGGCGGCAAGTGGAACATGTAATGTGTTGAAAAAGAAACAAGGGCTCTCCCATGCAGTAGCTCCGGCGGTTAAAGCTCAAAGAGCTATTTTTGTTTCTGCGATCAGGATAGGAAAACATTGGTTAGAATTAGAAGTTTCAGCGACAGTCAGGTGACAGCGTCGGTCAGAACATCCCCCCTCAACGATAAGAGTCGATCCGAAGGGATCTTCAGTCATCTACAAGCACCCCATTCTGTCATGTATCATCTCTTTTCTCTTGCGCTTTATATCAGCAAATAATATATCCAGACACAACTCTTCAGAAAGCTCTTAGTTCGCGAAGAGAGCAGCATCCCACACTGGCCCCGTTGCCTGTTATCGGTAGCTAGCTATCTAGGGTGCTTGGGCGATTTACCTGTTCTCTCCTGGTATTTGAGGCGTCTAATCCTATATCAGTTTCTGCAATCAACTCTCTCTCTCAAGGTGAATATGGTGAGAAATGCCGCTTTGAAAGTCGCCGTGAGCGACCTAGCACCTGACCACCTACAAGCTTTTGACAAAGCGCTCCGCCGCGTGGTAACAGCAGATCATACAAAGTATGCACTAGCCCAGATCATTGATGGGGTTCCTACCTGTGACGTTTATGAAGTATACGGCTGTGGTTGGCGGGACATCAATGATCGCCTGGAACCAAGCTCAGATGCCGTTGAAATGGTCCATGCATTTGTGGATAATTTCCGGCCAGATGCACTTTATATTGAGTCTAGTGTCAGTTCCCTAAAAACTTATAATTCTGCCGCGTGATTGAAGGTTAGATACTAATGGACATATATATAATGAAGCTGGCACAAGCATACCAGGATACGTCAATCAGCTCCAGAGAGTTCCATCTTCGATTACTAGAGATGGTCGCTGTGGCTTTCCACATGACAGCAGCTATTTTGTTTGATAATACAAATAGCAAACCTTATCAATGTCCATCTGATGACGTGCAGAGGGAACTACCAACGCCAGAGAATAATTATATTGCCTCTCCATTTCCGACTTTTCTCTACCATTCGCAATATAATGCACACGATCAGTACCCATTGGGGGTTGCTGATATAGTCGGCTATTGGGCAGAGACACAAGTCTTTGGAGGAGTAGTTCTATTTGACCGGGGGGAGTCTGAGACAGAGGTATGTTACACAGTATCTAGTTTATAGACTTCAATGTCTGATCCAATATTCCGATGATTCTACTCATAACAGACCGGCTAACTAGTCTCGGCCAGTGCCGCGATGCTTTCATCCATCCTGACGCTTATTATGCAATATTCCAGCTATCCGAAATACAGCTTTCGCAATTCATCGACTTCGCTCTGAAAGACACTTATACCAACACATCGTCCAATGTCCTGCCATTCCGGACTGAGAAGTATGCTCGACGCGTCTGGCCTGAGGAATCAATGCAGCTACATATCTTTCGCAACCGATATGAGCGCAAGCTATGGCGACCTGATCCATGGCGTACAGTTCACCGTAGACGACGACTTGAAGATCACCCAGAAATAATGGATCTTATGGCAGAGCTCAATAAGAAAGATCCTGTACCTTCGAGTGTGGGGGGTTCCGCACCACAGGACAGCTCTGGATCGAGGTCGGAGTCGAAACCGTGACTGGATTGAAGGGTTACTTGTGATGAATCTACTTTGGATCTTTTTTTAGTCTCGTCTATGATATAGCATGGTTTGTGTTATATTTCATGAACAATGATAAGTGATGATTGTACAGTCTTCAAAAACATGGCTAGCGTCAGGTTGTCCGTTCGGAATGCACTGGATGTCCCACCGTACAGCTTCCGGAGATCACCCTTGGCTTTGATAATGTACCAGTTGCCTTGGTCAGATGCAATGCAAACTGATTAAGAGATGAGAGAGAGGGTAGAAAACCTGAATTCTAGGGATCTGGGGTCCCATGCTAGCTATATGCTAGCTATATAGGAATGCCAAGGCCATTACATGTATTAGTTCTAAGCAATCTCTGAATCACAGTCGTCTGTTTCTCCAATTCCTTCAGGTTCTGCGGCGTTTTTAATAGAGAGGTAGTGGAATTAGTTGATCGACATCCTGGTGGTGTAGGGGTCTTGAGCTGTATAGTAAATCGTCCAAGCACTTCTTCCAGGTTGAAAGGAACCAAGCCAGTAGCTCTAAATGCACTTTTAATAGTATCCAAAGTAAACGCCTGTGTATGAGCTTTAGGATAGATCTCCAGGAAGTCAAGCTTGTCAATATGATTGATTCCTCATTGTTGCTTATCCTGAACTAGGCGACTGTACACTCCCTTCAAAGGTGAAAAAACAGCTGACATCCATGTGTTGTAGATAGGCTGATGAATGCAGTGGCATACAGAGAGGAATAATATTATTCTCGCTGCAGGGTTTTTTATCAAATTCCAGAGTTAAATGACTGCCATGCCCATCTAGAATAAGTAGGCAATATCTGCCAACTGTGCGACCGGTGATTTGAGGAATAAAAATCTTCTGTAGCCAGCGTAGTTCAATTTGATCAGTCATCCAGCCATTTTTCACTGACTTCAATCCTCCAGTCCTTTGATATTCTAGGATCCTTGTACCAAGCTGCGATGTGGGGTTTTTCCTCTAAAGATAATGCATGGCGGTAGAGCCCATCCTGTAGAACTAATACATTCAATAGAAGTGACCCATTCGCGATTGCCAGGCTGAATGACTTGATATCTGCCATATATTTCAGCTCTTGTTACTACCTTTGCAGTAGCAGTAAGGCCCATAGCATATCCAGTTTCATCAAAGTTGAAGATATCTTCAGATGCAATTCCATATTGCATAATTGTGATCTGAACACAGTGAAACCACTCCTTTATAATCTTTGGGTCCTCGCATTCTGCACACTGATAGTTATATCGTCGAGAATAGGCAGTCTTTAGTTCATTATGGTGTTTGACAAATTTATATACCCATTTTTGGCCGACAGGTTGAAAATCTTCAAAATCTCGAGTTGACAACAGAATATTAGCCATTTCCTGAATATGAATTGGTCGGGGAGATGCTCCACATCGATCCATTGATAAAATCCATTGTACTAGCGAATTCCTCATCAGCTTTAGTCAATCTGTGTCCATTGGCGCGTTGTTCAGCTCAAAATTGGTGTCCTTGAAGTCGCTGTTGGAGGGTTGTATAAGGGACTTGAAAAACCTGCGCTGCTTTCCGCACAGACTGAATTTGAGACTGCTTTAAAGTTCCAATTGCTAATAAGATCCTCCCCTCTTGCTCAACGAGATTTTCTGAAGATTTATGCAGTTTTGGGGGCTTGGTGGGTAGTTGAATAATATAGGTTTTCAAAACGCGGGCAGAACGCGTGAGGTGATCGCGTGATCGGCTCGGGGGTGGATTACGTTATACTAGTACGGTGACCGAGTGATTTAACTACCTGTTCCCTACTGGTATTTGGAGAATGCATCTAATTCTTGACCAGTTTCTGCAATCAACTCAAGGCAAACATGGCAACAAATACCACTTTGAAAGTAGCTGTGAATGATTTAGCACCCGATCACCTACAAGCTTTCAACAAAGCGCTGCACCACGTGGTAATGACAGATCATACAAAGTATGCCCTAGCCCAGATTGTTGATGGACTCCCTACCTGTTACGGACCAACCATGGAGGGGCACGACTGTGACACCCTGATAAGATGAGACTCTACGGCGCAGCACTAGAGCAAGGCAGACACGAGAGACAATCATGAGATCACATGATGATTTGATATATCAACCACACCAAGACACAAAGAAACAGGAATGGTATATGACATAGGAATAAATGGTATACAGATTGGTATATGGAATGATATATGGATTGGTATATGGAAGAGTATACAGAGGACTAAATATATAAGGAAGCTCATTCCCACTCAGCAGATGTATTTAGTTCTTTGCACTCAATTTATCATATTGTTTATCTACTATCTACTACAGGTCAGTAAGAACAGTACTAGAAGAATTACAATCTGACTAGGCCTTACTTCTGACTTAGCTATTGTTATTCAGTGAGACCCACCAAGCTACCCAGCACATGAAGCCTTACCCAATGGACTGTGGTAAGCAGGCTGCATCAACTGCCTACAGACAAGACCTAAGCAGATTTAGGTCATCAAGAAGAAACCAGGTAAAGTGTTCCATTAAGCCTTCCCTAATGAACAGTATGATAGAATAGTTAAGAAAGATCCTGAGGTGGTAACACATTGAGTGCCTTTGACCCTGTTACTAAAGGCTTAAGTATTATAATCAAGAATAGCAAGTCATCATGTCAACATTCAAGACAGCAGAAAAGCAATCAGCTGCAGGACTAGCAACTTCAGCATAGCCACCACCAGTGACAACACCTGAAGACAATGACAAACTGAACAATTCAGAATTGATGGAAGAGATCAGACAGTTGTGCACAATGATACAGAAGAACAACACAAAAGGCATTAAAAGAAAACTTGAATAGCTTCAAGAAATGATTCAAAAACTTGATAAACTGCAATGTGCATTATAGACCATCATAACTCAACTCAAATCACTGAAACCCAAACTATTTGATAGGCAATCTTGCTGTTTACAGACATTTCTTACTTAGCTTAAATTGTATTTTGAGATAATGAAAATCATCAGAGATTATAACAAAATCATGCTAGTGATATTTTACATGAGAGAATTAGCATTTGATTGAATCAATCTTATTGTGAAGAACAGAAAAGAAAACTAAAACAACAAAGAAAACCAAGATAAAATCACCAAACAAGTATTTAGCAAATACATAGATTCCACTATGAAATTGAATAAAGCCTTTAAAGTAATCAACCAGACCAAAGTCATGAAACAAAAACTGTAATGACTTCAACAGACTGAATTAGCCAGATAATACACAATGCAGTACCAACAGATTATGTCTCACTTGCAATGAGAAAACAAAGTGCAGATTATAACTTATAAACAAAGACTAAAAGAAAAAGTCCAGAATGAATTAGCCAGAGAAGAACTGCTTATCAACATTAATGAATTAATTGAATGATTCATACAAATTAACAATAAAATTTATAAAAAAAAGTTAACCAAGCAACAAGTGAAACAATGAAGAAATGGTGGACAGCCTACATGGCACTCACAGTGTGCCAATCAAGGACAATGGCAGAGAGAATCTAGAGTGAACTCTTATGGGCCACAACCAATGGAATTGGACACAACACAACAGAAAGACAAAGCTAAGACCAAGCCAGAAAACAAGCAAAAGAAAGAAATCATATGCTATAACTGCCAGAAGAAAGAGCATATAGCTAGACACTGCAAATCACTTAAGAAAGAGACACAACAGCTTAATGCAACAAGTAATGAAATCAGTGATGATGACTTTCTAGAGATTGACTTTAGTGACAAACTTGAAAGCTAAAAATGAGCACAATATGAAGAGTTACAGCATTCAAAATATGAAAAAAAAAACTGAGAACCAATTAAGATGCCTGAACAATAAGATCAAATGAAATTATAACACAAATTAAAGACAAAATGAATGAAGTATTCCAGAAAACACCCAAAGAACTCAGCTATAATAACAGCACCAAAGAACAATGAGTTGTAAGGCACATGAGAACTGAAATGGACTTTACAGTTGAGACCATCATCAACACAGTGAAAATGGCAGCAATAGAACTGGACAAAGACACAAGTGACACTTTAGAAAATGTTGAGATGATTGTAAATCAAATTATAAATATTAAGTAATACAGAAGAAAAGAGAAACAACAATGCTAAATGAAGAAAACAGCAGAGCAAAACAACTTAAATAACAAAATCATCAGATGATATGCATAAGAACAAAGCATGCAACAAATTTACAATGAACTCATGAGAAACAATGAGAATTCCACCACTGAAGAATGGCACAAAGCCAGTGAAACACTTAAGAAATTAAAAAGCAAAAGAAGATTGCTTAAGACCAATGAAAAACTAAGCAATAAAACAACTGAGATTGAGACACAAGTGATAAATTTCACTTTGCTAAACTTAGATGAGAATAGTCATGAGCAAAAGACTTATTGGACTGAGACTCAAGAGAATTCCCCACAGAGAGAAACATCAGCTTACTGTGATAAGCCAGAATGTACATGCATAGAGTATCAGAGACACCCACAGCACAAGAACATGCATTGAACAGCATGTTATGACAACTATTGCATAAGGCACTATGGTGTGAAGGTCAATAGTGCATATTTTCCACAGGAAAATTGAACCAGAAAATGACAACAAGAATAGCAACATCAGATGGCAGTGACAGCCAGAGGCCAACATGTCAAAATACAGGCTAAAATTATGAGCCAGCCAGCTAGAATGCTAGTTAACTCAGAAGCCACAGAAAACTTTATGAATCTAGAATTCATAAAGAAGCTATAAATTTTAGAAAAAGTTAAATGACAGTCAATACTGATTTCAAAACTTAATGAAGAGAATTTGAGACAGTTTCTGACCACAAAGACAGAATTGATACTAGTCTCAGTTCAGAACCATTTGAAGTTACTCAACTTTAATATAACCAAAGTTGGAGAGTACAATGTGGTACTCAGAATATCATAACTAAAACAACATAATTCAGAGATTGACTGAACACACAATGAGATACAGTTCACACAATGTACATACAGAATAAGGCTAAAACAAGACTACTCACAGGCCTCAGAGAGTTGGATAAAAAGTGAGATAGAGTTAGCCACAAAAGAGACTGAGTTGAAGAGAACAATTAATAACTCTAAGATGAAGGGACAGACAGAGCCTAGAGAGCCTACAGACAGCAAGTCAACAAATGAGACTATGCAAAGAGACATGCAAACTCAGAAGAGGCAGCATAGTTAGGCACTATATAGCACTACAGTGAGCAAAAGAGAAGTGCAAGAAGCAACAAAACTGATGATTTTAAAAAAGTATGAATGATTTAAGAATCTCTTTGATTTTAGTATCAATGAAAAATTGCTAGACTATAAACCATTTGACTATAAAATACTTCTAATGAAAGAGAAAAAACCAATATGCAAACTGATTTACCTGATGTCAGAAAGAGAAGCAAAAGTTGTGAAAAAATACATTGACAACAAATTGAGATGAAGTTACATTAAATTAGCAACATCATTAGCAGAATACTCAGTGTTATTTGTGCTAAAGAAAGACAGCAACTTACAATTTTGTATTGATTATAGACAGCTGAATAAGATTACAATCAAAGACAAATACTCATTACTGTTGATCACTAAAATACAAAATGCAGTATAAGAAGTGAAATGGTTTACAAAATTCAATGTTGCAAATGCATACAACCAGATATGAATTAAACCAGAAGACAAATAAAAAATGACATTTAGAACTAAGTTTGAACACTATCAGTACAAAGTTATGCCTTTTGAATTGATGAACACACTAGCAATATTTCAGAGATTTATTGATTTAGTACTAGATGAATATTGATTTGACTTTGTTATAGCTTATTTGAATGACATTTTAATATTCTTCAAAAGCTTCAAAGATCATGTCAGACATGTCAGAATGATATTACAAAAACTATAGCTAGTGAAGCTATGACTCAAGCTAAAGAAATGTGAATTTCATGTTCAGAAGACAAACTTTCTAAAACATCAAATTATCCAAGAAGAGATACAGACAGATTAACTAAAGATTCAGGCAATTAAAGATTAGCTAGTACTAATGAATTTATGAGAATTACAAGCATTCATTGGAATGGTGAACTACTACAGATAATACATTGAACAATATACAGATATTATAAAACCACTATTCAACCTTTTAAAGAAGAAGAAAGAGTTTCAATGGACAAAAACAGAACAAAAAGCATTCAAGAAAATAAAGATGAAAATGACAATAGCATCAGTGATCAAACAGCACAATTCAGTGAAGAAAATGATCATTAAAACTAACACATCAGACTACATAATTGAAGCAGTGATGTCATAGCCAGATAACAATGAAAGGCTACACTCAGTAGCATATTACTTGAGAAAAATGATACTAGCAGAGCTCAATTATGAGATTCACAATAAGAAATTGTTAGCTATAATGATAGCATTTTAGCAGTGGAGAGTATATTTTAAAGAAGCCAAGCATACAATCAGAGTGATCACAAATCACAAGAATCTTACTTACTTCACAACAATTAAAGTGTTAACACAAAGACAAGCAAGATGGGCAAAGATATTAGTGAATTACAACTTCAAGATTGAATATTGTAGTGAAAAGTAAAATAAGCAAGCAAACACACTTAGCAGACAATTAGACTATAAGAAAGAAGTTCTTAAACTAGAACCAGCACTATTGAAATTTTAGAAGAATAAAACAATGACATACAATAAGCAGACAGCAACATTAGCAGTGACAATGACTATCAAAAGTCAAGATGAGAAACTAATACAGATTATTAAATAGAAAAGTGCAAAAGATAAAAATCTCAAAATGATTAAAGAAAAGATCAACAAAATAACAGAAAGCAATAAATTAATCTACTACAACAGATTGATATACATATTGTTTACAGCAAGAGAAGAAATGATTAAGAGATATCACAAGCCACCAACAAAAGAACATTTTGGAACCAAAAAAACAAAAAAACTAATATTAAGAAACTTCTATTTTCCAAATATGCAACAGACAATATATCAATACTTGAAGAAATGTGACACTTGTCAGAGAAACAAGGCAGCAAGACATTTACCATATGGAGAATTACAATCACTTGTGGTACTCACTCAACCTTGAGAATGAATTACTATGAATTTTATCACACAACTATCAGAGTCAAAGAAGAACAGAGTTACATATAACACTATCCTCACAGTGGTGGATAAATTAACAAAATATATATACATCATACCAACAAGAGCAGATGCAATAGCCTCAGACACAGCATATCTGCTACTTCAACATGTGTTTAGCAAACATAGCACATCAAAGAGAATTACAACAGACAAAGATTCACAGTTCACATTGAAATTATAAAAGACATTAATGAATATGACTGGCATTGAGCATAGACTTAGCACAGCCTATCATCCACAAACAGATAAACAAATGAAAAAAATAAATTAGACAATTAAGCAGTATTTATGAAACTACACAAATTACAATTAGAGCAATTGAGTTGAACTGCTACTCATGGCACAATTTGTATACAACAATTCAATCAATGCAACAACTAAAGAAACACTGTTTTATATTAATTTTGAGTATAATTCCAAATTTGGCAGTGAACCAAAGAAAACACAGAAAATGAACTACAAAGCAGAAAAGAAAGTGACACAGCTACAAACATTGCACAAGCAATTACAGAAAGATATTAAATTTATGAATCTCAGAATGATGGTTTACTATGACAAAACCTATCAGAAGAGACCTAATCTAAAAAAAGGGGAGAAAGTATACTTGTTACACAGAAACATTAAGACAAAATAATCAAGCAGCAAACTTGACAGCAAGAAAATTGAACCATTCATTATTGAAGAGAAAATTGAACTGGTGAACTACAAATTGAAACTATTAGACAGTATAAAAATACACTTGATCTTTCATATTTCATTATTGGAACTAGCATCACAAAACACTCAGACACAAAACAAAGAAATTGAAACCATGAAAGAAGAATACAAAGTCAAGAGAATTTTAGATGAGAGAAAAGTCAACAGGCAAACACAATACCTAGTGAAGTGAAAGAAGTATGATACTTTGAAGAACACTTAGAAACCTATCAAGAATTTGATGAATTGCTAACATTTAATGAAGAAATATCAAGGCCAGCAGAAGTTCAGAAACTAAAACTCAAGTCACAAAAGAATTAACTCATTGATGAATTATTAAGAGTAGCTAATAGCTCTTGACACTGATAATCATTCTCATCAGCCATACAACACAATTTAGCAGCATTCTTAAGAGAATTCAACTTTTCAAGAATTTCAAAAACATGAGCATTATAATTGAACATTTTAAAACCACACTTTTTCAGAAACTTTTGATGCTTGCAAAGACAAGAATGATGAGCAAAGACTAAGACTAGTTAAGACTGTACACAGCTCATTTCAGATTGAAAACATTTTAATTTCTCATTGGCATTTTAAAGTTTATATTGAATCTTATCTTCAGCAGATTGAAGATCATATTACTTTTTATTGCTATAAAAATGTTTTTCACATTTTTGACTGTGTTTGGTACACACAGCACAGTTTTTGTAATGACCATTCATTTTGCAAAGGATACCACAAGAGAAACAATATTGACAAGAAAACTTAACAACAAAACTATTCTTTTCAATCTTCTCAAAGCAACAATAGTTTTCACAATACTGATCACAAAGAGAGTCAGTTTTCAACACACACTTACATTGAGGAGGCATAATGAGAAAAGAAAAACATTACTTACAGAAAAGAGTTAGAGTCACAATAGCAACAAAAGCAAGCACTTTACTTATGAGTCTTTAGAAACAAAGACCTTGAAAAGAGAAAGTAATGTTACAAATCAACTATAAAGAGACATAACTGTGACACTCTGATAAGATGAGACTCTACAGCACAGCACTAGAGCAAGGCAGACATGAGAGATAATTATGAGATTACATGATGATTTGATATACCAACTACACTAAGACATGAAGAAACAGAAATGGTATACAACATAGAAATAAATGGTATACAAATTAATATATGAAATGATATATGAATTGATATATGAAAAGATATACAGAGAATTAAATATATAAAAAAGCTCATTCTTACTCAGCAGATGTATTTAGTTCTTCACACTCAATTTATTATATTATTTATTTACTATCTACTATGAGTCAGTAAGAACAGTACTAAAAGAATTATAATTTGATTAAACTCTACTTCTGACTTAGCTATTGTTATTTAGTGAGACTCACTAAGCTACTCAGCACACAAAGCCTTACCTGACAGACTGTGGTAAGCAGGCCATATTAACTGCCTACAGACAAGATCTAAGCAGGTTTAGGTCATCAAGAAGAAACTAGGTAAAGTGTTCCATTAAGCCTTTCTTAACAAACAATACAATAAAATAGCTAGGAAGAATTCTAGAGTGATAACACTACCATAACGTCTATAAAGTTTATAGGCATGAGTCTGATTAATGAGCACTCAATAATTATCTGAAACTAAGCTCAGATGCAATTGAAATAATTCAGGCGTTTGTGGAGAATTTTAGGCCAAATGCACTATACATTGAGACTAGTGTTAGTTCTCTAGAAGTTTATATATACTTCTGCCGCATGACTGAAGGCTAGATGCTAATAGTTATATCTAGCTGGCACAAGCGTACTAAAATACCTTAATTAGCTCAAGACAATTTTATCTTCAATTACTGGAGATGGTGGCTGTGGCTTTCCACATGACAGCAGCTATTCTATTTAATAACACAAATAGCAAACTTTACAAGTGTTTAACCAATCAATAATCTGCAACTCTTATACATGTGACTAGCAGAGTTATAACAACTACAATCTATACCATGTGGTGCAGAATAAAGAACCACAATAGTTTTATTTTCAGTGAGATTTGTTTAACATCACAATGATGTCAGAGATAAGAGCAGAAGAAAAAGAAGCAAAGAATTTAGTATCTCATAAAAAAAGAAAAAATATTAATGCTAAGAAAATCTCAGCATTATACACTTATATATATAGTGCCATTAGAATATAAGAATCCCACACTGAAGAAGAATTATATTCTACAAAATGTGCTATTGAATGTAAAGCAAGTGTTTTGTAAAGCAATAACAACATTGTCATTAGATAATGACTTTAAGCAACATTTAAAAGATTATACATCAAAGAATGCAGCATATAAAGCTATTATACAAAAAATTACAAAGCAAATGGCAATGACACTTGACAATAACTTTTATTATGCTTTTTCACTGAATAATGAGTTATTATATAATATTAGAAAAGATTTTTGCTGACTATATATACCATATACATTATGAAAGAAGATGTTTGAAATAGTGCATGACAAACATGTGCATGTGAGTTTGAAATGAAGCTATGTAATGCTAACTAAGAACTTTTTCATATTAAAAATGAAGATGAAACTTAATAACTACATTTTGTCATACTCATTATATTAAATAGCTAAACTAAAAGAGCATTAATTATATAGACTAGCACAGTCAATTTCAATGCTATCAGCACCATTGAAAATTTAGTGTATAAATTTCATTACAAAACTGTCAGAGAGTCAAAGTTATAATACAATTCTGACTATGATGAATAAGTTTTTTTTGCTATATAAAGCTATTAGCTGAATGTGAGTCTTAGAGAGCAGTTGAATAAGTGAATGTAATTTTTTCAATAATTGTCCAAGACTGAAACTTATTAGAAAAAATTATTTCTGATAAAGATGCTTAGTTCACAAGCATGTTTTAAACACAACTATTCACTGTGTGTCATGTTAAATTAAAAATGATAATAGCATATCATTTTAGTTCAGATAGTTAATTTAAACAAACAAATGCTACAGTTAAAATAATACTTTGCTATCTGCTGATAAAACAATACAAAGCTACATAAGCAAATATGCTTTTAAATGTTGAATAAGCAGCAAATTCATTATTTAACAAATTAGCAAAGATATGCTTCTTTAAATTACTGTATAAGGTGAAGCTATGTATTCTACCAGAAAAAACCACATTGTTATTAAAAATTTTTGTAGAATGTGAGCAAATACAAAGTATGATAATTAATGCTATAAACTTAGCTTAGGCCAGAATGGCATTAACATTTAATGTAAATTACAAACTGCTGTTATTGCAAGAAAAAGTATATATTGTTACCACTTCAGAATTCTTTCTAGCTATGTTATTGTACTGTTTGTTAAAGAAAGCTTAATAAAACACTAATTTGGTTTTTTCTCAATAATCTGAATTTATTTAAATTTTGTCCTTAAGCAGTTGATGCAGCTTGCTTACCACAGTTCTTTAGGTAAGGCTTCATGTGTCAAGTAACTTAGTGAGTTTAACTAAATAACAATAGCTAAGTCAAAAGTAGAGTCTAATCAGATTGTAATTCTTTTAGTACTATTCTTACTAACTTGTAGTAGATAGTAGATAAAATAAAATCAATTGAATGCAAAGAACTAAATACATCTGCTGAGTAAGAATAAGCTTTTTTATATATTCAGTTCTTTATATATCATTTTGTATATCAATTCATATATCATTTTATATACCATTCCATATACTAATTATTTCTATATTGTATACCATCTCTGTTTCTTCATGTCTTGGCATAGTTAGTATATTGAATTATCATATGATCTTATAATTGTCTCTTAAGTTCATCTTGCTTTAGTGCTATGCTGTAAAGTCTTATCTTAGTTGTGCCTCTTTATGATTGGTTTGTAACATTACTTTTTTTTTCAAGATCTTTGTTTTTAAAGACTTATAAGTAAAGTGCTTACTCTTGTTGCTATTATAACTTTAACTTTTTTTTGTAAGTGATATTTTTCTTTTCTTATTATGCCTTCTTAACATAAGTGTGTGTTGAAAACTAACTTTTTTTATAATCAGTATTGTGAAAACTATCATTGCTCTGAGAAGATTAAAAAGAACAGTTTCATTATTGAGTTTTCTTGTGAATATTGTTTCTCTCATGGTATCTTTTGCAAAATGAATGGTTGTTGCAAAAACTGTACTATGTGTACTAAACACAGTCAGAAATGTAAAAAGTGTTTTTATAATGATAAAGAATGATGTAATTTTCAATCCACTGAAGATAAAATTTAATATGAACTTCAAGATGCCAATATAAAATTAAAGCATTTTCAATTTGAAATGAGCCATGTATAGTCTCAACTAGTTTTAGTTCTCACTTGTTATTTTTATCTTCACAAGTATCAAAAGTTTCTGAAAGAGCATGGTTTTAAAATGTCTGATTATAATACTTATGTTCTTAAAATTCTTGAAGAGCTAAATTCCTTTAAGAATGCAGCTAAATTGTGTTATATAGCCAATGAGAATGATTATCAGTGTCAAAAGCTATTAGCTACTTTTGGTAATTTTTTAATAAGTCAATTTCTCTATAATTTAAGTCTTAGTTTCTAAACTTCTACTAGTTTTAATATTTCTTCATCAGATGTTAGCAATTTATCAAATTCTTAATGAGTTTTTAAATGTTCTTCAAGATATTGTATTTTTTTCACTTCACTAGATATTGTGTTTGTCCATTGACTTTTCTCTTATCTAGAATTTTCTTGACTTTGTATTCTTCTTCTGTGGTTTCAATTTCTTTGTTTTGCATTTGAGTGTTTTATGGTGCTGGTTCCAATAATAAGATATGAAAAATTAAGTGTATTTTCATGCTGTCTGATAGTTTCAATTTGTAGTTCATCAGTCTAGTTTTTTCTTTGATAATAAATGGTTCAATTTTCTTGCTGTCAAGTTTGCTGCTTGATTGTTTTATTTTAATGTTTCTGCATAGCAAGTATATTTTTTTTCTCTTTTTTTAGATTAGGTCTCTTTTAATAAGTTTTGTTGTAGTAAACTGCCATTTTGAAGTTTGCAAATTTAATATTTTTCTGTAATTGTTCATGTAATGTTTGTAGTTGTATCACTTTCTTTTCTGCTTTGTGGTTTATTTTTTATGTTTTCTTTAGTTTACTGCTAAATTTGGGATTATACCCAAAATTGATATAAAATAGTGTCTCTTTAATTGTTGCATTGATTAAATTGTTGTATACAAATTGTGCCATAAGTAGTAGTTCAACTTAATTGCTTTGATTGTAATTTATATAGTTTCATAAATACTGCTTAATTGTCTAATTCATTCTTTTCATTTGTTCATTCATTTGTGAATAATAAGCTGTGCTGAATCTATGCTTGATATTAGTTATATTCATCAACATTTTCTATAACTTTGATGTAAACTATAAATCTTTATCTATTGTGATTCTTTTTAGTGTGCCATGTTTGCTAAACATATGTTGAAGTAGTAAATATACTATGTCTAAAGCTGTTGCATTTATTCTCATTGGTATAGTATATATGTATTTTGTCAATCTATTCACCACTATGAGGATAGTGTCATATGTAACTTCATTCTTCTTTGACTCTAGTAGTTGTGTGATAAAGTTTATAATAATTTATTTTCAAAATTAAGTAAATACTGCAAGCAATTGTAATTCTCTGTATGATAGATATCTCATTGCCTTGTTTCTTTGACAGGTGTCACATTTTTTCAAGTATTGATATATTGTCCATCACATGTTTAGAAAATAAAAGTTTTTTAATATTAATTCTTTTGTCTTTTTGATTTCAAAATGTTCTTTTATTAATGGTTTATAATATCTTTTGATCACTTCTTCTCTTGCTGTAAGTAGTATGTATATTAATTTGTTGTAGTAGATTAATTTGTTGTCTTTTATTATCTTGTTAGTTTTTTCTTTAATTATTTTGAAGTTTCTGTCTTTTGTAATTTCTCATCTAATAATTTATATTAGTTTCTTGTCTTAACTCTCAATAGTCATTGTCACTGCTAATGTTGCTGTCTGCTTATTGTATGTTATTATTTCATTCTTCTAGAATTTCAATAGTGCTGGTTCTGGTTTAAGAACTTTTTTCTTGTAGTCTAGTTGTTTGCTAAATGCATTTGCTTGCTTATTTTATTCTTCACTGTAATATTTAATTGTGAAGTCATAATTTGCCAATATTTCTGCTCATCTTGCTTGTCTCTGTGTTAACACTTTAGTCATTGTGAAGTAAATAAAATTCTTGTGATTTATAATTACTTTAATTGTGTGCTTAGCTTCTTTAAAATATACTCTCCATTGTCAAAATGCTGTCACTATAGCCAATAATTTCTTGTTATGAATTTCATAGTTAAGTTCTGCTAATATCATCTTTCTTAAGTAATATGCTACTGAATGTAGCTTTTCATTATCATTTGGCTGTAACATAACTGCTTTAATCACATAGTTTAATGCATTAGTTTTAATGATTGTTTCCTTCACTAAGTTATGTTATTTAATCACTAGTGTCATTGTCATTTTTATCTTTATTTCTTTAAATGCTTTCTGTTCTATTTTTGTCCATTGGAACTTTTTCTTCTTCTTTAAAAGGTTAAATAGTGGTCTTATAATATTTGTATATTGTTCAATGTATTATCTATAGTAGTTCACTATCTTAATGAATACTTATAGTTCTTGTAAATTTGTTGATACTAACCAATCTTTAATTGTCTAAATCTTTAGTTAATTTGTTTTTATTTCTTCTTGAGTAATTCAGTGTTTTAGAAAATTCATTTTCTGAACATGAAATTCACATTTCTTTAGCTTAAGTTGTAGCTTTGCTAGTTGTAGTCTTTGTAGTATCATTTTAACATATTTAACATGATCTTCAAAGCTCTTGGAGAATATTAAAATGTCATTTAAATAAGCTATAATAAAGTCAAATTAATACTCATTTAGTACTGAATTAATAAATCTCTAGAATATTGCTAGTGTGTTCATTAATTTAAAAGGCATGACCTTGTACTAATAGTGTTCAAACTTGGTTTTAAATGCTGTTTTTTATTTGTCTCTGAGTTTAATTTGTATCTGGTTGTATGTGTCTGCAACATTAAATTTTATAAATCATTTCACTTCTCATACTGCATTTTGTATTTTAGTGATTAATAGTAACAAGTATTTGTCTTTGATTATAATCTCATTCAACTGTTTGTAATTAATGCAGAATTATAAATTACTGTTTTTTTTTGGCATAAACAATACTAAGTATTCTGCTAATGATGTCACTAGTTCAATGTAACCTCATCTTAATTTATTGTTAATGTATTTTTTTGCAACTTTTGCTTCTCTTTTTAACATCAGATAAATTGATTTACATATCAATTTCTTTCTTTTCATTAGAGGTATCTTATAGTTGAATGGTTTGTGATTTGGCAATTTTTCATTAATACTAAAATTAAAGAGATTCTTAAATTGCTTATACTTTTTTGAAATTATCAGTTTTATTGCTTCTTGTGTTTCTTTTTTGCTTATTGCAGTGCTATATAGTGTCTGACTATGCTATCTCTCTTAAGTTTGCATGTCTTTTTGTGTAGTTTCATTTGTCAACTTGCTGTCTGTAAGCTCCCCAAGCTCTGTTTGTCTCTTTGTCTTAGAGTTACTAGTTGTTTCTTTCAACTTAGTCTCTTTTGTGGCTAACTTTATCTCACTTTTTACCCAACTCTCTGAAGCTTGTGAGTGGTTTTATTTTGGTTTTACTTCACATGTACATTTTATAAACTGTATTTTATTGTGTATTCAGTCAATTTCTGAATTGTGTTGTTTTAGCTATGGTACTTTAAGTACTACATTGTATTCTTCAACTTTGATCACATCAAAGTTAAGTAACTTTAAATGGTTCTGAATTAAGACTAATATTAATTCTGTCTCTGTGATTAGAAACTGTCTTAAATTTTTTTCATTGAGTTTTGAAATTAGTACTAACTGTTGTTTAACTCTTTTTAAAATTTATAACTTCTTCATAAATTCTGAATTTATAAAGTTTTCTGTGGCTTTTAAGTCAACTAGCACTTTAGCTGGCTAGCTCATGATTTTAGCCTATATTTTAACATGTTAGCCTTTGGCTGTCACTGTCATCTGATGTTGTCACTTTTATTGTTGTCTTTTGGTTTAATTCTTCTGTGGAAAATATATATTGTCAATTTTTGAGCTGTAGTATGTCAAATAATAGTTTTTATAACATGCTATTTAATGCATGCTTTGATGCTGTAAATGTCTCTGATACTTTATGCATGTACATTCTGGCTTATCACAGTAAGCTAATATTTCTCTCTGTGGAGAATTCTTTTAAGTCTCAGTTCAATGAGTCTTTTGCTCATAACTGTTCTCATTTAAGTTTAGCAAAATAAAATTTATCACTTATGTCTTGGCCTTAGTTGTTTTGTTGTTTGGTTTTTTGTTAATCTTAAGCAATTTTCTCTCACTTTTTGATTTCTCAGGTGTTTCACTAGCTTTGTGCTATTCTTCAGTGGTGGAATTCTCATTATTCTCTATTAGTTCTTTGTAGATTTGTTGCATGCTTTGTTTTTGTGTGTATTATTTGATAATTTTATCATCTGAGTTGTTTTGCTCTGCTATTTTCTTTATTTAGCATTGCTATTTCTTTTTTCTTCTGTATTGCTTAATACTCATAATTTGATTTGCAATTATTTCAACATTTTTTAAAATGTCACTTGTGTCTTTATCTGGTTCTATTGCTATTATCTTTACTATGTCAATAATAGTCTTAACTGTGAAGTTTGTTTCAGTTCTCATATATCTTACAATTTATTGCTCTTTGGTGCCATTATCATAGCTGAGTTCTTTGAGTGTTTTCTGAAATACTTCATTTATTTTGTCTTCAAGTTGTGTTATAATTTCATGTAGTTTTGTTGTCTTTTTGAATGTTTTAATTGGTTTTTAGTTTCTTTTTTTATAATCTGAATGCTGCAATCTTTCATATTATGCTTATTTTTGGCTTTTTAGTTTGTCACTAAAGTCAATCTTTGAGAAGTCATCATTGCTGATTTCATTGCTTGTTGTGTTAAGCTATTGTGTTTTTTTCTTAAGTAATTTGCAGTTTTTAACTATATGTCTCTTCTTCTGGCAATTATAGTATATAATCTCTTTCTTTTGCTTGCTCTCTAGCTTAAATTTAGCTTTGTCTTTCTGCTGTGTTGCATTCAATTCTATTGGTCACAGCTTATAAAAGTTCACTTTGGGTTTCTTATGCTGTTGTCCTTAATTGGTGTGCTATAAGTGCTATATAGACTATTCATTATTTCTTCATTGTCTCACTTGTTGCTTAGCCAACTTTTTTTTATAAATTTTATTATTAATTTGTATGAATCATTTAATTAATTCATTAATGTCAGTGAGTAATTTTTCTTTGACTAATTTGTTTTGAACTTCTTTTTTTAGTCTTTGTTTATAAGTTACAATCTGCACTTTGTTTTCTCATTGCAAGTAAAATATAATTTGTTGGTACTACATTGTGTACTATCTGGCTGATTTAGTCTGTTGAAGTCATTGTAGTTTCTATTCTATAACTTTAGTTTTATTAATCACTTTAAAAGCTTTATTCAACTTTGTGGCAAAGCCTATGTATTCACTGAATACTCACTTAATAATTTCATCTTAATTTTCTTTGTTGTTTCAGTTTTTTTTTCTGTTCTTCACAATGAGGTTAATTTAATTAAATGCTAATTCTCTCATATAGAATATCACTAGCATGATTTTGTTATAATCTTTAGTGATTTCTGTCATTTTAAAATACAATTCAAGCTGAGTGAGAAATGTCTGTAAACAGCAAGATTGTTGTTACCACTTCAGAATTCTTTCTAGCTATTCTATCATATTGTTCATTAGGGAAAGCTCAATAAAACACTTAACTTGGTTTTTTCTTGATGACTTAAATTTACTTAAGTCTTGTTCTTAAGCAGTTGATGCAGCCTGCTTACCATAGTTCATTGAGTAAAACTTTATGTGTTAGATAACTTAGTAAATTTTCACTAAATAACAATAGCTAAGTTAGAAGTAGAGTTTAGTCAGATTATAATTTTTTTAGTATTATTTTTACTGACCTGTAGTAAATAGTAGATAATAAAATTAAAATTGAATACAAAAAACTAAATATATCTGCTGAGTGAAAATAAGCTCTCTTATATATTTAGTTCTCTGTATATCTTTTTATATATTAATTTATATATCATTTTATATATCAATCTGTATACTATTTATTTCTATATTGTATACCATTTCTATTTCTTTATGTCTTGGTGTGGTTGATATATCAAATTATTATGTGATTTCATAATTATCTCTCATGTCTGCTTTGCTCTAGTGCTGCACTGTAAAGTCTCATCTTATCAGAGTGTCACAGTTATGCTTCTCCATAATTGATTTATAATATTACTTTCTTTTTTCAAGGTCTTCATTTCTGAAGACTTATAAGTAAAGTGCTTGTTTTTATTGCCATTGTGACTCTAACTCTTTTCTGTAAGTAATGTTTTTCTTTTCTTATTATGCCTTCTCAATGTAAATGTGTGTTGAAAACTGACTCTTTTTATAATCAGTATTATAAAAACTGTTATTGCTTTAAGAAGATCAAAAAGAATAGTTTTGTTATTAAGTTTTCTTGTCAATATTATTTTTCTCATGATATCTCTTGCAAAATGAATAATTGTTGCAAAAACTGTGCTGTGTGTACCAAACATGGCTAAAAATGTGAAAAATGCTTTCATAGCAATAAAGAATAATGTGATTTTCAATCTGCTGAAGATAAAATTTAATATAAGCTTCAAAATGCTAATAAGAAATTAAAATGTCTTCAATCTGAAATGAGCTGTGTATAGTCTCAACTGATTTCAGTTCTTGCTTGTCATTTTTATCTTTGCAAGCATCAGAAGTTTTTAAAAAAGTGTAGTTCTAAAATATCTGATCATAACACTCACATTCTTAAAATTCTTAAAGAGCTGAATTTCTCTGAGAATGTAGCTGAATTGCATTGTATGGCTAATGAGAATAATTGTTAGTGTCAAGAGCTATTAGCTACTCTTAATAATTTGTTAATAAGTTAACTTTTCTGTAATTTGAGTTCTGGTTTCTGAACTTCTGCTGATCTCAATATTTCTTCATTAAATGTTGGCAGTTCATCAAATTTTTGATGAGTTCTTAAATGTTCTCTAAGGTATTATATCTTTTCCACTTCACTAGATATTGTGTTTATTCATTGACTTTTCTTTTATCTAGAATTCTTTTAACTTCATATTCTTTGTCTGTGGTTTTAATTTCTTTGTTTTATGTCTGAGCATTTTGTGATGCTGATTCCAATAATGAGATATGAAAAATTAAGTGTATCTTCATGCTGTCTAGTAGTTTCAATTTGTAGTTCATCAGTCTAATTTTCTCTTTGATAATAAATAGTTCAATTTTCTTGCTGTCAAGTTTGCTGCTTGATTGTTTTATTTTGATATTTTTGTGTAGTAAGTATACTTTTTCCTCTCTTTTTAGGTTAGGTCCCCTCTGGTAAGTTTTATTGTAGTAAATTGCCATTCTAAGATTCACAAATTTAATATTTTTCTGTAGTTGCTTATGCAATGTTTGTAGCTATGTCACTTTTTTTTCTGCTTCATGGTTTATTTCTTATGTTTTCTTTGGTTCACTGCCAAATTCAGAATTATACTCAAAATTGGTATAAAATAATATTTCTTTGGTTGTTGCATTGATTAAATTGTTATATGCAAATTGTGCCATAGGTAGCAGTTCAACTCAATTGCTTTGATTGTAATTTGTGTAGTTTTGTAAATATTACTTAATTGTCTAATTTATTCTTTCTGTTTGTTCATCTGTTTGTAGATAATAGACTGTGCTAAGTCTATGCTCAATGCCAGTCATATCCATCAATGTCTTCTATAACTTTGATGTAAACTGTAAATCTTTATCTGTTGTAATTCTCTTTGATGTACTATGTTCATTAAACATATATTGAAGTAGTAGATATGCTGTTTCTGAGGCTGTTGCATTTATTCTTGTTGGTATTGCATATGTATATTTTGTTAATCTATCCACTACTGTGAGGATAGTGTTGTATGTGACTTTATTCTTCTTTGATTTTGGTAATTGTATAATAAAATCTATGGTAATTCATTCCCAAGGTTAAATGAGTGCTGCAAGTGATTATAATTCTCTGTATAGTAAATGCCTTACTGTTTTGTTTCTCTGATATGTGTCACATTTTTTCAAGTATTGATATATCATTTGTTGCATGTTTGGAAAATAAAAGTTTCTCAATATTAATTCTTCTGTCTTTTCAGTTCTGAAATGTTCTTTTGTCAGTGGCTTGTGATATCTTTTAATTACTTCTTCTCTTGCTGTAAATAATATATATATCAATCTGTTGTAGTAAATTAATCTGTTGTCTTCTGTTATCTTGTTGGTTTTTTTTTTAATCATTTTGAGATTTTTATCTTTTGCAATTTTTTATCTGATAATCTGTATCAGTTTCTTATCTTGACTTTTGATAATTATTGTTATTACTAATGTTGCTGTCTGCTTGTTGTATGTTATTATTTCATTCTTCTGAAATTTCAATAGCACTGGTTTTGGTTTAAGAACTTTTTTCTTATAATCTGGTTATCTGCTAAATGTGTTTACTTGCTTATTTTACTCTTCACTGCAATGTTCAATCTTGAAGTTGTAATTCATCAATATCTTTGCTTATCTTGCTTGTCTTCATGTTAACACTTTAGTTATTGTGAAGTAAGTAAAATTCTTGTGATTAGTAATCACTTTAATTGTGTGCTTAGCTTCTTCAAGATATACTTTTCACTACTGAAATGTTGTCATTATGACCAACAATTTCTTATTATAAATTTCATAATTGAGCTCTGCTAATATTATTTTTCTTAAGTAATATACTACTAGGTGTAGCTTTTTATTATCATCTGACTGTGACATTACTGCTTCAATTGCATAGTCTGATGTATTAGTTTTAATAATTGTTTTCTTCACTAAGTCATGTTGTTTGATCACTAGTGCCATTGTTATTTTCATTTTTATTTCTTCAAATGCTTTCTGTTCTGTTTTTGTCCATTGAAACTTTTTCTTCTTCTTTAAAAGGTTAAATAGTGGTCTTATAATATTTGTATATTGTTCAATGTATTATCTGTAGTAGTTCACCATTTTAATAAATGCTTGTAATTCTTATAGATTTATTGATACTAACTAATCTCTAATTGCCTAAATCTTTAGTTAATTTGTTTTTATTTCTTTTTAAGTAATTTAGTGTTTTAGAAAATTTATTTTCTGAACATGAAATTCACATTTCTTTAGCTTGAGTTGTAGCTTTGCTAGTTGTAGTCTTTGTAGTACCATTCTAACATATCTAACATGATTTTCAAAGCTCTTGAAGAATATTAAAATGTCATTTAAATAAGCTATAATAAAGTTAAATTAATACTTATTTAGTACTGAATCAATAAATCTCTGAAATATTGCTAGTGTGTTCATTAATTTAAAAAACATGATTTTGTACTGATAGTGTTTAAACTTAGTTTTAAATGTCATTTTTTATTCATCTTCAGATTTAATTTATATCTGATTGTATGCATCTGTAATATTGAATTTTGTAAACCATTTCACTTCTTGTACTATATTTTGTATCTTTGTGATCAATGATAACAGGTATTTGTTTTTAATTGTAATTTTATTTAACTGTCTATAGTTGATACAGAATTATAAGTCACTGTTTTTCTTTGACACAAACAATACTGAGTATTCTGCTGATGATGTTGCTAGTTTAATGTAATCTTGTCTCAATTTGTTGTCAATATATTTTTTTGCAACTTTTGCTTCTCTTTCTGACATTGGGTAAATTGGTTTGCATGTCAGTTTCTTCTCTTTTATTAAAAATATTTTATAATCAAATAATCTATGGTCTGGCAATTTTTCATTGATACTAAAATTAAAGAGATTCTTGAATTGTTTATACTTCTTCAGAATTGTTAGTTTTGTCACTTCTTGCACTTTTCTCTTACTCACTGTGGTGCTGTATAGTGTCTGACTATGCTGCCTCTCTTAGATTTGCATATCTTTTCATATAGTCTCATTTGTTGACTCACTGTCTGTAGACTCTCTGAGCTCTGTTTGTCTCTTTGTTCTAGAGCCATTGGTTATTTCTTTTAACTCAGTCTTTTTTGTGGCTGACTTTATCTTGCTTGCCTAACTCTCTGAGATCTGTGAGTGGTCTTGTTTCAGCCTTATTCTGCATGTACATCTTGTGAACTATATTTTATTGTGTGTTTAGTCAATCTCTAAATTGTGTCATTTTAGCCATGATATTTTGAGTACCACATTGTACTCTTCAACTTTGATTACATCAAAATTGAGTAACTTTAAATAGTTTTAAACTGAGACTGGTATCAATTTTGTCTCTATGGTTAAAAACTATCTTAAATTTTCTTCATTGAGTTTTGAAATCAGTACTAGCTGTCATTTGGCCTTTTCTAAAATCTGTAATTTTTTCATGAACTCTGAGTTTATAAAGTTTTCTGTAGCTTTTGAGTCAATTAGCACTTTAGCTAGCTGGCTCATAATTTTAGCCTGTATCTTGACATGTCAGCCTCTGGCTATCACTGCCATCTGATGTTGCTATTTTTGTTGTTATCTTCTGATTCAATTTTCTTGTGAGAAATATACACTGCTGACCTTCACACCATAGTGCTTTATATAATGATTGTTATAATATACTGTTCAATGTATAGTTCAGTGCTGTGAGTGCTTTCAATTCTCTATGCACATACATTTCAGCTTATCACAGTAAGCTAATGTTTCTCTCTGTGGGGAATTCTCTTAAATTTCAGTTTAATGAGCTTTTTACTCATAGCTGCTCTCTTCTGAGTTTAGCAAAGTGGAATTTATCACTTGCATCTCAGCCTCAGTTGTCTTATTGTCTGGTTTTTCATTGATCCCAAGCAATTTTATCTTACTTTTTGATTTCTTGAGTGTTTCACTAGCTTTGTGCCATTTTTCAGTGGTGGAATTCTTGTTGTTTCTTATTAGTTCTTTGTAGATTTGTTGTATGCTTTGTTCTTGTGTATATTGTCTGATAATTTCATTATTCAAGTTATTTTGCTTTGCCATTTTCTTCATTTAGTGTTGTTGTTTTTTTTTCTTCTGTATTGTTTGATACTCATAATTTGACTTATAATTATCTCAACATTCTTCAAAGTGTTGCTTATGTCTTTGTACAATTTTATCACTGCCATCTTTACTGTGTCAATGATGGTCTCAACTGTAAAGTTCATTTCAGTTCTTATGTGTTTTACAACTCATTGCTTCTTGATACTGTTATTATAGCTAAGTTCTTTGAGTATTTCCTGGAATATTTCATTTATTTCTTCTTCAATTTGTGTCATAATTTTATGTGGTTTTGTTGTTTTTTTGAGCATTTTAATTGGTTTCCAATTTTTTTCTTCATAATCTAAATGCTGTAACTCTTTATATTATGCCTATCTTTGGCTTTCAAGTTCATTACTAAAGTTGATCTCTGAAAAGTCATTGTCACTAATTTTGTTGCTTGTTGTGTTAAACTATTGTGTCTCTTTCTTGAGTAGTTTGCAGTGTTTGGCTATATGCTTTTTCTTCTGGCAATTATAATATATGATCTCTTTCTTTTGCTTGTTCTCTGGCTTAGTCTTAGCCTTGTCTTTCTGTTGTGTTATATTCAATTTCATTAGTTGTGGTTTGTAAAAGTTTACTTTAGATTCTTTGTGCTATTGTCTCTGATTAGTGTGTTATAAATACTATGTAAGCTATCTATCATTTCTTTATTGTTTTGCTTGTTGCTTAGCTAACTTTCTTTCATAAATTCTGTTGTTGATTTGTATGAATCATTTAATTAATTCATCAATGTTGGTGAGTAGTTTTTTTTAACTAATTTATTCTGAATTTCTTCTCTTAATTCTTGTTCATAAGTCACAATCTGCACCTTGTTTTCTCATTGCAAGTGAGACATAATCTGTTAGTACTGCATTGTGTACTATCTGGCTGATTTAGTCTGTTGAAGTTATCACAGTTTCTGTTTCATGACTTTAGTTTAATTAATCACTTTAAAGGCTTTATTTAATTCTGTAGCAAAATCTATGTATTCACTGAATACTCACTTAGTGATTTTATTCTGATTTTTTTCATTGTCTTAGTTTTCTTTTCTGTTTTTTATAATGAGGTTGATTCAATCAAATGCTAATTCTCTCATGTAGAATATTACTAGCATAATCTTGTTGTAATCTTTAATAATCTTTGTTATTTTGAAATACAATTTAAGCTAAGTGAGGAATGTCTGTAAATGGTAAAATTGTCTATTAAATGGTTTAGATTTTAATGGTTTGAGTTGAGTTGTAGTGGTCTATTGTGTGTGTTGTGGTTTATTAAGTTTTTGAATTATTTCTTAAAGCTATTCAAGTCTTTCTTTGATATTTTTTGTGTTGTTCTTTTATATCATTGTGTATAATTATTCAATCTCTTTTATCAATTCTGAATTATCTAGTTTGTCATCATCTTTAGATGTTGTCACTAGTGGTGATTGTGCTGAGGTCACTAGTTTCATAGCTGATTGCTTTTCTGCTGTCTTGAATGCTGACATGATAACTTGCTATTTTTAGTTATAATACTTGAGCTTTTGGTAACAAGGTCAAGGGCATTCAATGTGTTATCATTCTAGAATTCTTTCTAGCTATTCTATTATACTATTTGTTAGAGAAGGCTCAATAAAACATTTAACTTGATTTTTTCTCAATGATCTAAATCTACTTAGGTCTTGTTCTTAGGCAGTTAATGCAGCTTGCTTACCACAGTCTGTTGAGTAAAATTTCATGTGTTGAGTAACTTAGTAAGTTTTCACTGAATAATAATAGCTAAGTTAGAAGTAAAGCTTGGTTAGATTGTAATTCTTTCAGTACTATTTTTACTAATTTGTAGTAGATAGTAAATAATAAAATCAAAATTGAATGTAAAGAACTAAATATATTTGCTGAGTGAAAATAAGCTCTTTTATATATTTAGTCCTTTGTATACTTTTCTATATATCAATTCATATATTATTTCATATATTAATCTGTATACCATTTATTTCTATATTGTATATCATTTCTGTTTCTTCATGTCTTGGTGTGATTGATATATTAAATTATTATATAATTTTATGATTGTTTTTTATATTTGCCTTGCTCTAGTGCTACACTGTAAAGTCTCATCTTATCAGAGTGTCATAATTGTGCCTCTTCATAGTTGGTCTGTAACAATTGTCTATTAAATAATTTAAGTTTTAGTGGTTTGAGTTGAGTTATGGTGACTTGCTGTGTGCTTTGTGGTTTCTCAAGTTGCTGAATTATTTCTTAAAGCTGTTTGAGTTTTCTTTTAATATCTTTTATATTGTTTCTTTGTATCATTATGTGCAACTATTCAATTTTTTTCATCAATTCTGAATTGTTTAGTTTGTTATTGTCTTCAGATGTTGTCACTGGTGATGACTATGCTGAAATCACTAGTTCTGCTGCTGATTGCTTTTCTGTTGTCTTAAATGCTAACATGATGACTGCTATTTTATAGTTATAATACTTAAGCCTTCAGTAACAAGATCAAGAGCATTTAATGTGTTATCACTTTAGAATTCTTTTTAGCTATTTTATTGTACTGTTTGTTAGAGAAAACTTAATAAAACACTAATCTAGTTTCTTCTTAATAATCTAAACTTACTTAAATTTTGTTTTTAAACAGTTGATGTAGTCTGCTTATTACAGTTTTTTAAATAAGACTTTGTGTGTTGAGTAACTCAGTGAGTCTAACTGAATAACAATAGCTAAGTCAAAAGTAAGATTTAGTCAAATTATAATTCTTTTAGTATTGTTTTTACTAACCTGTAGTAGATAGTAGATAAAATAAAATCAATTGAATGTGAAAAACTAAATACATTTGCTGAGTGAAAATGAGCTCTTTTATATATTTAGTTTTTTGTATATCATTCTGTATATCAATTTATATATCATTTCATATATCATTTTATATATCAATCATTTCTATATCATATACTATCTCTGTTTCTCTGTGTCTTGGCATAGTTGATATATCAAATTGTCACATAATTTTGTGATTATCTCTCAAGTTCATTTTGCTCTAGTGCTGCACTGTAAAGTCTTATTTTAGTCATGTCTCTCCATGGTTGGTCTGTAACAATATGCACTTGACATAACAATTTAAATCAATAGAATACTTAGTTTCTAACACAATAAAACTATCACTAGTGATAAAAGAACTCTTTGCAATCAAAAATGTACAAGAAAGCTAATATACAAACTGAAGCTTTTTAAAAACTAAAACATTTATTTAATCATTTTGATAATTCATCTAAAATAAACACATAAAAATGCTTATTAGAAAGTAGTAAATAAACACAAAGAACATGAGATTGACCACATTATATGTCAAAAGAAAGATTAATGTTTTATACATTGAAGACAAAAAGATAAGATTTAAAAATTTATATTGAACTTGAAGAAAAATGTATTAAAGTTATTATATCATTTTCAGCATTGAGTATGTAAACAATGAAAGAAAGCACAGAATAAAAACTAAGTAAATTAAAACTTTTATTTCTTTAACTAACTTTACTTCTTCAACTACTTCACTACTATAACACAACAGTATTAACATATTTTTAAATGAGTCTATGCAAATGTTGAATAAATCTACTATATATTAACTTATTTTAATATTATTATTCTATCAGCTTGACAATATTATAACAAGACTATGTGTTTAGAGTTATTTCACTTCAATATCATTACACTACTATGTTATGAATAATATAAATTCATCAAATCTGCCTAAAAAAAGCTGAAGCTGAAATTTTCAACATTTGCAATATGGCAATTTGGTGACAAATTTGAAAAAGAAAACAAGTCATCAGCAAAATATGCAAATACTGCTATATTTAACATATACAAGTTAATAAATATTCTTTGAGATTCTGAGATGTATGATTACTCATCATTATATGTTAAGCTATGTGATGCTTAGATATATATTATAGTGAAAACATAGTCATTTTTTAAGAGAGCAATGAAATGGCTCTATGATTTTAACACATAAGACTATATTTATTATAGCTGAGTATCTGTGAAATTGATAGTTTGATTACAATATTAAAAAATTATATACTATTCAATGTATGAAAATTACTATATTTTATATAAATCAACAGCAAAATATTTAAAGAAATGATTAATATCAAATGAAAGAAAATTGTCTTTGTCAAGCTAATTCAGATTTGAATCTGTCAAGATATTAGCATTTGCAAGAAATAAACAATTTGTATAAATAAAATAAATATCTTGATGCATAAAAAGACAGACATATGTATCAAACCCAGAAGACCACAAGTGATGTGTGAAGAAATGAAATGCAATGAACAAAAATATACAAGCACTGAGATTGATGCACATCTGAGATATTAATATTTTGTATGTGATTATATCAGTGTTGAAGACAAATCAAATTAAGTTATCTTTATTTAACATTACCAATGTTGATTCTGATACAAAAAGAACTAAGAATGCACTGTCAATGTCATTGCATGAAATGCATTAGCAAAACTATCAAGTGCTGATGCAGAGAATGATCATGAACAAAAAAAAGACTAGAGAAAAACTGAATTCATGAGCAGTATTGGTAATGGAAGCTATTGATAATGTGAAGGCTGTGGAGATTGAACATCAACAGTGTATCCAGTGCCTCATTTTGGAGGTTCAGGTGCTTCTTTCATTGGCTGAGGAATTGAGAGAAGCCATGCTAATGATGGCCTTCCTCTTGGTGTTGAATACAATGCTGCCCAGTGAGATAGAGGATAAGCTGAATGCAGCTCTACAGAAAATACAGAATGTGATGAATGTCATGGATAAGAAAGCAGGGAAAATTTGATTTTTCTTTTTTATGCTATGCTACATGGAAAAAAGTGTTTTTAATATCAAGCCCTGGGATGGGTCTTTCTCAGAGGGGGGACCCTGTCACATGACCATATGGTCACATGGTACTATGTATTTAGGCAGGGACATAGCTTAGATACAGAACCTAGACTTCTTCATACAACCCCTTCTGATTACTGCGTAGCACGCAGCAACCACCACCAAAAAGGGCAAGGGAGAAGCAGAGGAAAAAGACAAATATGACGTCTCTGACATCCATCTCGACGGTGAATCCGAATTCGCCGTCCCCATCTTCGATACCTGCGACGGTGTCCGGCGCAAGATCCGTCACCACCTGCGCCAGGCGGGCGTCACGCAGGCTTCTTTCCTCCGCAACATCGTCCGTGCCGCATATCAACCTTACGATCCGAAGAAGAAACTCCAGTCCAAACAATTGAATGACTTCCTGAGCTACGAGGGCCCTGTGACAGGAAACGCTAGCTCCGTCTTCTACGCCGCATATGTCTTCTTCGAGAAGTTGCGGATCCGCGACGGTAAGCCGAAAGATGAGTTTCGGCTGGAGATGGAAGACGTATGGGGGCCAGATGGATTCGATCGGGAGTGTTCAAGCAAGAAGCACTTCTTTTCGACGGCGGGAAGTGAGGTGTTCTGGAATAAGTATGGGAAGGTACAGGTGGTGAGGGGGCGGCGTTGGTGAGATGTATGCATCTGTATACTAGTCAGGGGAAAGCGATGTGTACATTTAGCCCTGTATTTTCTTATGTCTTGACACGTCTATCTATGACTTATACTCTACCAACTAATAAAACAGAACTTCGGTTGGTGGGGGATCTGAAGACATTCATGTCTCTTGATTTGTATTCGATATTACACTTGATAAGAGGAGAATCTGAGTTAGTTCGTATCATTCATTGAGGGGTGATGCGTCGTCAGTTTACTGCAGCGGCCAACTTTCGAGAGAATACTGGGTGATATTGTAAACTCTAGGCCGTATTGGATGATCTTGAGGAAAGCTACGTATGTTATGCTTTACAATTACCCTATAATAGGGCAACTACAACTACGAGAATTTGGAGAAAACTAATTGAAGCCCCGAAAATGTATCCATTAGAACCTGATGCCGCTTCAGACATCTGGTTTCCTGGCGCCCAAGCTAATAAGTACCTAGAGACTAGATGCCGCAAGCAAAGGGCAACCGGTTCCAAGAACACATGACTATGGCATCGAATTCACGGAATGACAGTCGTCATAATATGGAAAAAGATATATCCTTTATAAATGGGTTGGAAGAAGAATGTATATAGAGCAACAGGGGAACATTCGACCCAGTTGCATTGATTGTAGAAGTTTGGTTCCAAGAGAGCGGACACGAGATCATCCCGTAGAGGCTACAGCAGTATCAGCTTATGCAGCAACGCCAACGGTCGCAGAAGCAACCGTAGCAGGCTGAGCCGGCGCGCCGGTCTGCATGCGCGAAACAAGCTTCTGCTTCTCAGTTGCAGAAGCGCTCAGCTCGCGCTCCGCCGCAGCCTCGAGGGACTCGCCCTCGACCAGACCCAGCTGGTAGTCTTCCCAGATGGGCGCGTTGCGGGCCTCAGCACCCTCAACGCCGACACCGACGAAGCCACCCTGGGCTCTCCAGTCGCTGGTGCGCTTGATGCCCAGCTCATTCCAAACACGGTTCAGGGCCTGCACAAGGTGATCACGGTGTTCCTTGAGGTGACCCGGGGTGGGAGTGATGCGGAGACGCTCCTCACCGCGGGGAACGGTCGGGTAGTTGATCGCCTGCACGTAGATGTCGTGCTCCTCGAGCAGCTTGTCCGAGGCCTTCTTGGCCAACTCCGCGTCTCCGACCAAGACTGGCACAATATGAGACGGGTTAGGGATGACGGGGATATCCATCGCGTTGAGAGCGTCCTTCACCGCACGGGTGTGCAGTTGTTGCAGCACGCGGTCACGCTGGTAGCGCGCCTGGTATCTGATGGCTGCATCAGCACCAGCCATGGTGGCAGGTGGCAGGGAGGTGGTGAAGATGAAGCCGGGAGCCAGCGAACGGATGGTGTCGACCATGGCCGCAGAACCGGCAATATAACCACCCACACAACCGTACGCCTTACCCAGCGTACCGGTGATAATGTCAATGCGGTCCATGACAGTGCCCTTGGTGCTCCGCGGTTGGGCGGTATCCTGGGACGCATAGACATCGTAATCAAGATGTTCAGCGACTCCTGCGCCGTGAGGACCGTACATACCTACGGCATGCACTTCATCGAGGAAGGTGATGGCACCATACTTGTCCGCGAGATCACAGATCTTCTCAATGGGAGCAATAGAACCGCACATACTATAGACAGATTCAAATGCAATAATCTTAGGAACTTCCGGTGGCAGAGAAGCCAGCTTGGCCTCCAGGTCCTCGAGGTCATTGTGCTTGAACACCATCTTCTTGGTGCCAGAGTGACGGATACCCTGAATCATGGAGGCATGGTTCAGACTGTCGGAGAGGATGACACAATCGGGCATCTTGCTGCCCAGCGTCGCAAGAGTAGCATCGTTGGCGACGTAGCAAGAACTGAAGACCAGCGCAGCCTCCTTTCCATGGAGACGAGCAAGCGTATCCTCCAGAGCCAGCGCATGGCGATTGTGACCGGAGATGTTGCGTGTACCACCCGCACCCGCGCCGTAAGTATCTAAAGTACGATGCATGGTCTCGAGGACTTCCGGATTGCCACCCATTCCGAGATAGTCGTTGGAGCACCAGACCGTCACACGGTCCTCGGGGGTCGCCATGTGGGCGCGGGGAAACTCGCGGGCGAGACGATTGATGTTGTTGAAGTAGCGATAAGACTTGTCCTGGTGCTTCTTCTGCAGCTCTTTCTGGTAGAAGCCTTCATAGTCAAAGCGGGAGGCAGCCGGTGCCTGTGGACGAGGGCCAGGGAAAGTGGACGCCACTTTGGGGGAGTCCTGGGCGGGGGTCGGAGTCACTGGCGGAACTGTTCTTCAGGTCAGTCCTTATCCAATTGACCCTCAGAGACCATCTCAATTGGATATAATATCGACATACCACGCTCATTCTTGCGATAGGTATCCGGCTGCACACTTGCGCCCTGTCCACCGGTGTTGTGGTAGGCCCGGCGTGCTGCCGCTGGGAAGCGCTTGGTGGCGGCGAGACGAGCGCTCTGAACCGCCAGCGCCTTGCTCATCACCGGGCAGCGACGAGCAAGCACCTGGAGGTTGGAGATCGTGCCTCCGCCAGGGCTGGGACGAGAAGCCGTCGAGAGAGAACGGAGGGCAGCAGGCGAGGTGCGCTTGAGAAACGGGCACATAGCCCGAGACTGATGGAGAAGCGACTCCATGATGGAAGATTCTTCTCCGTTAGCGATTCTTTTTTCTTTTTGATTCCGCAAGTGAAGATGGATGGAATTGACCACGTCTGGGAATCCCCCCTTATAATGGGATGAAGGCGATGTTAGACAAAAACTGAAACGGAGGAAGCGGGAGGAGAGAATGTTTTATCACAGTCGGCGTTTGCTCGGGGAAGCGTCACGGCGATGCAAGTGGCCGGATCTCGGCCAACCAGATCCCGCCCTGACACCGCTGACCGGAAACCGATTGGGAATCTGTGATTGGTTAATGTCTTACATAAGCAGACACCGCGGCTGTTTCCCCGCACGAGATGAGGGGAGAAAAAACGAGGATGATAAAGAATAGATTTTATTGTAGAAATTGGTGGTTTACGTTTCTAGAGAAGACGCCATGGAATGATCAGATTATATTTCGTTGAATCGTACTTGTCTGTCATACAATCATTCATCTAGTACGTAACAACATTCATTATATACCACCCACACATTAATCCTTAATACTGGTACCGATACTTGGATGCCAAATCTCCCAACAGCAATTCCTCGCGCTCGTCCATCTCCACCACTGCCTCCGGGTGCATCACCGTCGCCTGGCGATCGCGTCGTCGGTTCTCGAACCACACGGCCAACAGGTACGCCACACACGACGCCCCCGCCAGGCAAATGAACGAGATGCAGATGATGTATCCGGGGCGGTACAGCGGGGCATCCTTGGTTAAGAAGGAATAGGTAGCGATAATACCACCAACTGTGAAAGCAGAGAGATGTGAGTCTCAGATAAACAGAGGAGAGAAGACGAGAAAACATACTGTTGCCAAAGCCCACCTGCCACGCCGTTCCGATGCTGCGACGATGATGTCCTCCCAGGTTCATAGCGAACCAGCATACAATTACTGGCATCGCACTGCTGAGGTTAGTCTTTGGTGGGTTGCAATATCAAGGAGCTCAGTATCCTACCTGTAGCAGCCGCTGGTCACCAGGAACAGCGCTCCGTACTGCGTTGCCCGGTGCGCCTTGCCGTGTACATTCAGAAGGATAGCAAAGCCAGCGATGCCAATTAGGATGGGGAAGATGGTAAAGATAAAGCGATGTCGCAAACGGTCAGAGCAGTAGGCGATCAGCATAGAGAAGCCAAAGGCGGCCGCCCATGGAGGAATCGAGTAGAGCTGCGTCATGAGGTCTAGGGTCTCTTAGTACGGAGAAGGGGTGCAAAAACATTACGGGGGGTTCACTCACTGCTGTATCCATAGCTCTTGATAATGGTTGGTGCGAAGTATGCATACCCTATGGTGATAATATCAGCAACGACACTCGGAGAGTCAATCAATTGCGACGAGACCCACCATAAGCCGGAACGATCAGACCAAAGTACATCAATCCACCAAGGAATATCTTGTCTGTTTCCCTGGTTAGTAATGCCGTTCCTCTTTGTTCCTAGGATCCACCACACTCACAGTCCTTAAAAACGTTCACCGCATCCCGCACGCCCAACTTGATATGGTGCGCGGAATTGCCCGAATCCGCCGCCAGCTTGGCCTTGATATACTCCCGCTCCTCCTCATTCAGCCATTTCACATCCTCCGGGAAGTCTGGAACGCAGAAGAACCAGGCGATGGCGAAGAGACATGTCACCACGCCCTCGATGATGAAGATCCATCGCCAGCCCCGGTAGCCGCGCAGGCCATCCATCTCGCCAATCGCGCTCGCCAGAAGACCGCCAAAGGCACCGGCCAGGGTTGTCGAGCTGAAGAAGAAACTGAATCGCTTTTGCGCCTCTTCACGCCTGTACCACATGCCCATGAGATAGAAGCCTGTCGCAGATTGAGTCAATGGCCCAGCGGTCGATGCCTAGAATGGAAACCACTCACATCCAGGAAACATGCCAGTTTCAAAGGCACCCATGAAGAACCGCGTCGCCATCAGCCCACCCCAATTCTTGACCAGTCCCTGGCACCACATGGACAGTCCGAATCCGAACATGCACATTGGCACTACTCGCGTCAGCCAGTTATATCTTCCATCGAACAACAGAAACCCATGCAAGGAGGTATAAACACGTACACCAAACATGCGGTTTCAATCGCTTCAGCAGTATATTCGACGGAATCTCAAAGATGATGTACGGCACGAAAAAGATCGTCAGGGCAGTATTGTACTTGGTGCCGTCGACAATGTGCAAGTCGTCCTTCAGGCCGAAGATGACTGCATTACTGATGTTGACTCTGCATTGCCCATTCTAGTTAGCAAAAAAAAAGGAAACAGCACAAAGTGTGTACCACATACCGATCCAAGAAAGCCAACAAATACAAAACACACAACACCGGCAAGATATGCCAATCAATCTTGGCCATGAGCTTGCGCTCCGTCGTCGTTGTCAACTGCGGCAAGTCATAGACAGGCGTCTCGACGGCGGACTCGTCCTTCTCATGACTGCGATCTAGATCGTCATTATTAGTTATCTACTCCCCTCTCCTCTGTGTTGACATAGTCACGAACCTGAATCCCCCATGATGCCTAAAAAACCAGTCCCGACAATTCAAAGCCACGAAGAGCGGCGATCTCTCTCTTGTCACTGATCGCGTGCACTCACTCAATTCCTCCCTATCCAATTCGCGCAAGGAACACACAACGAGAGAAGAGAAAAGGCGAAAGGGAGAAATAAAAAAAAAGGACACACGCCCCGAATTAAAAAGAAGCTTCCCAGACCGATTACAGGCCAGAAAGACCTTCGAGTCACACGCTTAAGCCAGCGCCGTCGATAGTTGTAGCAGCTAAGAGGTTGAAGCGGCCCCGATTTCGGCTTCAGCGAGACTCTCACCGCATCCCTAACTTTGTTGTAGATCCAAGCCGGCGGGAAGGCGGCTGAAAATAGTTGGGAAAAAATGGAAGATCAAAAAGGGAACCGGTTTATCTTGACTGACAGAGATGATGACATGGCTGGTTGCACAATCCAGGCCTCCCATGCTAATTTCTCACCCAATGTGCTGTAATGCATCGAGGATGATCATTACACTTCACCTCCCAGGGCTTTCCCCGCAAGTTCTGGCCCCCGCAGTCTTGAAAGCGAAGTTAGACTAATTAACATTGTTCTTGTTGGTTCATTTTTCTGGATTTACTTCCCTGATACGAAGTTAGTGGGAACTCTGTTTCTGTTAGTCTTCTTTAGTGTGATTTAGTGAACCCGATTCCGGGCTTGATTCGACTCCGATCGCTGTTATTGTAGATCACCGAGAACAATGAAAAATGAACAATGACTCAGTAACTAGTTAACGTTATTATATCCCAAATCCCTTTTTATTAGGCTTTTCTTCTTTTCTATCCAAGACAGTCTAGATACAAAGCCAAAACCCCAGGCACCGTGTCTATAGTCTAGTCTATGCGTTGATCCCATCCTGCCACATCTGGCGCAGGTACTCCACGTCGATCCTCGGGCATTCCACGCTCTCTCCAACCACGTCCTGCGCCTGGTCCGTATTGGTACGGTCCAGCGCGAACATGGTATGTCCATTCATGAAGTAGTCCTTCGTCACAGCCCACCGTAGCTGTTCGTTCTCGTCTGCCCCCTCGGACAGCACCCGCAACCACTCCACCAGCGGGATTGCACGTCCCACCGCTCCATCTCCCCGGATGTCCCCCAGCATCGCTGGCAGCTTGTTTAGGCGCAGCGGCTGCTTGTTTCCAATGTGATAGATCCACAGGCCCGGCTGGTACACCTCTTCGTTGCTAGAGATGTCGTACATGGTTGCCGTCAGGTAGTTGACCGGCACGAAGTCGATCACGAACTCGGGCATCGTGGTCACCTGTGGGATCAGCTTGTGCCGGATCATGTTCATCACGACGCTGCGGATGAAGTCGTCCTGCGATTCAGACACCCCGGTCGTCGTACTTCCCGTCGCCGCGGCGGCACGGTAGATCGACACAGGGAAGCCACGCTCGGCGGCCTCAGTCAGCAGCATCTCTGCAGCCCAGCGGGCCTTGAAGTAACCATATTCGTTCGTAGGCGGCGGCATGAAGTGCGCAGCACTCTCTTCTGCCGTGACAATGCTGTCCCGAGTGCGCTTAGTCCCGTTCCAGGCCTGGAGATGCGGTACACTCCAGGTCGACAGGTGGTTGATCTCGATCAGGTGGTCGCCGCGGCGCGCCAGCTGGATGAGGTTCAGAACGGACGTGGTGTTGATCGCCTTGAGGTCTCGATATGTCTTTAGCAGAGACACCTCGGACGCTAGGTGGTAGATAGCGTGCACTGAGTGGGCGAGCGAGTCAAAGGAGCTGTCGGGGAGTCCGAATTGCTCCTCGGCCAGACACCCGGCAACACAGCGGGTACGGGTCAGCAGAGCCTCCTCATCGAGCTCACCACCAAACAGCTTGAACTTCTCGAAGCTTTCTTTGAGTGTCTGGTGCTGGATCGGCTGGTGAGTGCCCAGCACGTAGACTGTAGTCTGGGGCCGCGCCGAGAGGATCGTGGCTAGCATGTGGATGCCGATGAACGATTCGGCACCAGTGAGCAGAACATCGATCACATCGGAGCGGTTCACACGTGGCACTCCATATGGCACGTTGTAGCGTCGGTCGTTGGGCAAGGAGATCTCGTCTTCCCAGTTGATCTCCTGAGCCGGCGCGCTGGGTTGGCTGCCAGCCGAGCCCTCCTTCAGGGAGCAGATCATCTCCGAGATAGCCAGGGGAGTAGGTGAGCGGAGTAGGTCCTGCAACTTCGGGCTCACCTTGAATGTTCGCTTCACCTTGGACTGCAGTCTGAGGAGTAGGATACTCTGGCCACCAAGCTGGAAAAAGTTGTCAGTTGCTTCGATGCGTCGGTCAGTGCTCAGAACGCTCTTGAACAGGCTGATGACGGCATTGAGGACACTACCGTTGACCTGAGCCTTTGAATCGGCAGGTCCATCGATGGGCGCAGCGGCCGCGGAAGGGTAGGTCAGATCCAGCTTGCGGTTCAGGAGGTTCTGGCGGTCGACCTTGCCTCCAATCGTGACAGGGAGGTTGGCCAGGAATTGATAACCGTTGGGAAGCATGTAGTTGTTCAGATGCTTCTCAACTCGACTCTGCAGAGTAGCAGCATATTGCGCCTTTTCTGCGAGAGTCGACAGGGGACGTTTGGTCACCACATAAGCCACCAGCTGACGGTCATCAGTGAGGAAATCTCCCTCGTTGATATTTCTGGCCACGACCGAGATATCGACAATTCCCTGTCCATCTGGGGTGAAAGACTCGCGGTAGAGCATCTGCTCCACCTCTCCCAGGTCGATCCGGAAACCTCTCAGTTTGATCTGCTTGTCACCAGCGATGCGGCCATGGAACTCCAGCCGCCCATCAGGCAGGAAGCGTCCGCGGTCACCGGTTCGGAACAGTCGGTTCCAGCCTCTTTCACGGTCTTCATCCGAGCAGAATGGATCTTCAACGAAAGAGTATGCGTTGACCTCGGGGCGGTTGAGGTACCCCGCACCGACCTGGGCTCCTCCGACGCAAAGTTCACCAATGAAACCGATTGGTAAGGGGTTCAGGCAAGAGTCGAGGACATAGTGGCGGCAGTTAGCCATGGGAATCCCGATGGGGATGTTGATGCAGTCAGGAGCCGGGTACTCAACGCGTTGGATGGATGTCTGCACCACTAACTCACTAGGACTCCAGGTGTTGTACAGAGTAGCTGGAGTTCCTAGATCGTAGAAAGCCTTGGCCACTCGCACGGGCAAACGCTCACCAGCAGAGTAAGCAACGCGGTAGTTCTTGCACTTGCGGAGAGCGGCACTGTTGTGCTCGAGAAGCAGGGCAAACTGTGTAGGGGTGAAGTAGGTCACAGAGACCGATGCATCCCGCATGAAATCGGCGAGCGCAACTGGATCTTTTCTCGTCTCAGCAGTTGCAACACAGACCTGGGCACCGGCAGTCAGAGCGGAGAAGATTTGAACAACCGAGAGATCAAAGCAGATCGATGACTGGTGGAGGAAGTTGTCTTGAGCCGTAAATTGATAATCCGTGTTCAGCGTCGCAAGCATTTGTTGAGTGTTTGCCTGAGTCAGGAGAACGCCCTTGGGCTTCCCCGTACTCCCCTGTTATGAGACCGGTTAGCACTTGATCATTGAAACTAGGTGCTAGATCTTACGGAAGTGTAGATCATATAAAAAGGATCTTTTGGCGAATAGGAGGATTCCTGCAGCTTCTCTTGCGCAGAGGCTGCGATGCTGATCTCTGTAAGCCGATGAGAAACGGGAGACTTTGAAACCACGTCTGCTGCGAGGGACGCGAGACCGGACTGGAATAGGATAGTTGTGGAGCTCGAATCAGAAGCGATAAAAGCCAGTCGGTCAACTGCGAATTCGGGATCCAAGGAGACGTAGCAGCAACGGCTAAGCAAGATACCGACCATTGCAGAGATAGCATCGATGCCGGGCTTCGAGAGCAGTCCGACACGCTGTCCGCTACTGACACCGGACTGCTGGAGCGAGAAAGCGATTCTCTGAGCACGTTCCACTAGATCACCGTAGGAGATGCTCTCACCGTCAGATGTCGTGATAGCAATGGCTCGCGGCTGCTTCTCTGCGCTGTCGAGAATTCTCTGGCAAGCACTGACATCGTCCCACTGGTTGGGAGTGTAGCCCATATTCCAGTAGTTGCGCTTAAGGAGCTCGATCTCCTTTGGGCCACAGGTCTTGATTTCCTCAATCGGTTGCCGGTGGTCCTTGATGGCGCTGGTCAGGAACGCCATGAAGTTGTCAAAGAAGCGTTCCATGTCATTAGCTGCGTAGAGAGTGGTCGAGTACTCGAGACGGAGGTTCAAGCCTTTCTCCGGGTCTTCCAAGGCCTCAAGGTTCAGCTCGCATGCACTTGGAATATCTTCCGCCTCCACATCGTGGATACTATAGTCCTGAGTGCGATAGACGGGGAATGTGCCGTGCATCTGGTAGTTGACAACGACCTGACCAAGAGGGAAGTGGCTTGTAGTCTTCTCAACCTTCATGATATCTACGATGGTGTCAAACGGAACCCTGCTGTGAGACATGGCTTCCAAGGTGCGACCCTTGAAGGTTTCCAAGAGCTGGTCGAAGCTAGACTCGCAGTCATCCTGGCAGCGAATAGGAGTCATGTTGACGAAGAAACCGAGAACATCTTCAACATCTGGGTGCGGTCGGTTGCCGTCGATGACTAGAATGGTCAGGTCCTTCTCCTCGGTGTAGCGGAACAAGAATGCGCGGAAGGCCGTAAGAAGGAACTGGAAAGGAGTGGCACCAGACTGTGAGCAGATTCGCTTCAGACGGTTGAGCAGACCAGTTTTCAGGATTCCTGTAAACGTTGACCTCGAGTAATCATTGTGAAGTGGCCTCTCAGACTTGGCGAAAGGCAGAAGCTTACTGGCGCTCGGGATGCCGGCGAGCTTCTCCTTCCAGAATGCGATATCAGGCTGGAGGCCGGCAGAAGCGATCAATGCATTGTGCCACACTGTGAAATCAGAGTAAGTGACCTGCGGCTTAGGGATTATCGTGAGATCCTTCCCGGATTTGATACCATCATAGATAGCTGTCATCTGATCTAAGAATGACTTGGCACTGCCACGGTCAATGGCAATGTGATGGCAGATGAACACGAGAGCATATTCGTCGTTACCAAGATCGACCAGTGTCACTCTGAGAACATCTCCCTCTTCAATCTCGAGCTCTGTCGCTCTCAAGCGAGCAGCAACCTTAGTGAGCGCCTTCTTGGGCTCTGCGGCGCTTGAGCAATCCTCGAATCCAAGCCTTGAATCGCAGTCTTCAGTGACCGACTGTTCGGCAAAGTCGTCACCCTCGAAGTAGCACGTTCGCAGAATGGGATTACGCCTCTTCATCTCATCCAAAGACTGCTGCAGGGCAACCCGGTCTGGCTTGCCTGTCAAGTAGGCAATAACCGGAAGGTTGAGGTATGTCTTGTCTTCAGCAAAGTTGTGTAAGAACCACAATCTGCTCTGGAAAGTTGACATGGGGATGGGCAACGACATGTCAGCCTTAGGGATCACACTGGTCGATTGTGTCGCAAGTGACTGAGTCTCCTTCTTATCTTCGGCCTTCGGGGTAGCTTCAGCGGTCTCGGGGGTATCCTTGCTAGCAGAGGTGTCAAGCTTTATCAAACCAACTGCCTTGTTTACCAAGGCAATGATAGACGCGGCTCCAAGGACGTCGAAAAGCGCAAGGTCGACACCAACAGTTTTGGCAAACCATTTCCGGAACTCTACAGCAACGATAGAATCCAATCCATAAGCAGACAGCGGGTTGCTCGGCTGGATAGTATCCGCTGGTACAGCAAGGACAGCAGCAATCTTCTCGATAAATGCACTGAGTAGGAGGCTGGTCCGCTCCTCAGCATTCGCTGCGGTGTGAAGCAGCACAGCTAGGTTCTTGCTACCCTCAGTCTGGCCGCTGCTCTGGTTGAAGTCGTTGTTGGAGTATAGATTCCTAAACAAGGGCTTGAAAGACCAGTAGAGATCGTTCTTCGAAAGGTTCAGTCCGGTAATGGTCTGGTGAAGCTCGACACCGCGCGGCGAAAGCTTCAATGAATTGTCCGAGGCAACAGCTTCTTCAATCTGGTACAGCAGTTCCTCTTTGTTGACGGCATCGTAGCCGATCCGCTCCATAACCTTCTGGAGTGCTTGGTTCTCTGCAACAGCACCAACGCCGATGATCATACCGCAGTTCATCGTAGATCCAGCGAGACCGTTCTCCCTGCGGTGCTTCATAAGTGCATCGAGATAGGCATTGGCCGAGGAGTAGTTGGCCTGACCCTTAGAACCAATAGTGCCAGAGGCCGATGAGAAACAAATGAAGAAGTCCAGTGGCAAATCTAAGGTTGCCTTGTGCAAGTTGTATGCCCCAAGGACCTTTGGACGGGTGCATGTCTGCCACTGCTTGTGCGTCATGCTGTCAAAGGGAGCATCTTGGAGAACCATAGCGGCTTGAAAGATACCAGCAAGGTTATTGATCGATCGAACACAAGATTCGACGTCGGAGTACTTCGCAACATCTCCCTTGTAGACAGCAACCTGTACATCCCTGGCTTTCAGCCAGTCTACCGTAGCCTTAGCTTCCGCTCGTTCAGCTCCTGAGCGGGAGAAGAAAGCCAGGCTCGTCGCCCCCTTTCTAACCATCCATTCGGCCAAAGTACGTCCAAGACCACCCAATCCGCCAACGAGGAGATAAGTCTTAGCGGAGTCAAACAGCTTCCTGTTTCGGTAAGTGGCCGGGCAGACAGGCACCAAATCGTCCTTGTGTGGGATAAGAACGACCTTTCCGGTGTGCTTTCCCATCTGCAGGAGACGGAATGCCTTGATGACATCGGAGTAAGGCAATTCAGCAATGGCTTCTGGAGGAGTAATACGTCCATCATGGACCAACTTGCAGCAGTCCTGGAGCACACGAGCACCTAGGGTCTTGTTGCGCTCGAACATAGTAATGAGATCGACTGAGGCAAAGGTCACGCTCTTTCGGAAAGGATCCATGTCAATCTTGGTGTTCTCATGGATATCACGCTTTCCAATCTCAATGAATCGACCGAACGCAGCCATACAGTTCCAGGTGGCGTGAAGAAGCTTGCCTGCCAGACTGTTGAGAGCGACATCGACACCTCGTCCATTGGTGACGGACATAACCCCCTGAACGAAGCTGTCATCGCGTGAAGAGAAGATCTGCTCATCCCCGAGACCATACTTGCTCTTGAGCAGGTCACGCTTTGCCTGGGATCCGACAGTAGCAATGACATTTGCCCCGATCATCTGGGCGATCTGGACAGCCATCTGTCCGACACCACCAGCAGCCGAGTGAATCAGTACATAATCACCAGCCTGCAAGCGAGCAGTGTCCACAAGCGAGTAGTAAGCTGTCGTCAAAATCAATGGAAGGGCTGCCGCTTCAGCGAATGCCATTGGGCCAAGTTTGTAACAGAGCGAGGCTGGATTCCGTACAATCGTCCGATGAGCACCCTGACCCGGTCTCCATGCGACGACACGGTCACCGACATCGAAGGCCGCCTTGTCGACCTTGGAGCCAACGCGCAGGACTACACCAGCGCATTCATCACCGAGCTTGAAGTCCTCAATAATACCCATTGAGGCAGCGATATCTCTGAAGTTGATAGCAGAAGCCTTGACTTCAATCTCAATCTCGTCGTCTGCAAGCTCATGGTCCAGGATCTCGTCATCTTCCTCAAAGACCAACGTCTCAAGAAGACCGACCTTACCGATCTTGAGAGCAAGCGGTCTGCTCCCCAGGGGTTCAAGCCTCGGCTGGGAGTTGACTCCGTTTCGTAGTTTGGAGTTGAGAGTATCATCCGCTTCAACTCTGGGAATGAACAGCGACCCATCGCGTTCCGCAATCTCATCCTCCTCGAGGTTACGGTCGAGGACTTCAATAACGCGCTTTGCTATTAGATCGTTTGGATGAGCGGAGGGCATGTCGAAAGTAACAAGCCGGAGCTGATCATTTTCGCTTCGAGCCACTCTCGCGAGACCAACGATCATGGCATGTTCTGGCTTTGACGACTCGAAAGTTGCGCTCTCCAAGACCCACACGATGTTCTTACCTGCGCTGGTCAATAGACTCTGCACCGCCTTATATGTCTGCTGGTTGTCAAGCGCTTCATCGAAGAACAAGGCTTCATCGAGGCTAGAGAGTACGATGACATTCTCAGAACGTGCTGGCTGATCGGCAAGCGTCCCAAACGAAGTGTGGGTGACAGATGGGTTGCCATAAGCGGCCTTGATGCGTTGAGCGAGATCCAGAGTACGGTCCGAAGGTGCCGATGGCAGAATAAGCGTGATTGGGCCAGGATCAGCAACATTCTTTGTCTCTTTGCGCCAGGCAGTCAGATTTCCAGTGGTGAAGAGAGCAGTCAACCCGTTTTCCTCGATATTCTGGCCGTCAGTGATAATGTAGCCACCTTCTCTCACGAAGGAGCTGACATCGGATTGAGCGGCGTTGCTCACGACGACCAAGTCGTATTCACCAACCTTGGGCTCGGAAACATCGACGAGTCCAGCTCTCTCCTGAGCCAGGAGCTCAAGATCTTCACTAGGGAGTTCCTGGGAGAAAACAGGAGTGATGGACTTGAATCTCCTGCGTTCGTTTGATCCACCGCCTAGGTAGCGCAAAACATCTCTGGTACGCTGCACGTTTGGAGTAAAGTGGAGGATTGCGCTGTTCGGGTGCTGATGGGCGAAAATGTCCACCACCTCACTGATGTCACGGTTGGAAAGGAGAGGGGATCCCGACTTCAGGAGGTCAAAGGTTGGCTGCCAGCGCGTGCGGAAGAAGAGGGATCTGGAGGCTCCGTTTTCCTTGCTGTCCGCACCAAGAGAGGTCACCTCTAAACCCTGGAACTGTAGCAGGGGTTCATTGCTGCCTTTATGGGCGACCAGTAAATCACTGATGGCAACACGTGGTCCAGGAAGACGTGTGAAGGAGCACACCTCAAATTTCTGCTCATCCAAGGCGGTCATCACTCTAGTAAAAGATCCAGAAATCTTGAAGGAGCGGATGAAAGTAGGCACGAGAGCCTCATCAAGGGGCCGGCCGATGATGGACTCGATAGCTGCAAAGATAACATGGAAAGAGGCATCAAGCAACGTTGGGTGCATGATAGTCAAATCGGCGGCCTCAGCAGCGTACTGAGTTGGCTGGAAGGCGAGCGATCCCAATGCGAAACCAGGGCCGGTCTCGAGGTTGCCTCTCAGGAGGGAGAAATTCTTGCCATACTGGAGACCAAGATCCCAGAGATGCTGGTAGAAGTTCTCTGCAGAGACGCATTCGTTACATTTCTTCTGGAGAGCTTCGAATGTGGGATGGCTATCGAGGCGCTTGAATGATGCAGGCGCCCCAGTCTCAATGGAGATGAGACCGCAGCAGTGCTCGGTGCATCTCTGGTTCTCGTCATAAGAAGAAATTACAAACTCATACCAAACATCAGATTTGGACTTAGCAGATACAGTAGCTGGTCGCAATTCCAGTATGATCTCAGAACCGACGTCGGACTCATCCAGGATCAAGGCTGACTTGACGACGACATCTCGCAGAGAGACCTCCTTGAAACCAAGGCTGCGGTCGATCGTGCTAGAAACGGCCTCAACCGCCATGCTGATGTATCCTGCAGCGGGGAAAATGACCTTTCCATCGACGACGTGATCAGACAACCACGGGAGCTCCTTTTGGCGGATGTAGTTGCGCCAGCGCGGGTACTTCGCCACGGCTCCGGGGATCATAGCACCTAGAACAGAGTGCCTGTGACTGCGCAGACGATGCTCTTTGATGAAGCGAGTTTCCGACCAGTATCTCTTGTGATCCCAGGCGTAAGAGGGTAGATCCTCGAGTCTCTCACCTCGCGGGACCTGGAAGATGGAACCGGTTTCCGCGATGAAGTGGTCACTGTTCACCGCTTGCAGGTCGACAGGATATCCGAGTTGGAAGAGCTGACCGGCAGTCGTAAGAAGTCCTTCGTAGTCATGGACTCCACGAGTCAATGAAGCAATGTATGGAATATCCAGCTTCAGAGATTGCACGACCTGTCTGGAAGGACCCTTCAGGGCTGGATGAGGACCGATTTCAACGAGGACGTCAACGTTCTTCTCTTCGTCATCATCAAGAAGGATACCGGTCAGAGCGTCCGAGAAACGAACAGCTCCCGTCATGTTGGCGGTCCAGTACTCAGCACCCATCTTTGTCGGATCTGCAAGACGAGCAGTGACACTAGAGAACATGCGAATCTTGGCCGGCTGGGGAGTGAAGCCGTCGCAGCCATTGAGAGCTTTTTCGTATGCTGGAGCAAGCGGGAGCATGTGGTGAGAATGGAAGGCCTGAGCGACTTGGAGCTGGCGGGCAAATATCTTTCTTTCGGTAAGGCTCTCCTTGAGCTGAACAATTGCGTCTTCATCTCCAGACAGTGTAATACTGGAGGGACTGTTGATGGCCGCAATGCAGACCTTGCCCTGGTATGATTTGAGTTCTGCGATTGCCTCCATCTCAGTCAAGCCAACAGCCATCATGGAGCCACGGACAGCAGAGTCGCCTTCGACGCCATTCGACATGTATAGACCTCTGTAGTAAGCAGCAATCATGGCGTTGTCGAATGAGAGAATCCCGGCGGCGTACGCGGTAGCCATTTCACCAGAAGAGTGACCGACAACAGCAGAGGGCTCGATGTTCCATGTCTTCAGTAGATCGAGGATAGCCAGCTGTAGAGCGGTGCAGATTGGTTGAGAGAACCGGGTCTGTCCAAGGCGACTTTCTTCCTTAGAGCGCAAAAGCTCCTCGACAACGGACCAGTCAGGCCTGTCCGGAAGGCACTGCAGAACTGTATCACATCTCTCGAGCGTCTGCTTGAAGAGCGGGGACTGCTGAATCAGCTGGCGACCCATCGCAAACCATTGTCCACCTTGTCCGGTGAAGACGAAACCAAGTCTAGGCTTCTGCTTGCTAGTCGCTGTCCACTTAGCATTCGGAGACGGGTTGTTCAGGCTTTCCAATACACTCTCTCGGTCTTTTCCAATTGCGAAGGAGCGCTGTTGGTGCATCGAGCGTCGCGAAGAGAGTGTCAGCGCTAGATCAGAGATATTGCAGTCTGGACGCTCCTGGAGGTAGCTGGCGAAGCGAGAGACAAGCAGTTTTCCAGCATTCTCGGAGTGAGAACTGAGCGGGAGAAGCAAAGGTCTTCCGGCCACCATCGGTGCTAGCTCCTTTGGAAGCTCAATAGACTGCATAGAGAATCCCGTTGAGGGCTGGTAGGCCTCCAAAACAATGTGCGCATTGGTACCGCCATATCCGAAAGAGTTGATACTGGCTCGACGAGGACCTTCAGTGCTGGGCCAGTCAACCATGGCCTGAGGAACCTTCAGCTTCCATTCATCGAAATTGATCTCGGGGTTGGGATTCTTGAAATGCATATTTGGAGGGATCTTGCCCGATTCAAGGGCCATGGTGGTCTTGATGATCCCTGCCAGTCCCGAAGCACCCTCGAGATGTCCAATGTTGCTCTTGACGGAACCGACGTACAAGGGCTCCTTGCGCGAGGGGGCGAAGACTGCTCCAATGGCCCTTGTTTCAATTGGGTCACCACGAGCAGTTCCTGTGCCGTGGGCCTCGAAGTACTGAGTGTCTGCCGGGTCGAGACCGGCATTATTGTAGACCCTCTTGATTAAGTCCTCCTGAGCAATGGAGGAAGGGAGGGTGATACCCTGCTTGGTACCGTCATGGTTGGTAGCAGAAGCACGCACAACAGCTCTGATACGGTCTCCGTGGTACTCAGCCTGGCTCTGGCGCTTCAAGACAGCGGCACAGATACCTTCACCACGAACATAGCCGCTTCCCGATGCATCGAAGGTGGCACATCGTCCGTTGACCGACAACATTCCGAGATCGGTCATCGTGATGAAGATGTTCGGATCGAAGTGGAGGGCCGAGCCGACGACAATCGAGATGTCACACTCGTTGTTGCGCAGGGCCTGCGTTCCCATATGGAAGCAAACCAACGAGGAGGAGCAGGCTGTGTCAACAGTCGCACTTGGACCGTGGAGGTTGTAGAAATAGGAGATACGGTTGGCTAGGATGGAGTTTCCGGTTCCAGTGACCGAGTACTTCGGGTAGTACTCCAGGTCCTTGGTGGTCATGGCATTGTAGTCATTGGTGAAGCAACCGCAGAACACTGAAGTCTGCGAGCCATTGATCTCGTCCAGGGTGATGCCAGCGTTCTCGAGGGCTTCGTAGACCACCTCGAGAAGCAGCCTCTGCTGAGGGTCCATAGCCTCAGCCTCCTTCCCGGAGATGTGGAAGAAACCAGCATCAAACTCCGCAATATCCTGGTCGAGGAAGTAGCCATACTTGGCGTTGGTCTGAAAGATCGTTAGCCAGCAATTCTTTCTAGCAGATATTCCAACCAGAGACTCACAGTTCCCTTGTTGGTCCCATCCGGGTGGTAGAAGGCGTCCACATTAAACCGGTTGGACGGCATCTTCTGGCGCAGGTCCTTCTGCGCCTCTATGTTCTTCCATAGCTGGCTAGGGTTCTGTGCACCGGGTACACGACAAGCTAAGCCTACAATCACCGCCGGGTCCGTCTCGGGCGGTGGAGAAGAGAGAGACGATCCAGACGCCCGACGAGAAAGAGAGAGGTTCGACGGGGTCGGAGAGATCCTAGAGGCACGAGACATTGGAGACGCCATGGTTGGTGGTGATTCGGTTGAATGAATTGAATGAATCGGTCTATAGTAATAGAAGGTCTTTCAGGAAAGTAAAATCTGGAGGAATTCTGTACCCGAGTCGACTGTGCAAGTCAATCCGGTGATGAGGCACGAGGAGGATCTGAAATCGCCGAGGAACCTTGCACCCTTTGTATTCCTGGCATTGGAGTCCGCAGATGAGGCCATTCGTCGCCATGGCTCCGTATACTGCTGACGGGCAATAATGAGCTCCCGGTTACAGACGTCGATATTCCAGCCATCGTAGGGATCAGGAACCCGAAATGACCGTGTCGACACGGGGTACCTGATACCGAACAATAACAGTGATGTAGATTGCAGGAATAGGCATAGACTGGGACGCTAAGCAATGTTCCTCCGCCGTTGTTGGACTGGGGAAGTTCCGCACCGACTCGGACATTTTGATGTGGCCGACCAGCGTGTAACCACAACTTTCTCTCCCCGCCGGGCAGAATGACTCGCCGTTTCCTGGCGCAGCAGATGCGATGGCAGCATTCACGGCACTATTAAGGGGCCAAGAAGCCCAATGTGTTTTTGGTCTCTTCCATCAACATTCTCACCAGTTGCAACTCAAACTAAGTGTTTTAATCCTTCGTGGCTGAGAAGTTAAACCCAAAGAAATACGGATCAAGAGCAAATTTGACAACCAAAAATTCATCCTCACATCATCCAAAATGGCCAGCTCGAAACCTACTCTTGCCTTCTTCGGTGCCACCGGTGGTAGTACCATCTCGTGTATTGCCCCGGCGATCGAAGCAGGGTACAAGTGCAATGCTTGTGAGTGCATAGTGGAAAGTCGAGTTTATTCTCTCCTCATAGTTTACTGACTTCTCCACTACTTAGTGGTGCGGACCCCATCGAAGCTCGAGAATCTACTCCGTGAACGCGGTGTCTCGGAGGCTGCTATCGCCTCCAACCTTCAGATCACTGCTGGTAACGTCACGGATGTTGAAGCTGTCAAGAAGACCCTCATTCGAGACGGGGCCAATGTTGACATTGTCATCTCTGGCATCGGAGGCAAGCTGCTGTTCACCAACTTTCTGAAGCCAACCCTCGACAACCCGACCATCTGCCAAGATGCCGTCACCACTATCCTTAGCGCCCTGAACAGCCTCGCGGGTCCGAAACCGATCCTGGTGGCGCTGAGCACCACGGGCATCAGTGATAAGAAGCGCGATCTCCCCGTGGCCATGATGCCCATGTACCACTGGATGCTGAAAGTGCCGCACAAGGACAAGAAGGTCATGGAGGCAGCCATCCTCAAGGAGGTCGCAAAGCCTGAGGGCGAGCGTGCTATCACTGATTACGTGATCGTCCGTCCCAGCTTGCTCACGGACGGTCCCAGCATTGGCTCTGACAAGATCAAGGTTGGTACGGAGGAAAAACCCGCCGTGGGTTACACCATCACCAGGAACGATGTCGGTCTCTGGGTCTTCGAGAAGCTCCTCAAGGCGGACAAGCACCAGTACCTTGGCCAGATTGTTACCATCACTGCTTAAAATTTGTCTGCTCTAGCTGCACTGTTATGATTACCATGGCCTGTCTGCTTGTATGATGATATCCCCTGAATCGTGCCCAAACTTTGAGACCTAGTCAAGCCAGTTTAGATTTTGTTTTTGGTTCATATTTTCCAGCTTCGGGTTAAACCAGTTCTAATCATCATCCAATTGTCCTATTTTCGTGAACAGCAAAAAGTACCACCATGCAATCCGTCGATCCTCGTCGATCATTACCGTAGTCAGTTACATAATCAGCCCTAACAGCGAACACGTCCATCCCAGTTCCTTCGCCCCCAAACCAATTGAATAGCACTTAAGTGTTGGTTTTTGGTCCTAGACAGCAGGCATTGATATGACTAGTGTGATGGGATATTCTTATTAATATTATGATCCCCAGCGCTAATGTAAGGCATCCCGTCGATACGAGGACCTTGATTCCACAGCCGTGACGACCACGTTCACGATTTCATTAACATTTAATATGCCCAGGTAACTTATTCAATGCAAGGCCGGGTAGACACGAGGCAGGACCTCGACTCGAGGATACCTAGTGGTGATCGTATTCCTTTTTTTTTTAGCATCCAGAAGTATAGTTGAGGGTTATTATGGTGTCGAGTAAACTGTAAATGATATCTCTATTTTATATCATCTCTATATATAGTTATCATTGCTTTCTATCAGAAAAGAAAAGCAAGTACAGCACACAACCCCAAAGAGAAAAAAGGATGCCAGAAAATCGAATCGGGCCAATACCAGACGAGACAAAAACGCCATGGATCCACCCTCTGCGTAGAATTCATCCTAGCATATCTCATTGTCATGGGAGAAAGGTATTGAAGGTAAGATAGAGACTATGATATGATCATGAAAGATGGATTTGTGAAATGCATATTCTCATGTTCGAGATATAGCCGGATGGAAAGGAACAGAGTTAAACATGGCCGGTTCGGGAATCACGTCTGCTCTAGCCTTTTTTCGAGGAGGACGATCAATGTCTGGGACAGGAGTTGGCATGCCGAAGCTCAGATACATACTAGGTGCGAATGTGGGGTCGTGGTGAACGGTATCAATGTGAGCGGTGTCATCAACGGCGCTGTAGCTCATGTTTCTTCTCTTAGTGGCGCAGTTGCTTTCGTCGATGAAGGCAGTGGTGTAGAAGCTTGGGTCCGCTGCGCTCGTGGTCAAGCCACTAGTGAGACCTAGCCAGAGGTCGTGGGGGTGTGTAGGATCGTTGAGAGATGGGTTTAATGGTGCTGATATGACTTCCTCCTCTAAGAAAGGGACGTCGTCTGTGAGCGGGAGGCCTCCGTTCATCGGCATCATTGAACTGTCAAATATTAGCGGACTCAGACTGTCGAGGTCAACTGAGGGTCCGAATCCTGGATGAATAGTGGGACTAGCGGTACTGGTCGACAACGTGTGGACAAGGGACTCGTCGGTCGTGGTCGCATAAGAATCGACAGACGCCGTGCGGCCGTGACCAGGATGATGAGTCTCCTCAACACGTCTGCGGACAGCCTTCAACTGCTTTTTGACGACTCTCCAGCGCCGGTCTTGGAGTAAGACGTCGTTCTTGAAGAGTGCATGCATTGACTGTGACAAATGCACTAACTCTGGCAGGTTGTCTGACAGGATTTTCATCTCTGCTTCAGTGCCCTCTTGGAAACGAGTGCAGAAATAGTCCATTGCCCGCCCGCAGGCATCCAGGCCGAGAACATAGGAATTGGGGAATGGACAGGGAGAGCCAGCGATCACTGGACAAGCAATTCGATGCACCTCCTCTGCTGCTGGGAATACACTCAGCAGTGCCCTGGCTGACATGATGAAGTCTTTCATCAATGTCTCATTGACTTCGATTTCCGCTCGTTGCTGATATGTGTGAGGGAAAAGTAGGTGGATGAGCATAGTGTGGTAAACGGTCAGCATGAGTGCCTGTGACAACGGATCGTCGACCTTGTTCTTCACGAGTCCGACCACATGAAGAAGGACGTCCCTCGCATCCGCGCAGAGAGTAGCAATTCCAGTCTGGCGTGTGTGCAACCCGCGCAGTCGCTGGATTAGCATTACCTGCCATGAAACACCCTGTGAGACCGTGATTGCTTCTTGTGATCGAGGGTATATGGCATATAGATGGCCAGCAGTAGAAGTGATGTGACTAAGGAGCCAGACTTCGCGGATAGTAGCCGACTGCTGACGCAAAGTTGACAGGTTGTCGGCGGCCTTGTCAAGTCTGATCAAGACAGAGGAGCTTTCGTCCATTGGCGGGAACACGCTCAAGGTCGTGGTTGGCAGGAGATCGGAAAAAGGCATATCCATTTGGATAAACGACCAGAGAGTCAGAGAAAATGTCATCCACCAGATGTTCCCAATCATCTCTTCTTCGACTTCTCCCACATCGATGCCATTGATTCTGCTAAGGCCCTTCTGCGGTGTTTCGATCAAACGATTCTTCAGCTTCGTGGTCACTCTACCAGCGTATCCGATATAACAGATGGCGCGACGAACTTTTGCAAGACATGTGTAGTGCCATCCGAGAAGCATTAGAGCCTGGGCCGTTGAGAGGTCTGCCTGCTGTGCGGTACGGGCTCGAAGACGTGTTGCAGCCCAGTCGAACAGTCTTTCTCCTCGAGCGCGAGATGTCTCATCCCCGGCTGCAAAATGTGCATCCGCCAGCATCGTCGCAAGCAATATCTCATCGTGTGTGTTGCTCCGGAAAGCACGAAGAAACAATGTCTTCGAGATCAAGACTGACAATGGGTGCACCGCGAACCATACGTCGATCAGCTGAGTGGTACGATGGCTGTCGTACTCGGACAATGGATTTGGACCCGTTGGCTCAGGAGGGAACATGGCGGGCGTACGATCTTGAGCCATGCCAGCGGTGAAGAACCTTTCTTCCTCAGCAAAGAAGGGTTGACAACCCAGACCTCCAAATTTCGTCACCAGAGTTTCCACTAGGTCCTGAGTCAAGAGAGATAGCAAGCCTCGATAACTCAGTGGGCTGACTGGTGTAGAACGTGGTGAAAGTATCTCGGCAGATGCTTTCCGATCTGCACCTCTGACCTTAGCATTATAAGCGGCGAATCTCTCCTGATATGTGTTTGTCTTGGGGATGTCTGCTTCAGTTCCAAAGTTTTCTTTGAACATGATTTCAAGTTCCGCAGCAATGCTGTTCGTCAGGTCCATGTCGGATCGTGGAGGATCTTCGAGGAGGAAGGAGTCCTTGGGGGAACTAGACCGTGAGCCGGGCCTGGAAGACAGACCGTCACCCATCAAGAGTGACCCATTTGGTGTGATGAATTCTCCATCCATCAGTCGAGGTAAGGCTGGTGCTGCTGCTGATCGAGTACTACTGCCTCTAGGTCGTCCCTTAGACGCTTCGAGATCATAGACACACTCAATGTTCCGTTCTCGACAGGCAGTGCAGATGCTTTCTCCAGAACAGCGAATCTTCCGAGACCGGCAAAAGTGGCAGCTCCGCCGCATGTTCGGCTTTCGTGAAGCCATTTCCATAATTTGGTTCCAAGGACAACAGTGCCGGCAGGCGTCGTCGTGTTGGTACCGTACAACCCACGACTACAACGACCTCCCTTATTCTAAAGAGTGGAGATTGGGAGCTGAGTGGAAGTGGAAAGGCGAAAGATCGATATAGTTGAAGCAGTAGGAGGGTTCTGTGGATAATTATGTATACAAATGCATGAGGTACACAAGGCACACAAGGCGGAAAAGAGGAAGTGCATGGAAGAATAAGAGAACAACTTATGACCCCGGCCGGGCCCCCAGCTGATAATGGGAACGGTTGTTTCAAGTCGTACGCTGATGCCGGTAGTTACTTGATGCTTACTTTACCCCATGCATCTATTCATAGTGCTCCAACTGCCTGTTAGAGATCCACAGGGATTTCAGACCCCACGAGGGGGAGGGCCTGAAAAGCAGCCCCTCAAAGAAACATCATGAACAAGGATGATCTAAGGTTGAAAATGCCTTCATCCCACGTCAAGAACCCGAAATTCTGCTTAGTTATGCGGGTATTCCGTGTATTGGCGGCTTGCCATGTGGCCATCCTCATGGCCGTTCTAGTAGTTTGGTTACCTCCGTCCATCTACGGCTGCTTCAACATCTCCACACTGCTTCCCACGTTTCTAGAAGGGACTAAAAGAGCTTTAGTCACAAGTTTAGTTTGTGACAATGGACAGTTAGTACTTACAGTCCAGATGACCTCCCCACTAAGGGAGATCTACCCGCGGGTGAACGCTCAGTGAGCCTGGTATCGTACAGGAAGGGTTCATGAGCCACATATCCAGATATGGAATATGCTATAAGGGTGCCTGCATATCGAGCCTCATATTGGCAGGCTGTAAGCAACAGATTCTGGAATTGAGTGGTAGACATCCCCGTGCTCCAGTAATGTTGATTCCGGGGAGATCAGAAGGATTTCTCTGTTCTGTGCTTACTGGTGGTCTAGTAACCCTGTCTGTCTCATATTGATAACTGACCTATCATGTGGCAAAATGAAAGCATTGTGCATTTTGAATATAGAACAGCTGCAAGATGTCTTAGCCCAATGTGTCTTTTCGGTAGATGCGGCTTGGCTGAATACTAGTCATATTCCAAAGCAGTACAGTAACCGCTTTTGAGCAGGAGACCTAGCTAATATCGTCTAGAATGGTACCTACCCTTCGTAATTTTCTGTTCGGAGAGAAGTTCAAACGTAACGTCATGACCCGAGCCATAGAGCATATTCGTCAATTAGCCCTTTGGCCTCCTCGAGGATTCATTTTTGCCAGATAATCCACTCATAGAAGTACACTAGAAACGATTAGCTTCGATCCACTTGAAATTACTGCACAGATAACCTCAGCACGAAGATCCTCGCCACTGAGACGGCATTGCCGGCAACGAATACGAGACCCTAAGGCTCATCCCGACAGTCAGATCAGTCTCCACATTACACAAGACGAGATCTATGGCTTGGTTTGCAATTGTAGAGCCGAAATGTTCCGGCAAAAGACCTGCCAATTGCCTGTATCTTATCGGTCCATGGCTTTATCTCCATCGTGTTTACTTGCAGCGGTGAAAGGTAACAACAAGAATCAGCTGTGGATAATGGACGAGATACTTGCCATGCCAGTACGGTACGTATGTCAATTGCCGGACTTCCATACCACTCAACCAAAAGGAGAAATCTCCTCTTGATCTCCCTGGATCTGACATCAATTGTGACCGGTTCAAGACGGAAGATCGAGATTCCCGATCTCCGATGTCTGAGCATCTTTTTGGCCCGAAGAAGGCCCGTGTGTGGACCGGCAGGCGCAAGACTACGAAACCGATGTTGGATAGCAGTGCGAAAAACGCGACTGCTATTTGGTACATCTCTTTTACTCGTCGAAGAAGGATGTGGAACAACGTAAGCCAGCCATTCATGACCGAGTATGCAAGCTAAGTTCTTATGTCAGCGTTTCAGAATGTTCCATAACCCTTCCTTATGAATAACCTGCAGCCGGTAGCTAAGGCGTGATATACGAACTTGAAGCACCAGAAGCGGCCATGCGTGGCTCACGGAGTGTATAGTCAGCTCGGGACTGGGGCTGCATAAGGGATCCGTGCCGGTAACGATTCATTGAAGCCCATTTCGAGGTCTAAACATCTAAACGCCATGTCCAAAAGAAAGATACCTCCGAAATCCGTAGGTCAGTGGAGAGTGGAAACGGAGCAATGAAGCGGGGTGTCGAATATGGACAGACAGAAACGTGCTTCATACACAGTTGAACTGTTGAAGTTGATTTGCGAGATGGAGGCGCTAAGAGTACAAACAAACAGAAACGTTCTAACTTAGAGTGAGTATGCTAACCTATCGGCCCCAGGATCGGCGCTCGTGAAGATCATCTCATCTTTTGGCCCCCACAAGGCTGTCAGACTAAACTTCAGACTACAACTTGAAACACGCTCGATAATGACACCTCGGTACTCAACGAAGAAAGGGCATAAAGTGGCATGATACTCGATTGCTTATTCTTTCATCCTTATGAACACTTTATCCTAGCACGTGGCATGTCTAAGGTCTAAGATAGATGCGACAGGTAGAATTTGGATTCACTGCCAATATCAATTGAGTTTGACTTGGATTGAGATTGAATCCAGACTTCCGTTTTATCCTGGATTCCTGAGTTTGTACCGTAGACTGACGGACGAACGGGAATCTAAGGACAGTTATTACACTTTCAACTAGTAGAACCTATTCATATTGGATGCCCGGGCTTCTATAGCCTAAGTCACGGTCCCTTAAGACGTCGCCACTGCAGGAGCACAAAAAGCGTTCTATTCTAAATATGGACTAACAAATCGAGTAACTATTGGACAATTCACTGTTGAAGTAGTCTCAGCATGACAACATTCCTGCGCATAGGTACCCTTCACACATTGCTTCCTTCGCCGGGCCCTAAGCGTCAGCTTCGCCATTAGGCCCATTCCAGCAACTAGGGTAAATCCGGCAGCATCGTCTGATTAGCCAGAGATCTCGATCCCACCAGGATCATATTTGAAACAGCACATCGGTTGGTCAAGGACGCAAAGCCACAGGACTACTTACGGCGTCGATCATCGGCTGATATCCGTATAGCCATTGCAACGCCCAACGCCAGCCCCAGATCGGCATATAAGCGTAGACAAATTTGCGCACGAGAGGACCTAGGCCATAGGGAAGCCGTGCAGTGTGTACCTTGGCGTAGTTGCTCGAAAAGGTAACTAGATCTTTGGCGCGGCCCTCGCGTCTGGAATGATATTCTCGAAGTGCATCCTCGAGTCTTGGAGACTGTGTCGCGATGCCTTTGGCGATTTGCTTGTTCTTGAAGTATGCATGCAGGACGTTTCCTAGTTCGGTAGCATCTTCGATGGCTTGACAAGCGCCCTAGAGAATGGTGTCAGCAGGAACTAAGGGTTCGGTATGGGGTAAGTAAGCTCTGAACTGACCTGGCCAAAGAATGAAGTCATCGAATGTGCGGCTGTGGGAACAGAGACCCTTGTCAGCCATGTCAGGGTTCTAGGAAGGGAAATCGATGCGAAGATACGTTGCGATGTTTGCAAGGGTGTTTCCCCAGCACAATCCCCAGTCTTGCTGGCATATCCAGTGGACGCCAAATGATGTGCTCTTAAAAACATGGAGCTGAGGGTATATACATACCGTCACCTAGCAGGGCTACCCGCCCGTATGCCATAGATGGGAAGTCAGTCTCTTCGAAAACATCGCTTGCAACCACACGCTCCGCGTTATTGACGACTGTCAAAGATGGTCAGCTCCGCTTGTTGTGTTCACGCCTGCGATAACCTACTGTCACGGAAGTGTCCTGACTTCGCAAAGGGATGGAAGTGGTCCCCATAGACATCATTGATAGTATCCTTGGTGGCACCTTTCCAGACTGATCGGTCAGCCTGCTTGACTTCCGAAGCCTAATCACATCCCAAGGGTTAGCATATTCTGTACGCATTGTCGAATTGTATAGACCAAGCCACCGTCTTCCAACAAGCGGCTGCATACCTTGACACCGATGAACCACTGCCTGTTATCTTTGCAAGGCCATGTCGTCAGGATCGAGTCGTCGTACAATAACCAATTTCCGACCCCAAGCTCCGCGGGTCCTAGATTCTCAATTGGCGCAGTGTAACCCGACATGTGTGTACGGCCCGTAAACCGGATGGAGTTGATCGATTCCAAGCCGGCCTGTCGGGCTAGAATCCTTCGAGTCACTGATCGAATCCCATCGGCGCCGACAGCCACTTCACCTTTGAATTCACGGCCATCTGAAAGCTTGACTCGTACACCCGGGTACTTTTCGTTGTTGTCCTCAACAATGTCCGTCACTTCGGCATCGAGAACGACAGTCTCGGCACCCCCAGCAGCATCGTAGAGCAAATGGTGAAATGGATGGCGCTCAATTGAGATGACTGGGTATCCGAACGCCTGCTCTGTCCACTGGAAGTCAATCTCGCTCCACTTGGTCGTGTTGCGATGCACTTGGATCTTCCTGAGGGGCTGGCCTTCCTCCAGAATCCTGCCGTAGAGACCTAGTTGGTCCAAAACACGCAGTGCATTAGGCGCAAGGGAAATTCCAGCCCCCGCTACTGTGACCTGCTTCGTTCGTTCAAGGACCTTGCAAGAGATGTCGGTCTTCTTACAAATCGCAGCGAGGGTGAGCCCGCCGATACCGCCGCCGATAATGAGGACTTGGGTGTCGAAAGGCTTTTCAGAAGCCATTGCTGAAAGTGGAGCAAGAAGGAACTAGTTCGTGGATCTAGCGAGATGCGCTATAGTATATAGATAGATGTATGTGGGATATAAAGGCTAAAGACACGAGGATTGAGAATATCTGAGCCGTGTTGATTTTCAACACTGATAGATTCCATGCCAGAATAAAGAAAAAACGAAAGAAATATAGCACCCCAAAGCCATATCATACTCACGATAGATGGAACCACTCCGGTGATAATAGATCCGTTCTGTAAGAATCCTCCGCTGTAGATATTCCTTCCGCTATATGCTCCGCCGGTGCGCGGCGATGTATTGCCAAGGTCAAGCGGAATTGAATCGGGACTCATGAATTACAGCTCAATTAGGAATAGATAGATAATCGGATCTTAAGCTACACATTCTGCAGTCCCTGTCAAAAAGTATCGCATAGTTGAATTGACTAATGCAGGCCATCCGTCGTGGTCCCGTGTTTTCTCCCATCCAACGTCCCGTACTTTGAGGAAATCGCCTACTATATTCTAAACTTGATTAGACTCCGCCCCCAACACGTTAACGTAACTACGGATCTCCGTTATCTATCGGCACAATTTATCTACTCACACGTGGTTTACTAGTGTTTCATGGTTCCATGGCCTTCCGACAGCGTTGAATGAGGTTGTACTTCACGTGCTACACTATCTTTCCTAATGAGGTCTGTGTACCTTGGAGTTCTTGAGCGATACTACGTACCTATTCCGAATGTCTGTAGTGACATTTTGTCTGGATGAGGCCTTTTAGAGTTCGAATGAATTCTCGACGGGCATGACCTTATGTATTAACTAGGGTGGAGTTCATATCCAGAATAGGTCAGGTCAGTCTTCGAGCGTGTTCCCGTCGCTATTACTATGATAAGATAGTTCTGATGAACTAAAAGAATGAAGAATTGAAAATCTTCGGGGACCAGATACCGGGGATCAATTGATAACTATAGATCCCCACGACTAGTTAAGAAACTATGACAGGTCTATGTTCCTTGGTCTAGAATCAGGGTTACACTATCACTAATCGCCAACAAGATGATTGGTTTCATAATTGATGCTATAGGTAAGGGATCTAGAAGGTACAGGGTGGCAGAATATCCTGTCTTCTCAAACGATTGCGAGAAAATCAGAATTGACCAGACATTCTCCTGCTGAGGAGATAAAAGAAGGTCGTGAAAAGAGTATCTTATACTGTATTCTAGTAAGGATGTCTATAGATATCATCTCTGCAATAAAACATGCCTCTGATCTTGTCTCTTCTTGTCTTCACTCCACTAGTAATCAACATGGTCACGCCCGTAAAAATGTATGTACATCTCATCTTATCTCCAGTTCAAGTCGGCCAGACCAACCTTCAGATTCTCGAAGTCGAAGATAACATACTTGTCCTTGGAGAATGTCTCGCCGAAGTTGCCAATGACCATGTCACCATCGCCAAGGGTGCGGACATTAAGAACACATACGCCGTTGTCAAGCTTCTCGACATAATTGGAGGGAACAATTTCCCAGACCTTGCTCGATCCCGCAAACTGGTACTTAAGCGGAGGGAGCGATTCAGCCTTGTTGCAGTCAAGCTGGTACCAGGACTGGTTGCCATTGTTGGGGGGTGAATCGAGCTTGATGGGAGTAGCGCCGCTGAGGTTGATCAACTTCTGGTACGCGTTGACAGACATGGGAGCACCACGTCCGTAACTGGCGTGGTCGAAGATGGCAGCAGATCCAACAGTGGTGTTCAATGGTTGCGGTTCATCGCCGATGCTGAACTGGGTGAGGCCAACAGCCCAGTATTCGTACAATGCAGGGTTGTAGACGAAGTCAACGACATTGACTTCGGGGAAGCGGATGACATCGTACCATGTCACGCGGCCCTTGACGAGTCTGGAGTTGTAGCCGCCCAGAGTCTGTAGACCGTCATGACCACCGCAGGTGGTCTTGTTGACGTCCACAGAGCCGTTGTAGCAGTAGTGGAAAGCAACATATGGCTCAGGCCACGCTCCAGCCCGCCAGGCTTGGTAGAATGGGGACTGCGTAGTTCCTAGTTGGGAATGTTAGTTATCACGCAATTAGGACAGTAGAAGCATAGAGATGAACATAGAAACATACTGTTGTCGGTCTTGAAAACGGGAGAAAGTCCATATACTCCAGCGAATGGGAAAGGAGACGCTGTCTCGTTGAACTGGAAGTCGGCAGCTTGAACAATCACACGGCTGGTGCTAGGTCCCACGGTGAGAATGTCGGAAGCAATATCAACCGTCAGGGGCTTCCAGAAGAAGAAGTGGTTGGGGTCCCAAGAGAGTTCCCCGTACTGAGATGTGAGGTTGCGGAATGTCGAAGACTGTGACTGGTTGAAGTAGCTCTGTTGCTTGGAAAGACAGTCGAAGGTGTCATTAGAACTTCCATGACACACTGTCGAGAGAAGGTATTGTCCAATCCACGTCCAGTCCACAAAGACAGTGAGGTCTTGAGCAGGTGTTCCCACGGCGATGTGGGATAGGAAGCCGTAATAGTTCCACGTAAGGGGCAGATTGTAGCTTCGAGCGTTCTGGCGAGATTGTGCAGTGGGTACAGCGACAGCAAGACGGGTGGTGGCCGTCAATAGAACGGCTAGAAGCGCCTTAGAAAAAATCATCCTGGACAACTGGTGGGTTGTTCGTAGACGATAGCCAGATCTGGATATAGTGAACTCTGAATGCCGGCGATGAGCATGGTATCCCTAAGGCACAAAGTTGTTTATAAACCTGAGCATCCATCCATTTGCCCAACTTGGCCCCCGTGCCCCGTTCTTGTTGCCACCTCCATCAGTATATAAAAATTCTCCGTCTAGCTCCGTCTGATGCTCCTCCACTCTCGGAGCGTGAAAGCGTGAGATCTAGATCCGCTCCGGGTCGGAAACAGAGTGACCACGTCCAATTGGACCGTCCGTAGACGGAGCATGAAGTAGGTTGCTGAAGACGGAATTCAGTGACTAAAAACATTTTCTCATGAGATGAAGGGCGGTACCTTGGTTCTAACATATGTAAGGACCGAAAATCCTCCAATTCCTCCCGGACCAGACTCCTCTACATTCAGCAGATTCATCTTTACTGCTCCCTCTTTTTGCAGTATACCCTTGTCTTTATCTTTCACTTTCTAGAAGCAAGCATCTTAGGATCATGGAAACCGTTCTACACATCCAAGGCAGCACCAGCTCCCCCCTGACGCCCCTATTTCTGATCCATGCTGTCTCAGGGCTGGCTTTCCCATACCTCGCCCTAGGAGATCTCAGTCCTGCAGATTCAGAGCCCGAGAAGGCTCGTCCAGTGTATGGTATCTCGTCTCCTCTCTACAATTCTTCCTCGTATCGTGCGCCCAGTTCCTTCGAGGAGCTTACACGGCAGTATGTCTCCATTATCCAAGACATCCAGCCGGCTGGGCCTTACCTTCTTGGAGGCTGGTCCATGGGTGGGATGATTGCGGTAAAAGTGGCAGACCTCCTGCAAGAACAGGGCGAGACGGTACTTCACGTTATTATGATTGATTCTGCAAATCCAGAACAGTATCCTGCTTTTGTCGATAACGATGAACATGATTTTATCGCAGATATGGCGTACAACGCCGTTGCTCGAAAGATGAATCTGCCAGGTACTTCGCATTCTGATGGCATGTCAAGCGACAGTGACCAGGATGATGACGCCGATGCCGAGCTTGAAAGCCTGCTCCTCAAGATGCGGAAACACATCTGGGAGAGCATTCGAGTCATCTCGAAGACCGAACCGGGCCAGCTTTTGCCAGGCAAGTGCAACACTTCCGTGACGCTGATCAAGTGCATGAAGCTCGCACCAGTGGTGCCGGCCGTGCGTCTGGAGAGGAAGACCTTTATTCGCAAGTGCTTCCTACATCCAACATTGCGATGGCGGGCCAAGCAGTTCAACCATTTCCGAACGATCCTGTTCAATGCGGAACACGACGATGTATTTGACTCGCAGCATGCTCCTGAATTGACGCATATTCTTCGGGTCGTCCTTTCGAGGGTTTGAACCTTTTCTTTCTCCGCCCCTATTCCTTTCTGTCCGTTAATCCATACCGGAGTTTTCCTTTGTTTGGGTTCTGGGAATCAATTAGATTGAAGGGTTAAATTGGGAGCTGGATATCTCCATGACTGGACTAGAGGATTCAGTATGTATATAGATACAAGACACTTTAGACAAGAGTCGTCCATTCCTGAGCAATCAATGACCTATGCATGCTCATGAGTTCTATACCGTACGAGTTGTAGGCACGATTTAATGATGCCGGAGAAGTATTGATGGCGTGATTGGGGTACGATCACAAGTTCCTAGCTGCTTGTTAGCAATGATTTGAGACCCAGTGGAAAAAAAGGAGGAGACTGAAAGCAAAGTGTGCAGGTCCCCAGTCGACCTGGCCACCTGGGCAGCTGCACACTCCTGAAAGCAATTACAAGGATTCTCACTTCTACCCCTTTCATCTCTAACAGCGCCACGTTGTTCATCCTTTGGATATTAAAAAGCAGAAGACAAGAGGTCTCTCAATTCATCTCGTAATCGTAATAGCACATGGCAAAAGAAAGTTTCTAGAGGCCAGTGCACCAATCTACTCAAGACGTCTAACACGCACTGATGCATCGCCCTTCAGCCAGGGGCTGCCTATCTTCGTAAAGTCTAGCTTAGAAAAGTCCGTCGGAGGACCACGGGCTCCCCACTCGACACGGTAATCCTTGACCAGTCGAGAAATAACCTCCCTAGTGATCAATCCAGCCATGTTTTCGCCAGGGCATCGGTGAGAACCAGCGCCAAACTGGAGGAATGTAACCTTCGAAGAAGAGCCTTTCTGCTCCGACACTTCACCGGGTCTGAGCCAGCGCTCTGGGTCCCACACCTCGGGGTCCTTGTAGGTAGCGGGATCATGGTGAATCATGTAAGGAGAGATAGATACCACAGATCCTGTAGGTACAGTAATGTCTGTGCCCGGAACCTTCACTGGCTGACGAGCTAGACGGAGCATGTTGACCCCCGAGTAGTGCCGGCCGGTCTCTTTTATGATTGCCAGAAGTTCGGGTGACTTGTGGATGTTGGGGCAGTCAGAGAGAGCTTTACGCAGCTTGTTCATCTGTGCTGGAGACCTTAGAAGCTGGAAGCGCGTCAGCTGAGAATCCAACCATATCGAAACGAAGTTTTCATACCTGGATGATAGTCCAAGCAATACTGGCCGCCGTACTAGTATGAGCCGCGAACATAAGGAGGGTGTGGTGGGCAGGGTAGAACTCCTTCAGGTATGCGGTTGAGGAATCATGCAACGTGTACGAGACATAGTCGAGCGAGTTGCGCCATTTCTCCGGGTTCTTCTCCCTCTCGTTCAGTCTCTCATGGAAAATGTCAGCGACTCTGTCACGAGCTTTTCCCAGTCGCCTCGCAGGAGGGTGAGGGACCCAGTCTGGGAAAAGGAAGTTAAAGGGATGTCCAATGTCGGCTTCCATGCGGTGAAGCAAGTCGTACAGTTCATCGATGTTCTTCTCGTAGAAATCTTGGCCCATGAGACATCGCACGATCACCTTGTGTGCGAACTTGGAGACTTCTTCGAAGATCTCGAACTCTGTCTTCGAAGCCCAGCTGGCAAGAGACTTGTCCGCCTCCTCAGCCGCGACGTTTCGATAATGCTCCAAAGCAACGGCTCTGTTGACTCCGCGGTTGAGAGAGCTGACCATCCGCTTCAGGTGAGTAAAATAACCAGGGATTACGACTTTGTTCAAGAAAAGACCCTGCAAGCCGTTAGAAAGGTACTACTATATCCTCACACTCGGGCCAGTGACATACCATGCCGTCGCCGAACGACCAGACTTCTTCCCTAGTTTCCAGGTACATCTTGTTCATATCATTTCCTCTCAAAAAGATAATACTGTTGAGAAGCATATTGATGCGGAAAACCGGGCCAACCTTTGCGGTCGCATCCCTGACGAAAGAGACAGGGTCCTTGCTATATGCCAACGCATCTCCAATGACCGGCAAGCCGAAGTTGGGATTCGGGATGCTCCTCTGGAACAGCTTTCGCAGAATAGTGACTGAAATTGCAATCACGAGTAGAAGAGGTAGTCCCAAGGGCACAATCCGTGCAATGGATGGAATATCTCCTCCAGGATTAGTTGATGTGAATTGTCCCATTGCGTCTGGTGTTTGGGGGCGATAATCGAAACTCAGAAACAGCTATGCACTCGGTGCTTGCATCTATCCGGAATAAAGTCGTCTGGATATTCGGCATGGACCGTCCATCTTGTTATACTAACGGCCTGATCGTCCACTGCGAGGCAATTTGCCATGGAGTTGTATTCGCCCGCCCGCACGGCAGCGGAGGGTTTCTTGCGCCGCGTCGGGGTTGTACAAGGAAAATATCCGTCTCGATGGAATCAATATTTTAGGAAATGTAGAGCCCGTATAGAGTGTTTCCGAGTAGGATGCAATCAGGAGAGTCGATCTTCAACAGGACTTGAGATTTTTTTTTTTTCATGAAGTCAGATTCAGTATTCTCCAACACATACTAAGACAAAAGATGGATGACAACAAAAGAGACAGTCGACGAGAGTGGTTACCGGATATCCCAACCTTTCGACCTCAATCATTCTACCAACTTTTTCAAGATGTCGAGAAACCAGAAAGGGTATACTTGTTCCCTCTGAGTGAATCTTCGACATCACTTTATCCTCATCTATCCTTTAAAGAGCTCTCCCATCTAGATCTATTCGGCAGTCAAAGAACGATAAACACAGATTTTCCTCCTTTCTATGCGGATTCACTTGAACGACATAATAGCATCTCAGAGAAAGGTGTAGTGGACAATGACAGGCCTCCCGATGGAGGTTTACGAGCATGGCTAGTAGTCCTCGGGGGCTTCCTAGCATACTTTGCAACTTTTGGTCAGTGAACAAGAACGAGACGAGACCTTTCTTTCTTGGAAATAAGAAAAGACCTTAATCTAATAACAGTGCAGGTTTGCTCAACACCTTCGGCACTTTCCAAACATACTATCAAAGAAAGCTTCTACCTGATATGTCTGGCAGTGTAATTTCATGGATAGGTTCTTTACAGGTATGATACTCCTCTAAACGAGCAAAAAACCACAATGACCTCTGCTAAATTGCGCAATTACAGATTTTCTTTCTATTTATTGGTGGCATGGTCATTGGACCTCTCTACGACTCGTATGGAACCAGACCACTCGTTATCCCCGGATCGCTCGTCTACGTGCTCTCCCTCATGTTCACCAGCCTTTCAACGAAATACTATCAGCTCATGCTCGCGCAGGGAGTGATGTTCGGCATTGGTAACGCAATGCTGTAAGTAGAAAAATCCACTCATCTATAGCCAGCCTCCTACTAAGTGTCCACTTACAGATTCTACCCAACCATCTCATCCATCACGCAATGGTTCGACAAACGCCGCGGCCTGGCTCTCGGCCTCGCCGTCGCAGGCTCCTCTCTAGGTGGGATATGCTGGCCACTCCTAATCCAATATCTCCTGGACAACATCGGATTCGGCTGGGCAACACGAATCACCGGATTCATATGCGTGGGACTTCTCACTCCTTCCTGTTGGTTGATTGCTTCTAGACCGGTAACTTCGCAGAATAACAGTGAACTACCACCCCCAAAGCTGGATTTCATCGGCATCCTCAAGGACGGGAAATATACCGTCTTCAGCGCGGGAATGTTCTTTGTCCTCTGGGGAATGTTCATCCCGTTCTTCTACCTGCCTACTTATGGGCAGGGGCATGGGATGAGCGAAAGTGCCGCAAACAACTTACTTGCGTATTTGAATGCAGGGTCCCTCGTGGCAAGGATCGCGACGGGGGTTATTGCTGATAGATTTGGGAGGTGGGCTAACTACTTCCTTCATCAACCTGCTTTATTCATTGCCGAATAACTAAATATCCTACAGATTCAACGCAATGTTCGGCTGTGCCCTCGGCTGCGGCATTCTCCTTTTCGCCCTCTACGGCATCACATCCGTTGCTGCGATTATCGTCTTCGCCGTCCTCTACGGCATCTTCTCCGGCGGTCTGATCTCATTGCAATCCGCCTGCGTCGCTCAAATCACTCCCGACCACAGGATCATCGGCGTCAAGATCGGAATCATGATGGCAATTTGCTCATTTGGGTATGCCATCACAACCATCCTCAATATCTAGAACAAATCTCAACTAACTCACTTCCTTACAGAGGTCTCACAGGCAGCCCTATCGGCGGCGCCCTCATCACCGCCAACCACGGCGGATTCACGGGCCTCATCGCTTTCAGCGCCGTCATATTGACTGCTGGAGGACTCTTGGTCCTCCTTGCGCGCTTCATGGCTGCTCTGAAAGTACGCGTGTTTTGATCTGGGAATAGAAAAAGTATTTTGATGGATTTGGATATGTCTATATTGATGGAGGATCTTCTAATTCATGCACATTTTTTTCTCACACCAACTATAGAGATTATGAAGGATTGGACAGAACCTTCTACGACTTCATGATATGGGATCATGATTTGGCGTTTCTTAATTATATAGATCCATCACATCTCTACATTCAATACCTTGCAATGAAACATGGTTTAATCCCAATGAATATACCCAAAGCAAAAACAAAGCAAAAACAAAACAAAAACAAAACAAAAACACAATATTCCAATCTTAAAAAATACATTCAGCTCAAAACCAACATCCTATCCCGTCGTACCTGCATAAACCCCCTGCATAATCATCGAAAGAAAAAAAATTTTTCCCACGTGGGAACCAAAAATGCCATCTCTAAATTAGTCCAACTTAAATCCATCTCTATTCTCATTCGTAGAATCAGCTCCAGTTTGCAGTGTTCACGTCCTCATGCAATATGCATGATTCCTCCGTCCCCGAACGGATCATCATTTCTCAACGGAGATTTCTATCCTCGCCCCCAACAAGATCCAAATTTCCACCGTTGAAGAGCGGTCGTTAATAATCGCAGAAACGACATCCGAGGTGGTCTGAGGAGGAGATGGGGATGGTGGATGACGAAGGGGCGAGGGGCCAATATTGGGAGGTGGACAGATGTATAAAATGCATATAAGCAAGCAGTCGGTTCAGTCCGGTTAAGAAATTGGGAAAAAAAAAAAAGAGTCGAGTCGAGTCTGTGCTTGATGTACTTTGTTTTCTTTATTTCTTTGGATGGGATAGCTGCTTTGCTTTCGATCGTTCGTTGGTATCTAGTACATCCTCAAACCAAAAGGAGCTATTATACATCTTCAATCAAGGCAGAAAGGGACGAGAAGCAAAATGAAATTCTCCTCCCTACTCGCCCTCCCCATCCTTGGGCTCCTACCGAGTCTCACCATTGCGGCTCCCTCCGGCAGCAACTCCTCCATCGCCCTCAAGAACTGCGTGCAGCATGTTCTCCAGTCCGAAGGCGGCGATGCCAGCCAGCGAATCGTCGATCCCAGCATGGATACCTACACGGATGCTCGGCTGGGCGAGAAGATCCAATTCGATGAGTTTCCGGCCCTGATTGCCTATGCGGTTAATGCCGACGAGGTGAGGGACTTGGTCAAGTGTGCACAGAAGACGGGGTATCAGGCTGTTCCGAGGACGGGGGGGCATCAGTGAGTATTAATCCTATCCAGATACAACTATTGGCGAGAAATTTAGCTAATGACGTTCGAATAGCTTCCTCGCATACTCCTCCTTGAACAACACTCTCGTAATCGACATTGCGCATATCAACTACGTCCACGTCTCGGCCGGCGCTTCTGTCGCAACTGTTGGTGCCGGAATCCGTCTTGGAGCCCTATACACGGCTCTCGATGCCTACAACACGACTTTCATTGGAGGCATCTGTCCCACCGTCGGTCTGGCCGGCCTCGTCTCCTCCGGCGGGTTCAACATGCAGATGCGCGCGTTGGGAATGTCTAGCGATTATGTTCTCGCCGCGAAGGTCGTGACGGCAGATGGAAACATCATCACGGCCTCACCGACTTCCCACTCGGATCTGTTCTGGGCTCTCAGAGGCGGCGGTGGTGGTACGTACGGTATCCTGGTTGAGCTGACGCTGCAATTGCGTTCGCTCCCGCGGTCTGCAATGGTTGCGATCTCATGGAACGATTCGAATGTTCGATACGATGTGGCCAAACAGTTCCTCGACTGGGCTCCACAGTCCGTGAAGCAATTCACCTCCCAAGTGAACGTGTACAAGTCCAACGTCCAAGTCCTGGGCTGGTATCTCGGCGGAACGGCACAGCAGCTCCAATCCCTGGTCAACTCCTCTGGTCTTCTTCAGATCGGTAGTCCCCAGGTCCAGATCACCGGAAACTGCAACACCGATAACTCCCGCATTTTCGGATACACGACGACTGAATGCCTGCCTGATGACAAGGTCGATGGGTCCATCATGAACGTCGTGCCCGACCCATTCGCCCAGTACGAGAACTACCCGCAGTTCCAGTACGATGATGTCAGGCTGTCAAGTACTCGCGGCGCTGCGTCGCCGTGGAGTCGGTTCAGACGACTTAGCAAGTCGTTCTTCTTGCAGAAATCGAAGCCGCTGCAAGATGATGATCTGAAGAAGGTTGTTGATATGATCGGTGAACTGGACGATGCGTCGCAGATCTGGGGAGAGTGGCATGCGTGGAATATTTCCAGCACGATTGATAGTGCCTTCCCCTGGAGAAAGGAAGCGTACGCGCATCTGGAGTTTCAGGTTCATGGATCGAATGATACGGCCACCCAGACGAAGTATGAGAATTGGTTCGCCAATCTGGAAAGCTTCCTTAGGCCTGCTGTTGGGTAAGTGGCCTGTTCTCCCTCTTCTTACCTCCCCAGCGGACATTATTGTATGACTGACAACGCTACCAAATACAGGCCGGCCTCTTATTCCGGCTACATGGACAAAGACATCTCCACAAACCCGTACGAGTCCTACTACGGCTCAAACGTCTGCCGCCTGGTCCAGGTCAAGAAGGCGTATGACCCGAGCAACTTCTTCACGAACCCTGAGGCCATTCCCCCGACGGCGCCTAAGGGCATCTCGTGCTGATGATCCAGAAGGAAAGAGTCAGTGGGGACGATATGTAGGGTTGAAGCTGTTATCATCAGTCATGGTGTCATTGTCATCATTATCGTAGAATAGATAGATCAATTTTTAGAGAATACTTAGCATGTGTACTGCCTGAGAGCTGTAGATGCTTATTCCGATGTATTGTTAGCTACCCAGACGAAATCGGAGATTTAACGCGTTATAAGCACATCGCGCCCTAGAGTATCCCCTGAGGAGTGATTCATTCATCATCTGTCTGACTCGACTTTCAATGGTAATAGTATAACACGAAGGTGGAATCCCGGAGAAAGACCGATACATGAGTGAGAGATGATTGATAAAATCGATGTGCGTAAATATCGTATGATCATGTCTAACGGAGTCATGAACTGCCCTTGCTTGGGGTCTCTTCCACAGCCTTCCCCCACACCTTCTCGAATGCAGGGTCCACGACCGTTCCGCTGGGCATTGCGGATGATGGACCCTGGCTTTCTTTGTCTGCTTTCGACGCGACTTCCGATGCGACAACCTGGCTCAGGTGAACGAGACTGTTCAGATCACTAGCCCTTCTGTCGCCACTCTGGATCCCGAACGGACAGGGAGACGACGTTGCTCCCGATGCAGTAACTCCCGTTGAGAGCAAGTTCGACCCCAGCCCGGATTCAGGTATTTGAAGATCGAAGTTCGAACTGTACACGACAGCAGCAAAGGCCTCCAATTCACGGACGCCTTGTTCCATGGCTACCAGATATTCATTGGGCGGGTTAGGACCATTTCCAATCACATGTGCCTGTCGGGTCATCACTGCAAGTACAGTGGCCAGCTTCGTCTTTGGTGCCGATGGGCTCGTCGCCGGAATGATCGTGGCGGTGGAAGAAAAGGACTGCACGGCAGGTTGCGGGGATTGGGTAGGCGACTTGAAGGCTTGAGAGGCGCAGTTCTGGTCAACGAGGGTCGAGAAGCCCTCGTTGTTCAACAACGTCAGAATGTGTGTGAAAGAAGGAGATTCGATCAGGTCGGATGTCTCATCCAGGAGATGCCGCAGTGTCGCTGTCGTCTGAGGGGAGGTCGGGGTCGACGAAGTGATGACCCCAGATTCCTGGAGCACCGTGTCTTCTTCCTCTCGCGGAGGTAGCAGATATGGCAACCAATTCATCGACCTATGATAGTCAGTCAGCATTGCAACATGCACTGTCGAAAGCAGGCTGCCATACCTTCTCTCCTCCTCCGTGGCACCTTCGACCTTCTTCCGGACTTGCAGCGTCAATTCGGACAGTTTCCCCAGCGTGATGTCTTCTCTCGGGTTCAGGGGCCCAAAGGTCTCCTTGACAGCGGCCTGGACCTTCTCCATCAGGCCCTTCCACCCCCGGTGGAGCAACCACCAACTGAAGGTGAGATACCGCCGATTGGTCTCGTAGTCATTGCCAAACATCTGTCCGATACCAACGTCATGGTCTTCTAGACTGATGGTCCCCGCATTCGCCGGCGGAGTCGCCAGGGAGACTACGCTCGAGAGGTAGTTTCGGCGGCCGAGGAGGTTGAGCTGGATGCGAGTGAGGAGGGTAAGGAGAGAGAGGGTGTAGATCAGCGTATAAGCCCGCGTTATTGCTGCCATTCATCAGTACCCCATGCCACTAGAGCCACTATCACAAGCACATACAGCTAATCTTGACCTCATTCCACAGCTGGGTCTTCGTCCGCTTTGGCCGCTGCCCGTCCCCATCCATCTGGCTCGTGTGGAGATAACTCTCGCTCTGGAAGCTCGATACGCTCCAACCATTCTCCTCCGTGACACTGGGCGTCGCTGAACTGAACTCCGACGGTGTAGCTTCCCCACTGATTCGGGACAGTCTCTCTGCCCGCTTTCGCTGCAGCTCCTGCGTGAGCTCCTCGACCGGCAGCGCTTCGAGGATATTCTCCGTAGCTGTCGGAAGCAACGCCAGCACCGTAAATGTACAATCGGTCTGATTCTGCTCGAATCGTCGTCGGAGGCTGTTTCCCCATCACCAGTCAGCTCTATACGTTGTGCGCGAGCAAGATGACGATCATCCCCCCATGTTCACTGCCTAGGTACTATCTCAACACTTACTTCTCCTTGGCGATCCGTTCACTGCTCATGCGCTCTCGCGCTTCTGCAATCTTGGACAGCACATACTGTCCGGCGAGGTATCCTGCTCCGATCACGCCAAATCCGATGGCAAGGCCTTTGCGATTGCGCCGGAACCAGCGCTTGGTAGCACCGATCATCGTTCGAGGACAATGATATTGTAGACGGAACGATGACGGTGTTTATGTCATGGTATTTAAATGGGAGAACTACTGGGATAGCGTTCCAGTCCAGAACTATCTCAGTAGAAGGAGAATAAGAAAGGATGGAGGTGACGATGACAGCGATGTTCTGCTGCTCACGATGATGGCGGAGCTGGCAAGCGAACTAGTGCGATTCCTCGGCAAGAAGATGACAGTTCAAACTATGTATTGAACAAGTCCATCATTTCTATATCACATTCTTGATTTTCACCCTCCTCTTTCAAGTCCAATTGACTATATGGTAATATTCAATCAGCACGTAGTCCTCTAACTAACTTCCCAATCCAGTGACGTTTCAGTGACCGTCGAGGCAAGAAAGAGGGGTAAAGTTCCAGTTCCGATAGTTCACTCTTAGTACTCTTCTTAACTACTAACTTATGATCTACTCGACTTGACTCTAGTTCTCTACTTAGTCTTCTCTCCAATCATCAGTTCTTTTATTCTCCCTCCCCCGCTCCCCCAAAGACAGAACGCAACAACGAACTCGCCTTCACATCCACCTCCCGTTTTGATCCACGAGACGACGGTCCTACGGCCCAGCTGGCCGTTCAATAACAGCTGGGTCGCCGCACAAGCGACATAAAAAATTTTTATTATCCAGAGCCTAAAATCAGAAGCGGAAAGGAAACCGGAATCAAGAAGAAAAAGAAAGGACGGGTTTTGAGTGAAAATAACTTCATTTTCAGCCCTTCAGCCATGGAACCCCGCAAGACCCCTCCGGAGTACTTCCTGGAGATCTTCGCAGATACTTCATCGGTCAAGGACGTTTTGAAAGGTCGGACTTCGATTTGATTGTCTTCTTTTCAATCCTTTGCTTGCTGGAGCTTGCAAGTTTTCCCAGTGACGTCGCGAGGGGGGGGGGGGAAATGCGCTGACCCGTTCCCGTTTGTTCATATTAGGCGTCCTGAACCTCATCTTCTTCCACCGCTATTTCCCTTCGATTCGTCCCAATACCGTCGATGTTCTCGATCTCACCTTGCCGGTCATCAACGATGTCGAGCTGGAGACCCTGATCGACTCCCGCGTCACGTCGCTCCTCCGCCAGCATCTGTCCTCGTCGAACGCCTACGGCGGCGGCGGTGGCGTTCGCGGGCGTATCGCCGTCGAGTTCTTCGAGAAGAAGCGCAAGCGCAGCACGGGGCTCTGGTTTGGTGGGTTGGCTGGAAAGGGTGAAGAGGAAGTCTGTTGGGAGATTTGGACGCTGGATGTGACTATCGCGACGCCCAAGACGGAGTCTGGTAAGTCTACTCGAGATCCATGCCTGAAGTCTACATATGGCTCGCGTCACTGGATCATCAAAATCACTAACAACATACCAGAAAGGGCCAAAGTCCGCAAGGCAATGGAGAACATGCTCCAAAAAGCCGCCTTCAAGATCCTTGCCGTCGTCAACCGAGATAAGGACCATATCCCACCGATCACCACCAGCGATGCTAATCCCTTCCCCTATCGCATCGTCTTGAACCCCCGCACTGACAGCTGGGGTAATCGCATCGGTCTATACTAGACACGATGTATGATGGCATGGAGGTATAGTCATATTCCATGCCTTCTAATAATCTTATCACTCGCGTTGTGGGAGGATACATCTGAACGCCGCGCCACGGGTTTTGGGAGTCTTGGAGTTCAACACTAGAGGACGGTGCACCGGGAGAGACCAAATGTATATTATTACTTGCTACTTCTTCATCCTCTCAACAGTTGCCCTGTTCGAGAGATCTACTGTGGTTGGGAAACGGGGAAGAGGGAGAGAAAAAAAAAAACAATAATCGGCGCTGTTGGGTTTCAGGGAAGACACAACATAAAGGAGACCACCCTCGCAAACTATGGATTCAAACAGAAACGGACTCATTCCTATCCATACATTCACCGGCCAGACCGGAAGCGGATCCGCTACCGTCGCGGTCCATCAATCAACCGTCGTCCAACTACCACCTATACGGCACTGTGCCCTGCTTCCGTCTCTATCTACTACTGCCAAAAACAAAAGCCCAAGACTATATGATACTCTCATTCCCGAGATAGCGCCTGAACTCAGCATATCTGTCGCTCCTCGGAGCAGAATCGCTGGATGTACTGGCGCGGAGATCATGCCGCGTACATATCCAAGCAGCTTTTGCGATTCACGTTCCATCCTGGCCAACCGCTCTAGGTTTACTGTTCCTTGGCGGCAGCATCGGCCTGAGAGCGGAGGTTGGCGGAGGTGGATCCGGCCTGGAAGAAGCGACCAGCAAGAGGCTGCAGGAAAGAGTGGAAGACGATCTGGGCGCCGCTGTGATGGTTGTCAGACCGTGACTCGCAGGAAGCTGGCCATCAGCGGAAACTTACTTGGTCTGAGGGAGGGCCATCCAGAGGATGAGCATGAACTTGAAGATGTAGTAGAACGCTAGATAGTTCGTCAGAAATGGAAGCTATCAAAGACCGCATTCACACCAAGATAACACATGGCAACTTACGGAACCAGTAGGGAGCACTGATAGCACTCTCAATAACGGTCAGGAAAGCATACACAACCCAGTACTGTCGTGTAATTAGTTTCCGTTATCATGTCACGTGGGGTGGAATGGGAGATGCCGAAGCCAACATCACAGGTCATGAGGATCATCAAGAGGAACTTACGGTGAGCCACTACAGGAATCCGTCAGTCATTAACATTGAACCTCCATCAAGGGAAGCCATCATAGAGGGTAAGGTCCAAGTACTCACCTGAGTGTCATCGGCCTTACCAGCAGTGAACAGGGCATGAAGGGAGTAATAACCAGGGATAAGGAAACCGGCAAAGTTGACGAGGAACTGTCCGGCAATGTTGAAGAAGACTAGGAAGAAGTAGATACCAACAAGACCCAGAACAACATAGACCTTAGGAACGGAGGTCTGTTTCTCCAGGTTGTTCAGGACAGGGTACTTGGTAAGCTATATCTTCGTCAGCGAAGCTATTCCCCCCCTCCAGTGATTCATTCCACCCCTAGGAGCTTCAAGAGGACAGAACCAAGAATATCAATGCGATAAAGAAACACACACCTCCTTGTCAAGCTGAGCGATATGGAACTGAACACGATCCTGCAAGCTGGCCATTTTGTCTTCGTTATCACTTCAGTTCGAATGAAGACCTCAAGATATCTTGATCCCAACTATAGTTGAAAAGGAAGTGTGGCTGTGCGAAGTCAATCGGGTTTTTTTTTACAAAAAAAGAGAAGCTGGAGCTGAGATTCGAAAGGAAACGCTGGCCCTTCCTTTGGGGAAGAACTAGCAGATGACGGTGTGCGTTCAGTCACGTGATTCATGACGTATCATAACTTGTGGTCTGTGCTGACAGATCTACTTATGGGACATTCCCATTGTTTGTCCTCCCTGTTATGTGACAAGCCTTCCCGTGTAAAGGAAAATAGTGCCTGAGTCATTCTTTGAGTTCATGAGCTGATCCGTATGTATAACTACAGCTGTTATTCCAGCATTAACTACTACTACTCTCTACAAGCCGAGGAATAGGGTACCTAGAGCGGATACCGTTTCCGCATTGGGCCATGGTTCTTGACATCATTCTATTTTAAGTAACATGCTGCTTCCTGAGGTGCTATGAAACCAACGTAGATCGTACATAAAAGCAAATTTTATGCTTCTTGCAACCAGCTGTGATATCACTTTCATAGATCCTTATCGGGACTTCCGAATTTCAGGGAACCCTCGAGGGCGGAGATTGACTCCGAAATGACCATGCGGAACACTTGGGCCGTGCGTACCAACTTCGACATGCTCATATAGAAAAGGGCATCAGGGGATAAAATGCACGGTTTACAAGAGAGAAAAGACGGAAATATGCTTGATAAATCCGGAATAATATACGTCGATAAGCTACACTGAATCGTACATAAACCATCATATACGTCGAAACAAATGATGCGAACCAAACAGAACGGAATAAATGAGTATCCTCTGATCTAATAATGGCTAACAGTAGAAGTGAAGAGAAATTAACTTCCCAATTTCAAGTTGATTGCGTATTGCACCGGAACCACCAACCTTCATCCTATTGCCCGTTTCGTAGTCACGTAACGCCTTCCTGAATATTAGAACCGCAAAAAGATTCAGCAACAAGACTGCACGCCCGAAACTGTACCAAATCACTCCCGGTAGAGAGCAAAACGGATAGATCTCGACTGTTGCATCCGCAGAAGGTCATCAGAGACCTGCGTCAGTCACTTCATTCTTCGTCACTCACTGCGCCATTGGCGCTGTCTCGGTTTCCGCTGTTGAACGTGAGTTTCAACTTCGGCTGGCCCAAGGGGGTACCGGCAGCTGTGGACTGGCCATCCGCAGCGGAGTCGGCCTCATCTGGATTGGCAAATTCCGGGTGACTTTCGGCTTGCTTCTTGATTTCAGCGACAGCAGTAGCCTAGAATATCCGTCAGCAAATGCTCGTTACTGGATCCATAGAAAGAAACTTACCTCGATCCTGTTGGCATCTTGGAACAGAATGCTACCATCCTCGTTGTAGGTCCGTGCGTTCTGGCAGAGGAGGCGGATGTCATCGCGGAACTCCTTCAAACTCTGGTACTCCTCGCGATTGATCTTCCTCTTGATCATATCCATGGCAATCGGGTTCTGGATAATCATGTAGTAATCAGGATATTGTGACTTTGGCGGAGGCTTCATGAACGGCTCGATGATTGAGCGGGTAACCGTCTCATCCTCACTGTCGGATGAGTCAGGAGCAAGTTCTTCTTCAAGATCCATCAAAGTCTGGTAGACAGCATTGAGAATCTTCTGCAGCGTCGCACGGTCAGCCGGACTGAGGGTCTCGACAACTTTGCCCGGCTTGCCCTTCTTGCGCTTGGCGGCTGGCGTCTCCTCGACCAGCTCATCTGCCTTACGCTTGGGTGCGGGTCCCTTGCGACGTCTCTTGGGCTGTGGTGTCTCGGAGCTTTCACGAGAGGGCTCCGGCGATGACTCGACCCCTTGGTTCTTACGAGTTCGCTTCTCTTTATTGGCACGGCGGCGTTCAATCTTGGCCTCTTTCCTGGCGATAGCATCTTCGATCGTATCATCATCGGCATCGACAGCCATCAACCACTGCTCCTCGGTGAGACCGTCGTCATATTTAGTGACCTTGCGCTCACGGGCACCGCGTCCGGCCAATTCATCGACCTGCGGCTCTTCCGTAACCGGAGCTTCTTCTGTTAGGTAAATCTCAGGCAGCTCGGACTCGCCCATCAGACGAGGAAGTGGACGACCAGGGCCGTATAAGTCATTCTTCAGTCGATCCTGATCGATGCGCTGGAACGTCACCAGCTCCTCTTCGGAACGAGCCATGATCTCGTTGAGATCATCATCGTCCATTTCGTCCTGGTCACCAAGCTGATCGGCTGCCTCAGCACTCTCCAGGAGGGTTCGCAGGAGAGCATCTCGTTCTTCATTGGTTGATTTATTATCGAACTTTCCTGCCTGGATGACTTTGCCGTCCATATCAAGCTTGAACTGGGCGCGCTCAAGGATCTTCTCCTCAACGGAGTTGGAGCTAATCAGACGGAGAATGCGAACCTCATTCTTCTGACCGATACGATGCGCACGGTCCTGAGCCTGCAAATCTTGGTGAGGGTTCCAGTCGGAGTCATAAATAATGACAGTGTCTGCGGTCTGCAGGTTGAGACCCAGACCACCGGCACGAGTAGACAAAAGGAAACAGAAGTAGTCCGAATTTGGGGCATTGAAGACCTTCAGCAACTCCGACCGATCGTCCGACTTGGTGGAACCATCGAGACGCAGGTACTTCATGCCACGCAGTCTGAGGAAGTCTTCCATGATATTCATGATTTGCGTCATCTGGAAGAACATCAACACACGATGTCCCGTAGCCCGGAACTTCGGAAGGATTCTGTCGAGAAGTTCGAACTTTCCGGCCGTTCGCCACAGAAGATCGTTGGTGCCACGACCAGGGTTCATCTGATCTTCAACAGGCTCGAACACGAAGGGGTGATTGCAGAGCTTCCGGAGCTGCATCAACATGTTGCTGAGACCACGCATACCGGTCTTGCCTCCTTTGCCATCGCTGACAACCATCTTGTTGTGCGTGACAAGCTGCTTGTACAACTTTGCCTGCAAGGCGGAGAAGCGACATTTGATGACACGCTCCTGCTTGTCCGGCAGATCCTTCTCGACGTCCTTCTTGAGACGTCTCAGCAGGAACGGCCGAAGAACCTTGTGCAGACGTCGGATGACCAGCAACTGCTCTTCTTCTGTGAGCTCCATGCGATCCTGTCCTCCGGTGTTGGCGAATGGAGTATTAAACCACTCGTCAAACGACTTCACTGACTTGAAGATGTTTGGCAGGACGAAGTTCAACAGGGCCCACAGCTCAGGCAGGTTGTTCTGCAGTGGAGTTCCAGTCAAGATCAACCGATAGCGACTTGTGTAATACTGAGTCAAGGTGCTACTCAGCTTAGACTGGGCGTTCTTCATACGGTGTCCTTCGTCGACGATCATGTGGTTCCATTTCACCTTGCTCAGAATTGGCCGGTCCTTGATGATGTACTCATAAGTGGTAAGAAGCACCTGGAAGTTACCCCAGCGAATAGACTGTTGTTGCAGCTTTCGCACATTGGGAGGTCCCTTGTAGACGATCCTCGAGACAGATGGCGCCCACTTCTCGAACTCCAAATTCCAGTTGGTGAGCGTACTCAGTGGCACAATAACCAAAAACGGACCGTTCTGCTTCTTGAACTCGATGAGGTAAGTGATCAAACTGATAGTCTGGATAGTCTTTCCAAGACCCATCTCGTCTGCCAGAATACCGTTGAGGTTGTTATTGTAGAGAGAGATCATCCACTGCAGACCCTTCATCTGGTACTCTTTCAGCGTACCACCAACCAAAATAGAGGGCTGCACCGTGACCTCTTCCTTGATACGGTGAGCAACAGCATAGTAATCAATCTTCTTGCCACCACCTTCTTCATCGCTGTCCTCTTCGGCCTCGTCTTCGTCGTAGAATCGATCTTCTTCGCCGAATCTCTCGGCTTGGCTGCGCTGCTGCTCTCTGACCGAGGCAGCGAGCTGCTTGAGGAAACCATCGGTCTGCTTGAGCAAGTGCGAGATACGGGAGTCCTTGGCCTGGCCCAGCAGCTTCATGTAGGTCTCCTCGTCGTTGGCCTTCAGCGCCTGGAGACGTTGCTTGGCAGTACGCTCCACACGCTTCTGCTCCTCGCGTTCCATGTGCTGGTGATGCTGCAGCATCATGCGTCCGAGCTTCTGTATGCGGGCACGCTGCTGGTTGGCAGCATTTTGCACCTCCTGGCTGTGGTTCACGATAGCTTGCAATTGGTCGTACTGCTTCTTCTTCTCCCGCGTCTCGCGGGCATCCCGTTGCTGCTTCTCGAGCTTTTCGGTGATTCTCGCCTCCCGTAGAGATTGTTTCTTCATACGACGGTGGCTAGAGCGGTTCGCAGTCATACCGAGATTGTCGAAGTGGAACATTTCGTTCTGGATCTGCTTACGGAAAGCCCTCTGCTTGGGGAGAAGGTTGAGCATCTTGTACTCAATAAGAGCCTTCAACTTCAATGAGTCATCCCCAGTAGGGGTCTCACTTCTGCCCGTATCCCAAACTCCTAGGTTAGCTGGAAGCTGGGCGAGCTCGGCCTTACGGGCGGTGATCCTGTTATACAGAGCTACCTCCCTGTCTTCCCGTACCTGGTCCAGGTCGATACCCATGGGCATCAAACTAGGGATACGCGGGCGATTGGCACGAACGGAGTGATCCGCATAGCTGATGGACTTCGGGAAGAGATCATAGGGGGACTCAAAGTTTTCATACCAGCTCTTCGGCTGCGGAGTCTTCTCTGCGCTATCAGTAGCTTGTTCGTTGCGATCGCGGGAAGCAGTCTCGAGCACAGACTCCGCCGCAGCTAGATTGTCAGCCGGGGTCGAAGGCTGGGGTTTCTTAGAGGCAAAAAGCTGTTGCTGAAGAGGCTGCGGGATAGCGAGGTTCTTCGACAGCATCTTAAACGCGAGAATCTGATTTCGGAGTCTGGCCAGCTGATCCGGAGAGAAGCTTCCACTTGAAGTCGGGGCAACCTTCTGAGCGGAGGCCGCGGTCTGTCCAGCGGGCTGTGACTGCCCGCCTGCGGCGGTAGCATTCGATTCCTGGCCACCAGTAGACGACGCAACGGATCCATTGCGAGCTAAGTAAGGAGCAACGTGTCAGTAAGAAGAAGATTCTCTCAAGAGGGCTAATGAAACTGATGAACTTACCATGAACGCCGTTGGGGGTGCCGTCCTGACCAGCACCATTCAGCTGCTGCAATTGCTGCTGACGTTGCTGCGCCTGGAGTTGTTGCTGCGCAAACTGCCTCTGCTTATGATATACCGTCTGGCGTTGCACAGCAGTGAGGAGGTTGTGAGCCTTTAGGTACTCGGGGTCGTCATGGCGGACGCCTTGCTCTTGCATCTGCCGAAATTTCTACAGTGAGGTTAGCGCAGTCCATGTGAGGCGATCTCAACGATCTCATGTTAGAGGACACGCTGGGGGTTGGCATGCTGTTCTTTTTTTTTTTTTTGGCATGGAAAAGGTGACTGTCGCGACGTCTTCTGAGGGAAGAAGCGCGGCCGTGGGGGGGAGGGAAGTTGAGGACACTCACCTGATAGACCTCCTGGACGTGTTGCTGGGTCAGGTTGGGGGGTAAACTCATATTCCCAGCGCCCATATTGGGCACTGACTGGATAGAAGCCATGGTCTAGCGCGTTTGGCCGCCGGTCATGAGCAGGCGGACGCCCGTACTCGAAGTGATGGCGGCAAGTGTGACCGCGAAGGTGAAGGAAAACGCGTGGAAAGAACCGTCAGCGGCGATGGAGGACGAGTCGCGCCTGTCCGGCGATGTTACGCGCTGCTATGTTGCTATGGCGGGGCGGCGGGCTCCGTTTGACGATGGATGCGACAAGCAGAGGTTGATATCTGGATGCTTGGCGGATGGAGTCTCGTTGTTACCCGGTCGGCAGAGGGACACAGCGGCGAGTGAGGAAGGGGAGGAACGCCCAAAGGGAGGGTAGGCGCAATGGCAATAGGGCCAAATGCGCCCTCTGGTGAAGGGGGTCGCGTTGGGGAAGCGCGTTGAAGCCTTAGAGGGATAAAATGGGATGGAGGGGGGTAGCTTTCGCGACAAGTCCGTCCTGGTCGGATGAACTTGGCTGTGCTCAGCCTGTGCCTGTTTAACGAGAGGAGGCAGGCGGCGAGACGTTGAAAGAAGATTTCACACTAGGGCACGTGAGTTTGTTGCTGACTCAGCCGCCTAGGAGAGAAATCGCCGCATTGGGCTTGGGTGGTCGAGGGGCGATCATGATTCTATAGTACGGTCTACAGTGATTGAGGTCGAAGTGAGAGTTGAAGCCGCAAGAGAAGTAGAAGTATCGACGTTTGTTTTCTTTTTCCCTAGCGACATTCTCTCCGTCACGGGTGCTCCAGGCGGTCTGGGGGGATTTGGGCCGATAAGTCTCGATCTTCGATCGCCCACGCGGGTCCCTTCGGGTTCTTGGCGGGGTTCTCAGTTCGTCAGTCTCAAGGACATCTGCACGTCAGAACTTCCATCGTGGAGATGAAACGAGATGAAACGAACGATTTTCAGCATGATCTATCTCCCCAAGGCAGGCCTAGGCCCTCCATCAAAACGCTTGAAGACACCCGATCTTGTTACAACAACTACACTCAGGAATCATTCAATACTACCACCAGTGACATTCTCGTTTGAAATATCCGCTCACGGCCAGTACTTATTCTGTTCCTATAAATATCTAACCTTCCGGAAAGGAGATGTCCAGCAGAGAGCCCCTCTTACGCGATCGACACCTCCTCGGATGTCCATGTCCATATCAATGTTTCCCGCGGTTGCCAACCATGACCAAAAGAAAGCGATCAATCAAAGTCAAGAAGCATTACAAAACTGAACTGAATCCACCATCGTGTGTGAACACCAAAACTCCAAACCCCCGATTTTCATCCCATGAGTATTCCAACTAGTAGGCACCAGCACCAACGAGATTCCTCTTCGCGGGCGGAGGTGGTGGCGGAGGCTTCTTTGCACGGGAGGGTGGTGGTGGAGGAGGTCCCTTTTTGCTGATGCTGGAGCCGTTCAATGTCGTAGAGCTAGTATTCCGAGAAAGCACGCTTCCATGGGATGTCGCAGGGGAGGTAGACAGCTCGCCGTGTGAACGATCGGGGCTGGTGTTGCTGTACGATCCAGTCTCGTCTGGCGGATCCATGTATGGATCAGCATAGACCTTGCTAACAGGGCGCAGCTGGGAGCGGGTTGATCGGATGGCGAGGTTGTCATTGATTACCCGGGACATCCGCTGGGATGTGGCAGGTGACTGATCTCCCTGGAGCTGGGTGGGCCCTTCGAAGGAAGGCGTACTGGAGTAGGCAGGCCTCTGATATCCGTAGTCGGATGCATAAGAATCATTGGGTGATGATTCCATCAGGGTGTTCGAGTTGGTCCTACTCATAGACGGACGGTGTCCCTGGACAACCGGTTCCTCTTCCACGGGCTGGTACCTCTCGTGATACGAATGCGCCGTATTCGATCGCGGGCGCCCAGGGCGACGCGACCCGGGTTTTGGTGCTCGTCCCTGGCTACTTGATGTTAGTAGGGAAGAATTTCTATCTGTCTGTCTGGATTGCACCTACCCAGCTGGCCAATCGTTCCTCAGTTGAAGGAGCGCTTCGCGGCAGCGTTCATGGTAGTCGAGCTCAGCGTCCAAAAAGGCCGTCAGATCCATGATGCTCTCCGTCTCCGACTCCTTGATCTCCAGCATCCTCCGGTAGACATCATCGCTAGCCTCTTCATATTTGACCTTCTGTGTCCGTAGTTCTTCTTCGACGCGGAAGTCTTCTTTCTTCGCCTTCTGCATCTTTGCAAGGGAAGTGTCATACGCCAGACGCCGGGTCTCGAGCTTCTTACGAGCATTCTATATGGTTTCCAAGCATGTCAGTTCCCAGACCTGAAATAATCACAGGAGCTCGATGACACCTACTTGGTATTCCTTCATCTGCGTCAATGATCGTTCCAGCGATTCCAGCCAGGCGGTGGTCGCCTGCGCAATATAGCTCTCCTGCATACGGGCGAGCCGCTCGTGTGTCCGTCCGAACGCTAGATGAGAATACAATCAGAATCCGGGATTTCCTCAAAAAAGAGTTTATGGTAATTCTTACCCGTCAAACATTGTCCGAACTCCGAGTGCATGTCGAAGTCCTCTCCGTGGCTGATCATAGTGCCACCCATATAGGCAATAGGCAGGTTTCTCTCCTTATCATCACCTTCGTTTCTTTTCGAGATAGCTTTGATGTAGGAGGTCATCCCCTTGTGCATGCGCTCCAGTCCTTCCAGACAGTCAATATTGTAAGCCATGGGAGCAAGTCGTCTCTGAACTTCATACCTTCCTGTCGAACCGACATCTCCGTCTCCAGAGCTTTGAAATCATCCGAGAGGTTGGTCTTCACCTCTCCTCCCATCTTCTCGCCCGCCCATTGCTTTAGGCGATCCAGCTTCTTGTTGACAATCATCTTGTATGGCTAGTTTTATGGGATTGCCTTCTAACAACACTAATGGGGATGTAGTCGCAACGGTAATTGTAGAATCAAGCTATGCGAACGTCCCTCAAGGATAATGGTTCTTCGAAAGAAAAAAAATCCCGTAATCTGTCAAGTTGACTTAGGGAGGCAAGGTGTCGCGTGGTTATAAGATAAGGTAACAGGGCTACTCCAAGTAGCGCAAACGAGTGGGATTAGTAGATGATCAGGAATGTCTAATGATGGAACAATGAGAGTCGAGACAAGTGTTCATCGCTACCCACACGATATTTCTTAATTAGATAGAATGAGAGAGCGACGCAAGCTCGCGACGAAAAGCGCTAACTAGCAGTTTGAAGGGACCATTAGCAGGTTTTAATAAGTGGCTGTGGTTCCCTGGGGATTTTGGAGTTGGGATCGAGGAATGGCACGCAACCGAGACAAGGACGACATCCCCAATCAGGAGCTGTCGGGGCTCGCGATGTGCAACCTGTCCTACGGAGTACAATAAATACGACGTATTGGGAGGGCGCCACACGGGACCCTGAGCGCGATCTTTCCTGCCAGCGAGAGTTCCCCTTCTTGCCAAGAGGATGGCTCCGTGGGGTTTTCCTCCCTGTCGGAATCGCTGGAGAAAGACATTGTCGTTCGATGGAGGTGGGGTGATTGATGGACGATGAAGAAATGACAGACTGAACGCCAGTACCCTGAAACCCGGCATCAGTATTATTAGCCAACCGTCGCAGACCGCGAACCGCCACCAGAATGATCCAAAGATGTGACACGCGTTCATGGGCCGCTGGTGGACCCTTGCTCCAATGTTCCCAAATCCTTTGCGTGAGCCTCTGCCCCTTGCCACGGATCGCCAGCTATTTACAGAAACCGCTAATGTGAACCAGAAAGCCCTGACTCTATCTCATCTAACTCTGGACGGGCGGTACTCCATCCGTCGGCGCTTTCTGAAACGTCCAGACTCCAGAAGAATGGGAATAAAGGCCAACGGGCGCTAACATCATATCGACGGTTTTGCTAGTCCTCTCTGGTCCAGAACATAGTTCTCCCACTGATAACTTCATACGGAGGACTACGCAGGTCGTCGATGCATGCACAGCCCCGGGTGCAGATCGAGCAGTGGATTATTAAGGAGCGATCGACTTGCGTATACCATGATGAGGGTGAGATCGGGTTTACGGAGTAGATACCCTAGGGTTCTGGCAGCGAGATGCACAAGAACCCACGATATCGACGTCATTCAGTTACGGGACATAGGACAATTATTTTCGAATCCCATTGATGTTCTGCGTTTGAGGATATACACAGTAGTATGCAGGTCACTTTCCACCGGATCGGCAGGAGATCTGGTCGATCATCGGAATCTCTGTGTCAACTTGGGGAAATTGGAGGTCCGACAGCGTACTGTAGATCGTGCACAATCATGTCTGATACATCGAGTCTTCTAGATACTCAAACATATCCAGATCCTCCCATGATCTTACCGCACTAACAGCATCACCGGGATGGTTCGAAGGTTCCGCGACAGGATGGTTTCCGCCAGTTCCAACAACGTTCTGGATTGTCTCAGGGATGTCTATGAAGTCCCAGTCTAGCCTGGCATCCTCCGCAGTCATTATAAGATCAAACACGTTCGTATCTATATGATTATCGAGGCTCGTATTCGTCCCATGGCTTGCGGCATCCAGCATAGAATGCTGGAGAATATCAACTCCTTTATCCTTCTCCTCTGGTTGAAGAACGCTGCCGTAGTCATTACTCGTCATTTCATTGCCAGATGTCTCCAGTCCAACTCGAGTATGTTTTTTCTGGATGTTCATCGCATACTGACTAGGCGTGACGCCCACGATCTTCTTAAACACGCGGTGGAAGTGACTAGGAGAAAGCTTGGCCTCCGCAGCCAGTTTCGACAGCAACGGCTTCTCCCCTGAGTCGCACGCCGAGGCAATGGTCTCACAAGCCTTCTGCACAGACAGAACGTGTGGGTCGACTCGCACATGGACTTGTGGACTGCACCGCTTACAAGGTCTGTAACCAGCCGCCTCGGCCTGTGTAGGAGAATCGTAGAACTCGATGTTGGCTCGACGGGCTAACCGCGCAGGACATGATGGTCGACAGTAGATACGCGTCGTGCGAACGCCATAGACGAAGCTGTGGACAGTGGTATCACGATTGACGATGGCCTGCCAGCGCGCTGCTGTGGAGGAGGGCGAGTTGGCAGACAGCCTGGATAACCGTGGAAGAAATTGCTTTTCGACGTCCACGGTCCTCATGGCTGATGATATAGGATAGGACCTTCCCCCGAGTCAACTATATCGAAATCGGGCTTTTATCTTCAAGTAAGAAAAGATAGTTGTACGTCTCGAAAGATATGATTTTCTAAGCGACGCTTCGTTGCACTGATCTGCCGATGACGTCTCTGATTGGTCACTTTGGCAGCAAGATCGATTGAGCGTTGTGCATCGATTACTTCACCTCAACAACTGATTCCATTTCTACGTGAAAATTATTTCTGTGTTGGTTTATTTTTTAACTTTGGTGTCTATAGAGTAAATTGTAGGAGCTAGAGGGACCAGATATAGGATGAGGCTTAGGCAGTGAATATTAACGTCTTGCTTCACGGTGCTGCA
>JAPVCG010000020.1:197455-233632 GCA_029606305.1 Paecilomyces fulvus | reverse complement strand
TTTTTTTTTTTTTTTTTTTTAAATACATATATATATATATATCACACAACATCAAGAAATACAACCACCAAATGTAGTAACCATTAATTTCCCCCATGGGGGTTGGGTGCTACTGATCGTGACATGCCATTATGCATAGCGTATCCCCGGAAGAGCCCTGCGTATACACCAGACACTAAATAAACACTGAAATAAACAGGATATTAGATGTCTAGCTGTATAATTCCAATTCAGGTAACAGCTGAAAAGATGAGCCAAAACCCTCTAGAGGCACGATGGAGTAACTAGATACGGTATCTCGTGGATTACAGACATGCAACCCCGGCTGGATGCGGACTATATGCGAATTATTCGACAGGCTGTATTGTTCATAATTGTCGTCTGTATGATATATAATGCGTTCAAGATAGAAAGTCATATGTGTTGAGATAGCTGTTGGGACCGATGAATGTTCCATTCTGCATGGCACCGGTCTTGATGAAGACTCCGATGATAACCCGATGAAACATGCCTGCTCATCCATGATCCTTACTACTTTAGATGTTGATCTCGGTACCTTCACAGAGAGAATTCGTGACGAATAACAGACATTGCCATTGATGAAAAAAATTTTTAGCCACATATTTGATTGCTCACTAAGGACGCGTGGGTAGCTGTCCACAGTCGCCTAAGTACATGTGCTTCGTAGCAGAAGAGCATTTTCAATACGTCACAAAACAAACTCCACGCCATATCAGGTTTAATCCTTGGTCTTCTGGGTACCACGGAGCAGACCGGTTCTCCGGGCAGCAATAAGACCGGCCTTTTGACCGTGGGCGGCGTAGCGGGAGATGGTCGAGGCCTTACCAATGTGCTGGTGGTTACCACCACCGTGAGGCTGTAGTAGAAATACTGGTCAGATATCTGCAGATTTCTCAAAAAGGCCTCGAATAAACTTACGTGATCCACAGGGTTCATGGCAACACCACGAGTCTTGGGCCAGCTGTTGCGCTTGACAGCGAACTTGTGCTTGGCACGAGAGGCCTCTGTTGACGGGTATTAGCACTGATTTCTTATCTGTTTTCGACTGCAGAGGGAGAAAACGTACTCAGGAGAGGCTTGTCAGTACGACCACCGCCGGCAACGATACCGATCATTCCTCGAGCATCGCTCTTGACGACCTTCTTGGCACCACTGGGGAGCTTGATACGGGTCTTTCCCTCCTCAGGGTTGTGGCCAATGACGGTAACGTAGTTACCGGAGGTACGACCGAGAGCGCCTCGGTCACCGACCTTCTCCTCGACGTTGGTGACGACGGTACCCTCAGGAACGGAGCCCAGAGGCAGGACGTTTCCGACGGTGAGAGCGGCTCTCTTTCCGGCGTAGATGAACTGACCGGTGTACATGCCCTCGTTGGCGATGAAGGTCTCGGTGACATCCTTGAAGCGGTACGGGTTGCGGAAGGAGACCTTTGCGAGAGGAGCACCACGGCCAGGGTCGTGGATGATCTCTCTCACGATGCCGCGAATGTATCCGTGTCGCTCAGCATAGTCGAGGGTACGGAACTGAGCTGGCGCCTTGTTGAGACGGGTGTGGGCCGCTGAAAAGGAGATTCATCAGTATTTCTCGAGCTGGATTCAATTTTCGATATTGTTGCTGCGGTCCAACTCACTGAAAATGGATCCACGACCCTTCCTCTGGTTGCGGATCACGCGACCCATGGCGGCTGTCTATATGATGACCTGGAGGTTAGTATCTAACGTCGACCGCCGACGAGGTTTGGAGGATGATTGAATTGCTCGTACCTCAAATTGAAGATGGTCTGGTCGGTTGGAGTTGTGAATTCGCGACGAAATGGGCTGTGTGGGCTTTAGGGTGGGATCGCTAATCTAACCGAGTTGGCGCTAGCGCACTTTTTCCGCTGCGCGCGGCTCTTTCTGGGCGTACCCGAAGTCACGACCAACCATCGCCGGACCTCGCCCGTTATATTATCACCGGTCGGTGCCTTCTTCTGATCTACCGCTGCTGGTTGCTTTCTGTGGACCACTGGAACATGTTCCGGTCTTCAATGAGTCCTATTTACAGCAGGGTTTCTGTGTTGAGAAGACTGGGTGCTCATTTGCGGTTACTATGACTCGCATAACAAGCTTGCTTTGCATTGGATTTATCAAATCCATGATCTCGAGCATGAAGAAAAAGAAATGAACATTTTCCCTTTTCAGCCTTATATCGCAGTAATTACTGGTCCAGATTCTGTTGTTATTTGCTGACCCCTGGACTCCTGTTTTGTCGGGAGGTTTTCGTGCCTCATATTAGCTACGTTCGTCCAAGTCTAATCTCCCCCGAATAAGCCTGGCTCAACAACACAACAACACAGCCTCTCAGCTTAAAGAGATCATACAGATGAAAAAAATAGTCAATTTCCACGGTGCAATGATTCATTCTGCTAGTTGCTTCGAACATCATGATTACTTTTTTCTCTCTCTGCCATTCTGCCTGCATCTGATACCCTCCTTGTTTCGCGTTGCTCGCATCTCCTTTCATTTCTTTCGAATCATGCTTTGTTGAGTTGTATGTTGGTGTCTGCTATTTGTATTTTTGAATCATTCGAATGACTAGCCCCTCCGGACTCCGGCTCCTACCCTCACAAGAACTGGCATGCATTGCTCGACAATGTCGCCATCTCAGCATTTCTGCTGGACTCACCATTCTCTCATCTGCTGATCTACTGAATTGGATTGTTTCCAGGACTTTCACATACCAAAAGCCACAGGCTCTCCGCTCGTCACCCCCCCGCTCCTGCGCTGTCCATCACCGCGCCTCTTTTGCTGGCCAGTTGATATTCTTCGCTTACGTGCGAAGAACTGAAGTTTGTCCGTCTTGAGGATTGTTCCACGAGTGATTGCTTGATCTCCCTGCTGCTGCCGTATTGGCGCTCGATCCAGAGTCCCGAGGGGTCTTCTCTCTCCAGAGGATAGACCTATCAGGCCCCTTGCACATTTGTCGAGGATACCATACGGATTACGTGAATTACAGGCGGCTCTCGTGCTGCGTGTATGGCGTTGAGGCTGATTGTGCAATCAGACCTCATGTCGCCTTCGCTCGTCGCTCTCCAAGTCCGCTTGACCATTATTTCTGTGCTAAATACGAAGATAGAGGCTTATTCTGGTGGATATGGCGGTTTAGATAGATGGAATGTGAAGTCTCATGGCATCTTGGTGCTGATTAGGTCGTAGTATGTCATTGCTTCCTCTAGACGAGCCACGCGCGTGATAGCCGCGCTTGCTGTAGCATCAGTACTCTAGACTTCCTGCCGTGCGGGCTCGCCCAAATTCCTTCGCAGCAACACCATCACCATACAACCAGCCACCATGTCTGACATATCACTCTCAGACTCAGAGCTATCATCTCTGTCATCAGCACCACCTACAGATGATGAATCTATCGTTCAAGCGGCGGAACAGCCTGTTGGGATCCAGAAGTACTTCAAGAAAGAGCAGTCTCCAGAATCTCCACCGCCGCCTAAACGCCCTGCCTCGCCGCCACATGAGTATGTTCTGGCGGATAATCCAGATATCGCAGTGAGTTCCAATTGTCCAACGAGTGTGGAAGCTTTTTGACGCGCATCTGAGTGTCCTTCTACGCGCTTGCTGACCCGTCGCATTTCCCGCAGTTCATCGTCATGTTCCGCGCGCGTTTCCACGACGTGTCCCCCCGATCACTACCACACTACGGCCCCCAGGATATCGAGCGAGGGGTATCAGATATAACTCCTGGAGATTATATAGAGAGGTTACTATGCGCATTACTGGGATTGGTGTTGAATAGGAAGAAAGACGTTGAGTATGGTTGCCACCTTTCTTTCGGCACCCAGCTTTTATCGGCGGGGAAGGTGTCGAGCTTTTCCTCAGTCTGATTTGAAGGTCCAAGACGCAAATGGGCTAATATTATATTATAACGCGCAGGAGAGGTCATTATCAGCGCGCACTTGAGGAGGCGGTTCAGACTCATGTCTCCCAGTGGCCGAGGGCGTGGGAGGGCAAGAACCCCCTTCATGGCGGACACACTTTTGCGACCATGTCTCCAGAGGAACGCGTATGCTGCTCAATGTCCCCCATTAAAAACACCATACATGCTAATGTCTACTAGTTGCGATTGCTGAAGACTCTAATTCTCTGGTCCTTGTCGTCCTCCGATGCTGTTCAGGCTAAGATCAAGGAATCCTACAAGCAATCGCGTCGCGACGATGATTTGAACCAGCCTCTGTCTGTCCAACCTTGGGGAAGCGACGATCTCAAGAGACGGTACTGGCTTATAGAAGGTCTTGACGACACCCATTTCAGACTATATAGGGAGAGCAACCCAGCATTGAAGACCAACACCTGGTGGAGTGTCGCTGGTACTATCGACGAGTTGAAAGTGGTGGCCGATAAACTGGAACAGGACAGATCTCAGCATTCTAAGAAGTTGAGTGAGAAGATCAGACTTGCTATACCTCGTTTTGAAAGTTCTGAAGAGGTGAGATAATTTGTCTAGAAGTGATTGCTCTTTGCTGAGACAATGGAATAGAAACGCAAACGCCGCGACTACCGCCTGGCGCGGAAAGCTGCTTTTGCTCGACCCGAACCCGGGTTCTCTCTCTACGAGGGTCGCACTCGCGGAAAGAGATTGAAGTATACATATTCCGATGATGAAGATATTTTCTCGGATGGACTGCCTCCTACTACCCGCCGGTCAACGCGGAACTCGGGGGTGTCTACGCCCGGTGAACCTGCAGGACCGACGTTCACAGCCAGTGGAAGACAAGTACGCGCCCGGGCGGGAGGCATATACGGCGAATCTATGCTGAGCGGGCAACGCCGCGACAATGATATGTCTTCTGCCCAGAACACTGGTGAGACTGGTAGACCCCAGCGGAGCACTCGCAATGGCTGGTCCTCTAGGACAAACCAACTTGGAGACTCCGATGACGAGATGGACGAAGGGTCAGACGCCGCATCGAGCGGGAATGAATGGCAGGGTGGGGATGACGAAGAAGATGAGGATCGCGAGTTCGACGGTGATGATGAGGGTCTCAGTCAAGATGAACTGGTGAGTGGCAATGAAGAGAATCCAAGTCTCGTCGTGCAGCTCCGGTATGGCAAGGGGAAGAAGCCAAGCAGCCCCGGGTTAGAGAAAGGAACGACACAGAATCCTCCTGAAAAAGCTATTGTCAATGAGGCTACGCCGGCCGAGCCTCCAACCATCTCACAAGAGGTGTCATCCAAGACTGTACAGGAGCAGGAAGCCAAGCCAGCAGCACCTACTGAAGCAGACTCTGTCGAAGAGACACCTACCGAAGCAGCACCTACCGGACAAGCTCAGGCACCTACTTCTTTAGCAACATCTGCGGCTTAAAACTCAAGGAGCAGGCGTTCTGGTGGCTGGGGAGTACTTTTATTAGAAAAATCGTTAAAAATAATTCAAGGGCGTTTCGTCGAGCCTCGCAATAACAGGCCAAGTTATTTAGAACCCAGAGAAGTAATGATAAAAGTTATTGATGTCGCTTTCTTTCCTACACATTTGGTCAAATAATACGATGCCTTAATACTGTTGGAGAATGGAAGGGTCAGAGCTTAGTGCTTAGTCAGCATTTCAATATAGTTAGTCAACTAACTAACTAGTTATAGTTTAGCTTGCCCTAGCTAGTTTTCCAATGATTCTTATGTACCTTCGATATCGCCATGTTATCTGTTGCTATTTGGCGCATATTGATCAACTGAAAGATTTGTTTTCTCTTTTAGCGGATGGATTGATGCACACTTTTATGATGCAGAGCAGCCAGAGACATTTACTCTACTTCATGTCATTCGAAGTCCATTGGCCAAGAAAAGAATGCGGCCACTGAGAAAAAAAGTACCCTTAGTGAAGCAAATGGGGAATACCGACGCGCTTTCCCTTTGAATCAGATGCCCTCATTCATCATCGCGAAGATAAACAAAACTAATGATGATAGATTCATATCATACTAAGGTAGGTCGGGCTATTTATCGTTTTTCGCTTTCAGCAAGATGGGAAGGCCAGATGTTTATTGAATTCAAGAATATGTAGCGCGCCTCCAACTCCGAACATGCAAAAACGGATCTGTAGAGATTCTTTTCCAGTTTCATCTCCATTGTCTCAAAATCCGCGGGTATCCGGCCAAGGGTTTCAGTCCATGGTAGCATTCGAAAATTGACTCACATAGTACTGCCAGCAGAGTAGAGAACGTTAGAGACCCCATACACACATTTTATCAGGACTCTTTTTTTCAAATCCCGAATCCACACTCCTCGCGATAGCGACGGAGAGGAAGACTCACGTCTTGTGCCTGACCAGCCAGCTTTCGGTCCCTCAAGACACTGCGTCGGTGGGGCAGCTCCCAGTTATTCACTTCATACCACCATCTGCGGAGCCTAGTTCCCAGAGTGTGTCCTTGGAGCGAGGTGCTGCGATTCCAGTGTCGCCATCCGGCCAGAGCGAGCGTCCAGAGCGTGCCCTGCAGCAAGGGAAGGATAACCTATCAGGGGCGCGGAGTAAGTCAGCTTGATTTCCGCGACTGATTGAGGAAGAAAGAGTGTCTATACCTGATCCCTGATCGTAATCCATGCAATTCGGCCCCAGGTGTCAGCCCCCTTGAGGCTGGCCAGATAGCTCTGCTCGAACCGCAAGTCCGGTAGCGGAGGCAGATGATGCCGTCGCGTAAGAGGCCTGATCACCCGGCTTGGGTCAACAATATCTGAGGGGATGCTTCCTGCTTCGGAGGGAGGTGATCTGACGACTGGTTGCTTCTCTGACGCCGCAGTTGCTGGGTTGATGTCGTGTGTTGGTGACGGGTCGCGCTTGATGGAGGCGGTTTGGATCGTTTCTGCGATCTCTATAGCTGGGTTCGACATTGTGGATATCAGTGATCAGGTCACCCTTCTGGATTACAATTGTTACAATTGTCTCTCCAGAACAATAGGCCCAAAATGTAGTTAGTTGCGGATCTTGCTGACTGTTGGGGGCCAGCTCTAGTTAACTAGTAAAGCTCCCAAGGTCTCGTCGGCGGAGAGGAGATCACCTGAAAGCCCCCACCGCAAGTCCCTCCCCTCTTCAATTCTCACCCCGCCAATTGTTAACAATACACTCTTCAAAAGCACTCTTCAAAATCACCGGAAAAATGGCTGCTCCTGAAGGATACCCGCTCCTGTGTTTGGAGAATCCCCTCTTGGGTAATTGGATCCTTATGAACCTTTCGATGGGATCTTGTTGGCTAACTATGATTTTCCTAATGAAGACATCCAGGGTCTGGGGTACGTTGACTTTTTACAGACTCGAATCTCTGAATATTTTTTTTTTGCTAACTAAATGCCAATAGTGATGAAGCTCTCCTGAAGAAGTATGATGTGAAGGCCAACGATGCCATCCTCGCGGAGGAAAAGCACATGGGCCTCTACGAGGACCTGCTCCAGAACCACAATGCTAAGCTGATCGCTGGTGGTGCTGCTCAGAATACTGCTCGTGGAGCACAGGTTAGTATTTCTCCGGGAGTGTACCATATTTATTTCTTGTCTGGTCTGAATGGTTGAGGCTAATGTTTGGAATTTGACCAGTACATCCTTCCTGAGAACTCCGTTCTCTACATCGGCTGTGTCGGCCGCGACAAGTACGCCGACACCCTGAGGGAGGCCTGCAAGCAGGCTGGTGTCCACACAGAGTACCGTGTTGACGACACTCAGCCCACTGGAAAGTGCGGTGTCATCATCACTGGCCACGACCGTAGCTTGGTCACTCACCTTGCTGCCGCCAACGAGTACAAGGTTGAGCACCTGAAACAACCGCACGTCTGGTCGCTGGTTGAGAAGGCCAAGGTCTATTACGTCGGTGGATTCCACCTGACTGTCTGCGTGCCTGCTATCCTGGCTCTCGCTGAAGAGGCTGCTGCCAAGAACAAGGTAAGAAGGACATTAGGGTTGCGAGGCGTCATCTATCCACCGGACGAGACTCTCGTTGAAGGCAATGCTAATGTTAACTGCTGGGAATATAGATCTTCATGCTCTCCCTTTCCGCTCCGTTCATTCCCCAGTTCTTCAAGGACCAGCTCGACAGCGTTGTTCCTTACACTGACTACCTCATCGGCAACGAGACGGAGGCTCTCGCCTATTCCGAGGCCCACGGCTGGGGGACCACAGACATCGTTGAGATTGCCAAGAAGCTCGCTACCTTGCCAAAGAAGAACACTAGCCGCCCGCGTGTAGCTATTGTCACCCAAGGTACACTGCCTACGGTCACTGCCGTCGCCAAGGAGAACGGTGAGGTCGAGGTGAAGCAGTTCAGCGTGCGCCAGATCTCGAAGGACAAGATCAATGACACCAACGGCGCTGGGTAAGTCGATTGCCCCTCAAAACTTCCTGCAACTTGATACTCACAAGAGTGACTAGTGATGCATTTGCCGGTGGTTTCGCTGCTGGTGTCGTCCAGGGCAAGTCCCTTGAGGAGGCCGTCGACATGGGTCAGTGGCTAGCCTGTCTGAGCATCCAGGAATTGGGGCCTTCGTAAGTCATCCACTCCCAGTTTAGCTATTATTATTTGAATACCGACTTACATACATCTCAATGCAGTTACCCCTTTCCCAAGCAGACCTACGTTCCTTCCAAGCACTAGGGAAATCACAATCCAATGATCCAGCCAATTGAAGTAGCGGGATCATTCTAGTTTCTTCTTCCTCCTTCTCCGTGGCATACTTCACAATTCAACTCAATTCAACCTGATGATTCAACCCAATATACCCGCTTAGGTTTCCTTTCCCCATCATCAATCATCTAAAGAAAAAGCGATCTGAGATCTGCCACATAGCGAAATCTTCCTCCAACAAAGGGGGTTGCATTCTAAGCTTTTTGTCATCGTTCATCGTTGCTCAGCGGGGAAAATGATATCATGATAGAGGACCAGGAAACGTTTTCAACAACGATAAAAAAGAATTTTCTATTAAAAGAGTATATGAAATGAAGAAATTTATTTATTTCATGTCTACTATCTTGATTTAAGATCAGGATGAATCTAGTATGACCCATTACTTTGTAGTGTGGTTTAGATTGCAAAAAAGGTAGAAAAGCTAAACTTCATGCTTACTATCTTATCTTTCTTTTCTCCATTTGTGATCATATGAAAAAGAAAAACCTGTAATAGAGCATGCATAACAAAAGCTACGATTCATAGGTTGAACTAGAATTCGGAATTGGGAGGTGGGAGGCATTGAAGGATTTAGCTCTCTCCGATACAATTTTTCTTTCTAAGCCTGCACTGCTTAATCTGCTTTCTGACGTCGGGAAGTGGATGCGTATTTCCGACTCTGTCGAGCGTCATTTCCAATGGACAGGACAAGCGAGTGTAATGGGCCTGGCTAACTCCTAGCTTGCGAGTGCCCATGGGGTTCTGACGAGATGACACACTCTCTTTCCCAGTATCGGAGATAGGATGACCCATTTGACATTCTGGTGAACCGTCCAGGTGAGTCCCGAAGGACGCAAAAATGAAAGATATACTATCTTTTAAAGACTGTGATAGTCTATGTTGGCAGATACCTTGGCTCTTGCCGCGGTGCCTCGCCCCTTAACAAAGCCCAAGCCGCTAGTGAGCATTGTGACAGGATTCACCGCCCATTATGGCACTTCAGAGGTGGCAAGGGGCCTATATCGGCCTCTTTTGTGACAGATTTCGCTCCCCGATTCTCCATGTACACTGGTTCTTTCTCGGTCAACCGCCTTGTCCACATGGAGGTGTTTGACCAATGGCGCCCAGCTGTGCAGCAGACTTGCGTCCGCTACTCATGGCAGAGTTGGTATAGTTTGAAGACGGAAGGCTACTGCCAATAAAGGCGTTGTTGGCCCAGGAGGAAGTTCCGAGACTGCTAGACACCTGCTGCGGGTGAAGATGGGAGTCATAGTATTGTCCACCTGCAGCGACATCTTGACCCCAGGTTGCTGCCGCTGCGCGGGATTGAAGGACAGCAGGATTCGGGGGCGTCCAGCTTGACTCAAAGGGCGAGGATCTGGGAGAGGAATCGAATAGATCCTGGCGCTGTAGTAGGAGACTGTTTCGAAATGCAATATCACTTGCCGTCGTCTCTTGAGACGGGAGACTGAAGCCATTGCTAGAAGGCATCGTTGAGTTTGTTGGCTGCTGGCCAAGTCCAGGAGGACTAAGTTGGCGCGCAGTAGCCGGACGTGGCTGCGGTGACCGGGCTTCTCCTGGTCTCGGGGCAAACGCAGAGTTCCAGATGCTGGGCAGTGGCGGTCCGGGGGTGTAAGATTGAGCTAGAGGCACAGAAGTCACATTACGAGCATTAGGGGGATTAAGCCCTGGAGGTGGCATAGTCACTCGGAGCATAGCATCTCTGTCCTCAGGGAATGGAGACACCGATTCTGCCTCGAAAGTGTGGCCAGGAGGAGTAGGGGGGCTGCCACCGAGAAAGGTTGGCAATTCGGTCCCGGTTGGTGCATTCTCGTATGTGTCTGATTCGACCAACCGTTCTACTCCTTCCACAATGCAGTGCATATTTGCTAACACCGATGCCGAAGCCGATTGAGAGCCGCCGAAGACACTTCTGGTTTCTGCCACGTACGCCGGGTCTTGCTTCGCCTGTTGGATATCCTCTCGTTCAATGCTGGTTGATGACAGGGTGTGCTGATGACCACGGGGCGCTGCGTAGAACTGGGAGGGTAAGCCTTCCTCCTGGTAGATGAAGGTCTTCTTATCCTCTTCGTCGACCAGAACCACGGGAATTTTCTGTCGTGCAATTAGTTCAGGTATACGCTTATAATTGATCTTTTGGAAACATACACCGCTAACGACGAGATCAAGACCATCAATAACGAATTCTCGAATCCGATAGAGCATTTCGATGTTGGGATGGTTTCTCTCAATACCGGGATCGACCATGCGTGGCTTTTGCTGATCGTTTGCATCGAGATACCTGCGACTGGTAGATTCATTGACCAGCGGGTTGAAACCCAAAGTGTCTTCATCTTCTTCGAGGAGGTAGTCGACCTCTGGTAGGCTTATCACGTCGAAAGTCGATGCGAGAAGTGTTAACGTGTTGGCATATATCTTCCAGAACTCCTTTATCTGAACGAAGAGCGGTGATTCCTCCTTCTCAGCTACCAACGAACTGCTGTTGGAAAGTAACCACGCACTGTAGTGGCGTAGAGCAGGAAGAATACGCCGCCCAACCACGGTTACTTTATCAGAACCAGTCTTCGTTTCCCTGTTGTCAGGATCTTCAACGGCGAATCGTTCTAGTTCAGCCAACAAGATTTGAAGAAGAGTGAAGAAAGTCTTCACGTTGATACGCTGGAAAAATAGACGAGCGTTGTGTGTAGGTTCTCCTATGAGGGTAATTAGCAAGCAGATCAGAAAACGCGCAACTAGGATACGTGCCCTTCGATCTTATGGCAGCAAAATATTCCGCAGCGATGTTGATCAGACAAAATTTTTGTAGAGTGCCTTCGAGAGACCGTTCCTTCAGATCGACTGCGAGCTGACTAATGACCTCATTTTCCAGCTCGTCATGTTCAGGAAAATCCTTCCCTTTGTAGCACTGTGCATGGAGATACACAAACCACGGGGTCAAGGCTTTTCCCGGAACGCCTGCATCTTCTGGTGGGATTAATTCTCTCTTGGCCCAAGCGTTCATGATCTTCCTGAATTCAATCTCCAAGTTTCCCTTGGAGGTAGGGTGAGGCTCCTGTGCGGATAAAGCTCTGTAGAGATGGTACATCGCTCGGAGGTGGTTGCCATCAGCAAGGGCGATGACGGCCAACTGATTATGCGAGGCTCCCGAGGCTGGGTATATGACCCCTGCCAAATCATAATAACCGATTGCAGGACCCCAATTGCGTCCTTTTGTGACAAGTTCCGTTTCGCGGTAGCGAGAAAGGTCCCCAAGACGGATGAGTGTAGCATGGCAGGAAAGAAGAATGCGCTTGCGGAGATCCCCTTCTGGTCGGACTGGAGACTGAGCTGAGAGTTCTAACACCACATTCTTAGCTTGATTACTTGGTCCCAGAAACGTGATTGAAGTGCCCTTACGGTCAAAGTTGAATTTCTGTGCAACTTTTTCCAGTTCCGGTACGCCTCCGAAGTGCGATGCCAGGCGTTGTATATAACCCCGATAGAATCGCTGGCTCGATTTGATAAAGTCAAGGTAGTGCTTCTCGAGCTTGCGCTTCTCCACCGGTTTCTTCTTACTGTTTTCCTCGCGGAACTGCGCAAACATCAGAAAGAGGCACTCATCGATCTACTTCGACGGATCCCCAAACTCACACGAGCGAGCAGCTTACGAAACCGGTTATTTATCTTGACATGCGCTTCCCACAAACGACCCTCCACATCGGCGGAACGGGCAGCTTCAAAGTCTCGGAAGATCGCATTCTGGCAAGCAGCACGGAATCTGTGTCGGTCAGACCACATATGACCCAGAGCGTGATTGCGGGGGACGTTACTGACTCCGACAGATAATGGTTGATCTCGGCGAAGGTGGGCTCTTTCTCTGAAAGAGCTTTCAGAAGCTCCTTCTCCGGTTGGAGAGCAGTCCTGATAATGATCCCATTCCGATCAGCCCTGGATTTAGATATCACCGGTGGGCGTCGCAGCCCAACAAAAAAGTTACCGCGGTTTACTCACTGCCACGCATTTTGAAACGCAGACGCCATGCTCAATACCAACGCTTGTGCGCCCGTGACCCCGCAGTTAACCTCGCCGTCAGATAGCTATGGCTGGCTGGAAGTCTTCGGGCCACAGCTGCAGTAAATGATCCATCAGTAGTATGGTGATTTAATGGTGGATCCGATGCTGATTCAGGGAAGAGCGTGAGTAGGAGCGCAGACCGGCGCGTAAAGACGACGATCTGCCTGGTGGATGAGGGGTCAACCACGAAAGGTCGACCTTCCGCTCGTTCAAATGAACCAAGTAAAAAAAAATGAAGCAATGGAGATGAGGAGCAATCGACCCAAAAGTGATGGGGGAAGTCTGGAGATTAATTACCGGGCACGCTAGTGTGGCTGGTGCCGCCCCAGGAAACTTTGAACTTTTCGGATGCTTTTGTGGCTGGTGAGTCGATCGTGAGGTTTAAGATACAAAGCTAGTCAACTAAAAATGTCGAGGTACTCAATCAATGAATCAAACTCTTAATAGTCAATGAGATATACGATCCAGAACCAAGTGGGAACTGCAACCACCACGGAGCTTTCAATTGCTGATACTGTCTTCGTGGTGCCAGCGATCTTAGGCAATTTTCTCTAGCGGGCTTCATTTCCACGTCATACTGGGTCTGTTTTGATGACGGTGATACGGTGAAACTTCACGAGATCGCCTTTGCACGAGAAGAAATCTTTCCCACATACCCTACACGGTAGTATTAGGGCCCTGATAGAACAATACCCCCGGAGACGACCTGCAGGAATACAGTCCCACACCCGAGTTTTAGGACATAATAGTACGGTCCTCCGTACAAGAACACAATATGTCTAAGCGCTCACGAAGGGACTCTGCCTCTTCCTCACTATCAGACCAATCGTACGAGGCGCTACCATCGGCCTCCTCACGAGCGCCTTCGACTCCACCACCCTCCAAGCTTACCCAGCTGGACACTTCCGATAATGATAATAATAACCCTCATCTCCCCACCGAAGTGATGCGGTGCTCACTCCCTCCTCACAAGGAAACGCTCTCCTTCTCCTCCTATGACGAGTACGAGGTCCACTATGTGCAGGCGCATGTGAACCGCTGCTCAGAATGCGGGAGGAATTTCCCTACGGAATTGTTCCTGAATTTACATATTGAGGAGAATCATGATCCATTGATTGCCGCGAGGAGGGAGAAGGGTGAGAAGACGGTACGCTATTCCCTGAGAATCGTTTACTTAATTACCCCTACGCAGTTTATCTTTAAATGTTATATACTAATAATAATAATAATAATAGTATGGCTGCTTTGTCGAAGGCTGCGATCGAAAGTGCTCTACCCCGCAAAAGCGGAGGATGCACCTGATAGACAAACATATGTTTCCACGAGTAAGTCGAAAGGCACAAAACTGCCCTTTAAACCAATTCTAAACCCATACCCTTTATTAAAATAAAAATAACTAGGCCTACAATTTCTACATCGTCAACGACGGCATCGACAAGCAGAACTCCATGCTAAGACTCACAAACACCCATCGTCGTCGTATATCAGCTCCCGCTTCTCCGCAGGAAGGTCGGCTGAGACAGCGGAGACAGTCGTTAACATACAGTACGCCTACTGCCCCATCCCATGAGCCATCGTCAACGACGACAACAGAAACGGAAATGATGGACTTGGAAAAGTCCATGGCCGCTTTGCGATTCGTGCCTGCGAGTGTGACGAGGAATAGAGAGAAGGTCCATCGATGAGAAGAAGTGAGCAAGCAGGATTTGTTTATTTATCCTTCCGTTGGATTTTTGAACGGTCCCTTGGATATTTTTAATGATGAGATGACCTCAGGAGTCAGGAGTGAGACACACAATTCATTTGCATTAGGGTCTTGAAGCGGAGTTTCTGAGACGCATTAGAATAGCTTTCATTACGAGCATCATGATTTTGTCTATCTTGACGAGCATAGGGAATAGTGTGGACTTCGCCTTACCTACGGGAAAGTGTTATCCACGCCACTCAGACAAGTGAAAAGTAATCTTATAACAACGCAAACTAAACTACAATATAACACAATACATTAAATCATACCCCGACTATATACTAATAGTTATTTGTATGATAAATCAGCGCGCTACAGAGTCTCCACTCCCCCAAAGAACAGTTTCCAAAACAGCACAACATGCCGAGACCATAACTGCCACAGCAAAGATATATATAACCTAGACAGATCATAGACCATCTTCACGGTCTTCCCGAAACCGGGTGCTTTTTCATTTAGAAATTCGAGAGTGACTATCCGAAAAGGAAAAAGAGAACATGAAAAAAAAGAACACAATGATTTAAACATGTTCGCCTCGCTGAGGTAAGGGTATATTAACTACGATAAGTACATGTTTTGTGTGGAGGTGAAAGTATTATCATCCACGTCATTCACTCGTCCTTCCATGTGGCTCTTGGCCGTGAAAATCAAGGGACATCTTTGCCCGATGGCCATATAGTAAGCCAGGGATAAAATACCCCGAACAAAATATAGCATAGAGCCGTCGAATAGAGCGACGATATATATATATGCTGGCGGTCACACAGGTCCAGTGGCTTAACACTGGCTCACAAGACCTGGGACATCTCAAGCAACTTGCTAGGGTCTAGGGACCAACAGCAAGATTTCTTGCCATAGCTTCCGCTATGCTGAATCAGCGGTGCTTTCCATCAGGTATAGAGTACCGGCCAATATACCCAATGGAGGCCGTGTCCGCGATGAGAATTTAGCTGTTCTCCAAGTAGTCGGCATAGAGCTCCAAGCTCAACCCAACCAGGTCGACGATGGCCCAGCTGGTGTTTCCCTTGAAAGTCCGCGCCCAGACCCTCACCACAGCCACACTGAGTTGTTTGACCTTGTATGGGTCATTGAGGAATCCCAACTCGGGTGAATCGGTCGGGTCGACAGCCATATCCGTCTCATCCATCATACTCTTAACCCAAAGTACTAATTTCCTTTCATGTTCGGAAAGTTTCTGCTCGGATTGTGTGGCTGGGATCGCGAGAAGCCACCTACTCAGGAGAAACGCACATTCTAGGCTGCATAGAGAATGCTGGATACTCCAGAAAAAGGAATGGGTCCTCGCGACAAAGTCAATACCAAGCCTCACGGGTATGGACAGCGCATGCGCTGAATGCAACAAGGCCATGATGAGCTTTGGACTCCGCGTGACCGGCGGGGATTCATTGAGTGCTCTGGCAATCTGTTGCGGGTCCTGGGTCACCAGATGTCGACAAGGACCCAGGTCAATATGAAGTCTGATGTATGCTAGACCCAAAAGTGCAGTGGAAGTGAAAGCAATCGGCCCCGCCGGATTCTGAGGGTCGATACTCGACTCTGGAGTGCGCTTCCACCCGGCTTTCCACGCGCTTAGGGAGTTGTCCAGGACAGTCAAATCTTCCTGTCTGAGACTCGTGCCTGGCATTGCCGGTGCAGAAAGACAGAGCTGACGGGCAAAGAATATCTGCTGTATAACGGCATGAATGAGGATGTAATTCCCTAATGGAGATATAGGGCTCGAGGCGTTTGAAGCAGGCCCCTTGAGGAAAAGCTTGGCGAAAGCTTCCTGGAACGGTATGTCGGAGCTATGACGGGATCGGTATAGACGTCGCCATTGAGACGCATTGTTGGCTTTCCACACGTCATGAGAACAAGGCATGTTTAGTTTGAGCTCCGAGTTCAGGATCAATGGAGGTATATTATACATGATCGAATGAAGATTAAAAAAGCAATAGACGAGAAGCTTCGTTCGTCTATTGCCCTCTAGCCGGACCCATTCGTCCCAGCTGACATTGTCCGAGCTCGGAACAGGCTCATAAAGGCCATGTTCACGAACCAGCCTGGCCAGAGTACTCTGCAAGGCCAGTATCTCTCGCAGGAGTTCAGGATGTCTTTCCCATGATGCGAATACTGTGAGCAGCAGGAATGTCTGGATGATTTTCATATGAGCATCAGAGTCATCAATCGCGTAAGTCATGGGATCGAGCGTCTGCATCGGAGTGAAGGATGGCTGCTGAAATGGACTGCTAGCCTGATTAGAGACTGCAGAGGAGCCCCGAGAGCCGTGGAGCCCAAACATCCATGTTGGCTGAGCAACCTGCTTGCCATCTCTTCTACGAAGACGTTCGAGCAGGACGGCCTTTGACGCGTTGAACAAGTCAATACCTCGATTATTCTCAAATCGATAGTGGGACCCAGCTGCGGCAAGGGCCAAGGTAAGTTCTGGGGGAGATCGTGCTACCGACAGGGTTGGCACGTGGATAAATGGAAGATGCTCATTCAGACCGTTAATGTATCCCGCGAAGAAACGAGACAGAGCATGTCTCGAGGGCGGAACAAACCCTTTCGGAAGCACATGGGAGAACTCTTCCAGCCTTGAGACGAATAATTGGCGGTCTGCGTTGGTAATATCCCATGCGGGCCGTGGGTTAGCAGGATCGTCGGCCAGTCCGATCCGATCATCGGGATCGTGAGGTTCAGGCTGCAGCGACGGCAAGCGAGACCCGAAATTAGAGAATGAAGGCGGCTCATCGACTGTCGGTCGTTGGTCACTGAGGATATCTCCATTATATCTTTGGGATCCGACATCGCGGACTGGAGGTTTTGAGTCGAAGGGCAGGTTCGTCGGGAGCATAGGCTCCTCAACGGTGGAGAAGACCCCAGAATCCCAATCTGATGAGAGACCGACGCTCTCCAGAAAAACAGTGAAGTCTTGAACAGGGTCCCCTAGGTCCGCAAGGTCCAGTATGGATGGTTCGACTCCATAGTTGTCCGTAATAGCCTTCTCAGGAACATGCGGCGGCATGAGAGGCGGAGGACCAACGTGGCCCGGTGGTTTCCGCATCGAATCCATGCTCTCCTGCTGGCCTTCGAGGGCAACATGGCTAGCAGCATGCGACAGTAGATTTAGATCGTAACCCCAAGAAGGATTGAACTGTGGTGGCTCTACCATCTGAGGTGCCTGTACCGGCACCTCCTGGGGCGGTACCTGCGGCTGGACCGGGACTGAGTCAGGGAGGTCCAACACGCGCGAATCGTGCTGAGGAGGAGGTATCATTGAGGTAGGAGTTGGCGGAATATCATGAGAATCATTGGCCCGATGTTCTGCTCTATTGGCAGCGTTCTCAGCCGGATGTACCAGTCGCTCATGACGCACTAGCAGGTCGCTGCAGAGATTTTTTTTTTCCCATTAGCCCGAAATCGTCTGGCGACAGGTGGAGCCTCGACATTACCTTCTAGCAAAGGATTTACTGCATATTTCGCACGAGAAAGGTTTCTCTTTCGTGTCTGCAGTTGTTGGTTAGGGACTGTCCGAAAGTATATGGCGCAAAAGCCGAGGGTCTGAGGGCTACTCAACGCGTGCGGAGATGGCGTTGGAGATGCTCCAGCCGTGCAAAGCACCGGCTACAGAAATGGCACGAAAGTGACTTGCGATGCGGTGCAGGATTCTTCTTCTTTGCTTTCTCTGGTGAATTAGCTCGCTCAGCCTCCATTGCGGATGGGTAGGAACTGTTATGGTGATGGTAAATGGGGGAGCGGGGAAAAAGCGCTGTGGGGGGTTTGGGATGAGGGGAGGCAGTAAGTAGGGCTGCCGCCCAGGGTCACGTGGCAGCAGCCCTCCCCGGCGGTGGAGGCCATCGCCTCGTGGGAGCAGAGAGAGAAGATTCAACGCCGGGGAGGTCTGGGAGGTTTATACTTGACGGACGGTCCCGGGGTCTGGTCGAGATTTCCGACGTTGTGTATTAATCAGGTACCGTTGTATGCTCAATTCAGTAGGGCATCAAGCTAGTCATCTCCACTGGTGCGGAGATGGCTGGAGTTATCAGTTCTCCTCATTTACCTCCCAGGTCCTTATCATGTTATCGGACGAAAGAACCTCCTCAATGAGCGATTGTCAGGTTTAAGAAGACACTGAGCTGCCACAATGGACCCGATTCGATCTTAATACGCCGGTGTTGTGCACGTTTCTGTGGGAAGATACTGATTCCCATCCGCTCCGATGAGATGAGCTTCTCAATCGCCGACAGACGAGGGCCGGGATTTGATGCAACATGTGGAATTTGCTGTAATCCCCCAGATTGGTCAATCTGGCTAGTCCTTGTCTTTCTAATATGAGATCTGCTTCCTGTGGGAATGGTTCCAATCAAGGATTGCCCGCCCGTAACGAGAGCCAAAGGAGCTCCATCTTAGATATCTGAATTATACGGTATCGGTCTCGGTTTGGAGGGACCAATGAGATGTTTGCAACAGATGCATCGTCAATTTCACGAGATCTTGTGTGCCCATATTATCATGTTGACTTGTCTTAGGTATTGATTGATATGCGTAGAAGGCCATTGTGATGAGAGAACAATATCCAGCATAGCAACGATTAAAACATGCATCGAACGATGTAATTATTTAAATGAACCTATGACCAAGAAACAATAGAGGGATAAGAATAGTTAGTTAACTAACTACATCCATTGATCATTAACCGCGGTCCATGTACGGGGGGGGGTGTATGTCACTGGCTGGACGTACGGATAACAGATCTCCGAGGACCCTTATCGGAATCGATTACTGAACACGCTAGCGTAGATTCAAATGATATTTGCCTTAAGGCAGCCTCTCCACACGGTGCAATTTCTTTCATCTAGCATTTATGATGGTCATGGGTAGGTTATTGTGAAAGCATTATCTCTTGCCTTGGGTATCTCACATCAGCACTGGGAAAAGGGTCCTTCAGAGGCTGACCCGACGGCAATAGCCATGCCATATGGGTTGACATGGAATCTGAATGGTGCTGACGCAAGATGCATATCTACTAGGTTGGTGGCGATAGAATGAGGGGTTTCATCATGTAATTAAATTTTCAACAAGGTTTGTATCTGTGCGTGAAGAAATAGTGTGCAGTGAAAGTTCAGTAGCCAGGGGGCCAAAGTTGCATACTGCTCGTTTAATGGGCAGTATGCCTATCTAGGCAAGAGAAAAACAGTGAAAAACAGCACAATCCGTGGGATGAAGGGACCCCTCATTTCTCCTGATTAGATATTGTTTAGCACAATGTCGTCAGCAGTGTGGTGGCCCTTCAACTTATAAGATAACTAACATCACAGGCCTGGCAAAGATCCACTCAGGTAAAACAACGAAGCCTAAAGCAAGATGGTGAAGGATGCATACTCTAGTTCCGTTAAGCTGTTTCATGATGGTCGCTTAGCGAATCAGGGCCCGCCTGCGCCGCTCTTTGTTTTAGAATGCTTCAACTCAGCCCTCCTGGTGCCGACCGCGCTAGAACCTCTTCTTCAGGACCCCCATCCCCACGACACTTCGTCTGCAATCTTGTCAGGCGGAGTGTTTACTGTCGACTGCTGTTCTTCTCAGCTTTGTTTCGTGTCTTTGCTCATAGTTCATCTTCTTTGGTGCTAGTTGCTGAGTGTGCGCAAGGTTTTATCCTTGCAGCATTATCTCAACAAGAGATAGCGTCTCCATAGCGCCCTTCGATCTCACGCAGTGAGGAGAGGTCCAGAGCGCTTGGAACATCTGCTGCCCTTCGCCAGATATCTTTCCAGTCATCTACGGACCATTTCTCGTTGAGCATCCTCCGATCGGTATCTGACAACCGCCATCATTCCACCCAGCCGCGACCAGCGTTATTCTCCCACTTGTCGACGACTTGTGTTCGCAGTCACCCTGAAACAGTGACCAAGCAGGGGCCTCTGCCATGCCATCAAGTGACGCCTGACCTCCACCCAGAAACATCTCCATATTGCCTACGAGACCGTCGTGCCGAAACAAGATCAGATCTGCCTTCGCCTTAATTCGACGCATATACTCAGTGGTTGTCGGGCCTCAAGCCAAGTACAGACCATATACTGTTGTGAGGGAAGAGAATCTTGCGCCTACCTTGCCTCACCAATGCTGGCATCCAAGGCTCCGTATTCTGCATCGTTGGGGATGCCGAATTCCCAATCGTCAGGAACCGCATATCATTCTAATCAGCCTCCGAAGGCTCACGGGGCTAGTCAATCCGTCGATGGAGTGGCATTCACAAGTCCAACGGAGTCTGAGTTCTCCGATGCACACGATGGACTCGATTCTGTCCGGTAAGTCTGCATCGCTGCGATGGACCGCTATGGCGGAGTTGGACTTGCGCTGACCGGTGGTGTTAGATCTTGGGACGAAAAGAAGGTCGTAGAGTGGTTGCACAGTATCAACTGTGGTCAATATGAGTCCCTGTTCAGAGGTACATTCTTCTGGAATCTGTCGCGCTACTAGTCTCGAAGGACATGAACACTGATAAGTGATCTAGCCAACAACTTTAACGGCGATAATCTCCTCGAATGCGATCAAAAAATACTCCAGGAAATGGGCATCAAGAAGGTCGGAGATCGAGTACGCATCTTCGTGGCTATCAAGCAGCTGAGGAACAAAGCCATCTCGAATCGGAAGAAACAGAATATTGTGAGTAACCAGCCCTTGGAGACGTAGCGCATGTTATTTACGATGGAATAGAATGCTTTGGCCGCCCTGGACTCATCCCGTTCATCTAAAGCATCCAGTGGCCGACGCCAGCAGTCATCTCCCTACGGGACGGATTCTGACAGAGGGGCGCGCTCGCATCGGTACGCGGCATCCAGTCCCATGGAGAATGCGCGCAAGGAGCAGGGACCCGGTTACTTCGGTTATCAACCTTCGTCAGGATCGACCTCTACTCGGCATCCTGGAACCCCTGGTGATGCCGGTAGCAAAGGGACATCCCACCTCAGGCAGAACCCGAGTATTGACGGTCTTACGATGGGCCCGCTCCCTGCGAACTCCCCAGTCATTAGAGTGATATACACTGGCGGTCAGACAAAGGTCCTGAATATAAAGCATTGCAGGACTCCGGATGAAGTCATGCTATGTGTGCTGAAAAAGCTACAGCTCCCAGAACACCAGTACAGGAATTACTGCTTCTACGTGCTGGATGGTCTGGAACCCGATCCGGCATACTGCAGAAGGTTGACGGACTCCGAACTCATGCGCATTTGTGAAGGGGTAAACCGGTCTGAGCGTGGTCGTCTTATCCTGAGAAAGGTCCACGCTGGAGAGCCTGAGGCAGATGAACTTCGTCGCGCTTCTCAGCTCGCCTTAGATGAGAGCCAGGTGGCTCACATGAACGCTCTGAATAATTCCAATCCCCGGAATCAAGCAAAGATCCAGAAATTGACCGGAGAGTCTTGGCACAGCCTCAAGCAACCGATGTCCCCGATGTCTAATGATCGAACGAGGCAGAATTCCGCCGATGATCACGAACCCTCTCCGTCCTCGATAAGTGAACGTGAACGTGTGTCCAAGCTACGTTCTTTCTTCGGAGCCAGACCCCCGAGCGAGATGATTATTCATGAGTTGACATCCTACTTCCCGAGCCATCAGCGTGAAGACATTGAGAGGACAATGAGACTGTCTGTTCGGAGATCTCAACGGATGAGTCGGGCGGCGAGCCGTTTGAGTGTCATGAGCAATTCGAGCTATGCCTCTAGCCTGAAGGATGCTCCTCCAATCCCCAGCATTGCCGATACTTGGCTGAATCCGGGAGCACAGCCTAGAAGTAGGCCACTCTCGGTGTCCAGATTTAATCTACCTCAAATATCCTTCCGTGACTCTGTCGCGTCCAGTTCCTTACACCCACTCCAGGAGGAAGAGAGTGCGGAACCAAATCGCAAATCATACGTCTCTTTCGATAGCAGCTCTGACCTCACATCCGCGGAGAATACGCGACAAAGTTTCATGTCTGAGACCCTGAGCGTCCCGGGGTTGGACAGTGCAAGCATAAATCAGCGATTGAGTGTATTGGTGGCCGAGGATGGAGAGGAGGAGGATGATGGACTGCAGGATTTCCTTGCCGGCGATAACTTTGCGCCAAAGAACTGGATGAAAGGATCTCTCATCGGTGAAGGTTCCTTTGGAAGCGTCTTCCTCGCCCTCCACGCAATCACCGGGGAACTGATGGCGGTCAAACAAGTTGAGCTTCCATCAGCAACTAAGGGTACGGAATTCGACAAGAGGAAAAACAGCATGGTGGCTGCGCTGAAGCATGAAATCGATCTGCTTCAGGGACTGCAGCATCCTAACATCGTGCAATATCTTGGCACTTCAGCGGACGAACACAACTTGAACATTTTCCTGGAGTATGTTCCTGGAGGTTCTATCGCGGTAATGTTGAAGCAGTATAATACCTTCCAGGAGCCACTGATCAAGAATTTTGTGCGGCAAATTCTTGCTGGCCTGTCGTATCTTCACAGTCGTGATATCATCCATCGAGACATCAAGGGTGCCAACGTCCTGGTCGATAATAAGGGTGGCATTAAAATTTCGGATTTCGGTATTTCGAAGAGAGTGGAGGCATCCACCATGCTTGGCTCTGGGGCTAGTGGGGGTGCAGGTGGCCATCTCCATCGGCCATCGCTACAGGGCAGTGTGTATTGGATGGCACCAGAAGTGGTTCGCCAAACAGCCCATACGAAGAAGGCCGACATCTGGAGTCTGGGATGTCTGGTGGTTGAGATGTTTATTGGCGCCCATCCTTTCCCAGACTGCAGTCAGCTGCAGGCCATCTTCGCTATTGGCAGTAACAAAGCGAGACCACCTCCACCGGAGAACGCAAGCAAGGAAGCCATGGCTTTCCTTGACATGACGTTTGAAATCGACTACGAGAAGAGACCGACCGCGGACGAATTACTCCAGAGTCCGTTCCTGGCTGTTCCAGTTGCATGAATATACCCAATGCGCGGGGAGACTCACTAATTACAAAACCATTCTTCTCGCGAGACGATAAGATTCTGTTTATGTGTGACAAAACGTGAGATATGATTCTTGGACGTCACTGGTATCCACAAACTTAAAGACGGTGTCATTGGGGATTTAGAATTTTGGAGTTCCACACACGAAGATGGAAACGGGTTTCATATTTAGAGCATTTCACACCCATCTGTCATGCCTTTGATTATCTCGAGGGGGCCTGTGGCCCCTTAAGTACAGGCTAGCCCTGGTTTATGTTCATTGTGTCTAGTTACAGCTAATCCTTGCGTTGATTTCTTGAAGGCGAGAGTACCCTATGACGGTAGTAATGAATGCGTGTTGGCAGCGAAGGAAGAATCGAAATCCTTATCTATGTTCAGAACTACGTATGTGTAGATGCCAGTATCTTGGTTTTATTGTGGGAGCAAGGCAGGAGCTCTGCTGGAAACAAGTTTCAATTCTGTCGAAGTCGTTCTATCTAGACATCTACCAGTACCTTGTGTGAAAAACGCAACAGTGAAACCGACCTGGCATGATGACAAGTAGTAAAGGAGCAGACTAGCAGAACTAGATCACTATCTAGTTTGGACCTGCCGCCACTTCGAACTCCGAGTTGATGCATTCTTGTACAAAGTCCTGTTAACATAAAAATCCCGTATGGTCCAGCAACTGATATGCCGGAGTGGGCAGCACGAGGCAGCAGACGCTATGGTATGATTTCTATTTCCAGCCATTTTCTCTCAAAGTATCCACCGGAACGTTTTCAGACGATCCCCATTAGATGAAGAATATGTATTATTTCCTGAGTTAAAAATCACAGGTCCATGACTTCTGGTACGGGTAACTTAACTATACGAATACGCATGAACTTCCCTTACTTGGTAAGATCTGCAGAATCCAAAGTATACTACCCAATTTGAGGGATATAAATGATCTCCAGGCAGAAGTAATTTACTTTCTATAATGGAAGCGATGATGTGATTTACAGACGCTAAATTCAGATCTTGTTATTTAGGGATTGGGTAGGTCGTATTCGTGTATTTGGTCTTCGGTGGACAGTGTATATAAACCACGGGTTGGTCACAGGTAGATTGCTCGATCCAGAAGCTGCTGGTGTTTCTAATTCATTCTTTAAGCCTATAGGGATGGCTCGCTCTTTTTCGTCAACGTTTCTTTTGTTCCTTGGACTGACAGTTGCAGTCTTTGCGACCTCAAACTGCAAAACTTCTCCGCAAGACACCAATTGGCCATCTCTCGAAGAGTGGACGGCGCTGAACAAAAGCATCGATGGTGTCTTGATCAAAACCGCCCCTGCAGCCTCATCGTGCTATGAGGGGAATCCATTTGACTCGTCTGAAAATTGCACAGATGTGACCGAGCACTGGTCATATGCCGCGTATCATGCTGCCTGGCCGGAAAGTGTCGACTATTCATATATACCAATAACTCATGCTTGCCCCCTGGTGTTGATGGATATACCAAGGAAAGAGGATGCAGTATCGGCGCCCTGCCACAGTATATTGTGAATGCTACGACAGAGGAACAGATTGCTACTGCGATGAAATGGGCATCTGAAAGGAACATTCGTATAGTTGTGAAGGGGACCGGACATGATCTTAGTGGCCGGTGAGTTCTCCTATTTCAGATGATTTATTGACAACATCACTAATTGATCCCTCACTGTATACAGGTCGACTGGAGCATATTCGCTTTCGATCTGGACCCATAATCTTAACCACATACAACATCGACCAGCATGGAAGCTGCCCGATGGCAATGGTACTCTTGATGTCTTGATATGTGGCAGTGGAAATAACTGGGGATCCATCTACACTGCAGTGCATAAAGTGAACAGGACCGTTGTTGGCGGGGAGGTTGCCACTGTTGGACCAGGAGGATTGATCCAGAATGGCGGCCACGGTCTTCTCTCAAGCCACTACGGTCTTGCATCGAACCAGGTATACCAGGCCACTGTGATTACCACAGAGGGCCAACGCCTCGTGGCTAATAGTGCGCAAAACCAAGATTTGTTCTGGGCTGTTCGTGGCGGCGGCGGAGGCCAGTTTGGTGTCGTCACGGAGTATGTGATGAAGACGCATCCGGTACCCCAAAATGTGGTTACTGGGGGTTTTACTTTCTATCCCAGTCGGAGATCGAATGCTAGCGAAAATGCCTCCTGGGAAGCTCTTGCTACAACCGCAAGTGTTATCCCAGACCTCATGGATTCAGGCCTTACAGGGACCGTCATGGCAGTAACGAAGAAAGCCATGACCCGTGTCACAGGGTCGAATGAAACTCTTCCTGGTGTCGGCGCGGCTGTCTCTTTCATCGGGTACAACATGACTGTTGAGAGCATGAATGCGACGATCAACAACTTGGCTTCCCAGCTGGTCAGTGCCAATCATACAGATGCTCTGACAATTGTTCTTCAATCTGCATCTTCTCAGAGCTATTGGTCCTATACCAAGCCGGACTCTCTCTCCAGCACGGCGGCTGGGGCGGACAGTCTGTTCAGTAGCCGTCTCCTGGGCAGACAAGAGCTTACGAGTATCCCAAAGAATGATCTACTTGCCTATCTCCATCAGATCTTAGTCTCTCAGGATGCTGCTGCAGGCCCAATGCTTCTGTTCGGTCTGCAAGGTGGTCCCGGGCCTGCCTCTGTACCGGAGAACATGCGAGGAAGCGTACTTCCTGCATGGCGCAAGGCATACGCCCATGTCATGTTATATGGATCAATCAATGCCACCGCTGACCCAAGCGAATCTCTCGCAGCGGGAGCAAAGTGGTACGAAGAAGTCATAGAACCGGTTTGGAGGAACTGGGCCCCAAACAGTGGCTCGTACATGAATGAGGGCAATGCTTTCAGTAGTACTTGGAAGCATGATTTCTATGGCGAGAACTATGATCGTCTTCTTCAGATCAAGCGCAAATATGACCCCAGTGAGAGCTCGTTTGTCTGGAGTGGTGTTGGAAGCGATATGTGGGAATACGACTTGAAGAGTGGCCTGCTCTGTCGGACGGTGTAAAGTATCTCAACATCCGTCTGCAGTAGATTCTTTTATTACTATGGAATTCACTAGATCACTAGGATCTAGCTTCTTTGTCTAATTAGGGGTTAAATATGGGTTCAGACCCCCCTAGATTCTAGTCTTCAAGCAAGCATCAAGGAGCAGCTAGCGAGCCCTCCAGATAGTCAATATAGTTGCTATGCTTCCGTGTCCCAGCAAATCGAAGAGAAAGAGAAGCAAGAATCGACGAACATATAGAAAATAGTATCCGTTCTTCTGCCATACTCGATGCGGTGAGGTTGCTAGTATGCGCCTTTCAGAAGCTGTCTCGAAGACCGCGGCGTGTACTCAATATTGAAGTGTTCCAAGGGTTGTTGAAAATTCAATCTCGTTTCAGCCACAAATTACATCTCTGCCACTCTTCGTTGAGAGTTGAGAGCGATGCGCCCTCTAAGCGCTAAGGCATATGATTGGTTGGATCTCTGTAGTTCTCATGAAGCAACTTTCTCCTTTGTTCCTGTGACGAAGCATACAAGCAACTCACACATCTAACGGTGCTCTAGATGAGAAAGCATGTTTAGAAGCCTGGATAGACGTATGAATCTGTCACCAGATACAGAAGGACCTAGGCTTACGAATCTCGCAACCTGGATAACTATACAACAGGCATCTCTCAGCTATCGTCCCCAAAACTGCAAATGCAGGCAAGCCGACAAGCAACCCTATCCGGATCGTCTGCATATCTGATACACAGAACACGCAGACAGGCTTGCCACCAGGGGATCTCCCCTCACGCCAGAGATCTGTCACAGAAACGAACAAGAGATTCAAGCGCAGCTGGACTGGCTCAATACCCAACCACATCCCCCAAAGTCGTCATTGGGGGAAATCATGACTTGCTACTGGATGTGGAGTTCATGGACCGGTTCCCTGAGCGGCTTCACGAGCGTGAAGGCTGTGCAGGGTGAGGCTGCGAATCGCCGTATTTGGTCATATCCATGCATGGTATGGGGAAGAAGATGTGCTATTCGACGAGATCAAGAACCTGTATGCCGACATAAGGGGCGGCCGAAGAAAAACTGTTTCATCATGGTGGATAGTATTGAAGATGTTTTGGGAAGTGACCTTTCTAAGTGTCTACTGTAATTTCACAGGGGTTGTGTTCTCTACAGGGAACAAAGGACCAGATTCGAAACCACCAGCAATAACCAAACTAGTGAGTGCTTCGGGGGTGGAAGGGTTTCAGAACCAGTAGCAGAGAGCGCTCATAGTGGTTGATGTGTAATGCACAATTGGTAATGGCATAGAAGCTGCCTTTTCTCATCCAGATGTACTACGATGTACTATAATAACTCCCACCTATGGTGATGGCCGCCTTCGCGCTGGTCGCTGTGACACAGGCGGCTAGAAATCTGGTATCATGGACCAATTGGTTTTGACTCACTCTGCATTCTGGAACTTTATAAGTTCCTCTTAATTGATATCATTTCCTCCAGCCATTCCATCCCAACTTCCGAGTCATATTGAGATGCAGAGGTAGAAGATCAAATGGCGCTCGATTCAATTTCTCATAGAATAAGGGCCTTGAAATTTAAATCTCTAGCTGATTCTTTCACCTCTTATCTTTTTTCCGAATCAAAACATTCCTTTCCACAATTTCCTCCTCCCCCACCAGAGAAGATCCTCGCTGGTCGCAGGGGTTATGCCAGGATAATTCACCTGCGAAAATACGCAGCTCCCAGAGGAGAGGATGACCAGCCGCTCTACTCATTGTATCGCCTCTATGAAAATGTCATCCTGCATAGCAGTTACGGCCGACGACGTGAGATCGAGTACTTCTGGAATCAAGACACCTGGGCCGTGTCTGAAATCCCAGATCCCAAGGACGAAGACCCTGCACGGTATGCGGTTCTTGCATGTGTGACGCAAATGCTGGCCATTGCGTTCAACAATAATATCGAAATCGGTCTGCCACGCGCCATCATGACTAGTGACGAGTTTCGATACACGGAGAAGAAGAAATGGGAGACGGCGCCTTCTTGGGCGGCTACGGTTCCTCCTTTGAAGCAGACGTTGAGAATACCTCATAAACGGCACGCGAGCAATGAGAGAAAGGGAGGAATGGTACTTGAAAGTATGGATGATCATGGGGCCGAGCCGTTCTTCAAAGAGAAAAATATCTTGATCTTGGAGCCGCATTTTCTCTTTACGTAGCTCCGAGTTCGTGTATGTTTTTTTCTTTCCGTTTCACGAACATATCGAGGGAGGCGCAACTGGACCCAAGTTGGGAGACATAAATGACCGCGTTGGTTCTTGGGCGAGGGCAATTTGATTCACCCCTCACTACCTAATCTGGGGCTGACTTGACTAGGCCGCTGATCATAGTGCAGGGCGAATGGATCAAACTACGATGTATTACCTTCGATCTGAGTACAACGCATGCGATGGGTCTATTCTTTGCATTGGTGTCAAGCGAATGATTATCGGCTTGTATTATGCAGACCGCTTCTTCGCAATTTATATAATTGCCGTAAGGCTGTCTTCGAATTCGGCCACCTGAATGATGGCAGAATCGGATTTTTAAGATCAGGAGCTATCGTTGGCGGTTGGAAGTATGTGAGACTAAGGTTCGATGAATAACTATGCGGAGAATATCCGTCCTGAGAGCAGAATCGACTGGACGGGCAGATATCAACTACACACGTCCTACTGGGGGCGTGTACGGAGGTCTAGATCGACTCCTCTTGCCAATTGTCCAGTATACCTTTCGGCGATTACGGGTTTCTGCATAAGATGGACATCTGGACTATGTGCAATAAGAAACCACCTATCATACTATGTGGTTAATGTTGATGTATTTGAGAAGGGTAGCCTCCACACGCAGTGCGAATGTTAACTACAGACTGAGTGTAAGGTTCGATGACTCCACTTTGATTATCCTCGTAATTGCTTTCATATACTCGCACCAACTCTTTTATAACACCATATGTGTATTGACCAACGATCGCTGAGGCATGAGATTTATAGTTGTACATTTCGCAAAACGACCATGAGTAAAAAAGTAACAGTACAATAGGTCCTCTCGAGTATGACCGAGAACCTGTAAGGGGGAGTATGGTTTGGGTGGTTTCATGATTTATGTCTAGTTGACGAGCTTTCCGTAGAAGGGAATGCCCATGGCGCTCAGAAGCAGTCTGGCGTCCTTGTCGGTCTTGGCGGAGGTGTGAATTGTGATGTGACAACCCGGGATCATCTTGGCTGGATACCTGTTGTAAAAGCGGATTAGATATTGTATGAATGAAATTTGAATCGTACGGGCTGTGGCTCACATGTCATAGTTGACCTCGATCTCCGGGAACAGAGCAACGTTCTCCGGCTCCAGACCAAAGGTGATGTTTCCGCTGCTGTCACCACTGCTGCCCTTGACGCCCTTCCACTCCTTGATTCTGGGCATCACTACATCGATCAGCTTTCCGAGGAAGTGGTACATGTTCTCTCCCCGCAGCTCCGCCTTCACCGCAACGGTATCCCTTCCCGGGGCAATACCCCAGGGTGCAACACTGCTCTTCGACTTGAATGTCTCTACACGGACGTTGGAGATGGCCTGGACTGCCATACCAGCAACGTGGAGCCAGCCAGAATTTTCCGTTGCAGCTTCCTTGACGTAACTGTGGATGGTGACCCGCTCAACCTCGGGGATGTTGTTGAAGGTGATGGGTTTCCGTAGCAGTCTCAGGACATCACCACCACGGGGTCCCCGGAGCGGTCGGTTCTTGTGATACGGAGAGCTTTCATCCCAGGAGCGGAGACGAGACGCTGGCGGAGGAGGCTTGAAGCCCGGCGGGTTGTGGACATAGCACAAGGTGAGAATGTCCGAGGCGATGGTCGACTCGTAGGTCTGTTCCACGCGAGACAGCGAAAAGGGCCCAGGGACGAAAAGTCGAGACGAGGGGTCCGACGGTGGTGGAGGTCTGTGAGGATGCAGAGGACCACGGTCGTACTTGGGTGATCGGTATTGATAACTATGGCAGACTGTCAGGTCCCATGTCCGAAGCTCCGGATTCCGCAGTGCGTGCTACATACCGACTCTTGGGCAATTGGGACTTGCGAGCCTTTGCCCTGGCTACCGGATCAAATGATTTCACCACCTCTTCGGGAACTGAAGCTGCCAGCGAGGTGTTCGACTCGATCTCGCTGAGAGGATCCGGTACACTTGCGGATGTTTTGTCGGAGGCATGACGACGCAGACTGGATCGCTGCGCACGTACCGACGGGACTAAGGGCCGTGTGAGGGCCCTTGCCAGGGATCTGGATGGCTCAATAACAGCCATTGCGAAGTGAGCGGCAATGTGCTGTTGTCGCGGATGCTGCTGGCGTCGGCGTCTGGCCAAAAAATTCCAGATCGGAGAGCATCGCGATGTCACGTGTGGACTTCATGCCTGAGGCATTCACCAGGCATGAAATACTGGGCTTAAACTTACTCGGTCTTAGTCGATCTCTTTTCCGCTGCTAAACCGTTCTTAACTACTTCTTACTTCTTAGTACAATTCACAATTATGCAGGGACTCCAACCCCGCCGAATCGAATCAATCCGATCCATTGAGATCTCGCATTTCAAGTGGCTTCTCCTCGTCGCAAGATAGAGAGAACTGTTGTCTGTCATCACCACACTTCTTTTGTATTTGGAGTGCTACTCAAACCCTCTGGTCCTCTCCCACAAGGCTACCGTGAACACTCAGATCGCGGGGTCATCAATCCGTGACAGCTCCACCTGGGAACATCACCGTACTCCACTTCCAACGCTGTGATCTACCTCATGTCATCCCGTCACCGCGGTAAATGACACTTTTCCACCAGACATGTTGATCAACCTCACAGACGAGTTCTTCTGTGCGTTACATGGCAATTTTGGGATCTGGTGGTGAGTCCCACGTGCAAGTTCTCTTTTCATCGCAGCCTGGAATTCTCCACAGGTTGACGCATGCAGCCCACCTTGACGCTAACCAAACCACCAAATATTTCAGTGATCCTCTGCAGAGGAACAGAGCAGATTTTGTGTCGACAACGTTGACCACCAACGGTTGACTCCCTGGATGGATGCCAGGATGAGTGGGATTCACAGATTCCTGACGAGAGGGGAGCGCCGGAGCAGGCGCAACAAAGAAGAGGTATGCCGCTGGTTAATACTTGCATCCATGCTGCAGGTTGTTCCAAAGGGTCATGTTCCATTTGAAAGACTGACTCATTTACCTAGGCCTCGATGATCCTCTCGCGTCCTCTCTACCGCGATCTATTTGCGTCGGAGAATCCTGCACGCGAGGACAAGGAGGAGGAAGAAAAGAAGGTTTCGCGCCCCAAAAAATCGCTTTCTGGCACGAACGCTAATCGAAACATAGATCAAGATATTGGAACAACGGATAACGCTGGTTGGAATTACGGGGCTCAAAAGTGAGCATATCCAGTATGCCCTCCGGTCAAAATCTGCCCAGGGAGACGTGGACAAAGCGTTCGACTTGCTCCTGCTGCTAGAGGACTCGATCGAAGGCATCATACGCGACTACACGCCGAGCCTGAAACTCCTGGGAGCTGAAAACCGCGCGGGCGTCACCTGCTACCTGGATGCGCTTCTCTTCGCCATGTTCGCTCGTCTAGACTGCTTCGAAGCAATCCTCTACAAATCATTCACTGATGAAGCCCGTCGGAAGCTGGTGATTGTATTGAGACTATGGGTGAACATGTTGAGGTCGGGAAAATTGATCACCGGCGATATTGTAAGTCTTCCCCATCAAAGATTACCAGAGCAGGCGTGCTACTGCTGGTTGAGACACGAGTTTCAGTTGAGCTGCGCTGACATACCGCCCTAGACCAAACACCTGCAAGATGCGCTCGCAGGCTGTGGATGGAAGGATGCTGCTCGGCTGCGACAGCAAGATGCTTCGGAGGCATTCACTTTCATCACGGGAAAGTTGGAGCTTCCTCTTCTTACACTGAAAATGGACATCTACCACACTGGCAAGGAAGACGTGAGCGACGACCACAAATTTATCAATGAGCGACTATTAGAGGTCGCCATACCACCTGAGCCTGATGATGGGCGTGCTATCACGCTGGAGGATTGCTTGGAGGCATACTTCAACAACCGCATCGAGGTGAATAGATACTTGGAACGGCGCAATACCCTTGCATCTGTGCGGTCCATAGACTCCATCTCAAAGAGTTGCACCACCCACGTCGAGACTGTTGAAGTGGGTTCCTCGTCGAGTCAATCGCCGGATCAGCCCGCTTCCCCGCAAGCGGATGAAATAATGCCCTTGCCCTCAGCGATCGAGCTCACCCGTTCTCGAACCGCAACCTCCGATATACATAGCAGACGAGCGAGCATTGTGCAAGAACGCTTTATCCCAGAATCAGATGAGAAAGATACCGATGGAAAAGACACCCAGGATTCCACTTCTCGTCCGGCGGCGAGGCGAGGGACGATTCGAAAAGAAGTCATGATGCCCGCTTGGCAATTCTTCAGCTTAATACGTAAGTCGCACTCGAACTGTAGGATACGGTATGCAGGATGTTAATGTTTGTACAGCATGGTATACAGATAACACGCCGACGAATGACGCCCAGGTTGCGGCACATTTTTCGTCCAAACGGCCGATCCTTGGCATGTGCTTGAAGCGTTATTCGATGCTGCCTAATGGGAAAGCGGTTAGACTCAATACATACGTTGATATCCCAACTGAGATTGGCCTCCCGCACTTCATCCAAGATGATAACATGGAGGCGGAGGGCCCGATATATGGAAACTTCAAGCTTTCCTTACAAGCAGTCGTGTGTCACCGGGGAACGTCTGTTGATTCCGGTCATTACATAGCCTTGGTGAGAGGAACAAGTGCGAACGCGGTTCGTCAACCTGCTAATGGCTTGGAACCACCGAGTTACTCATCAGACGAAACGGCGAACTACTGGATGCGGTTCGATGACCTGGCTGCTGAGCGCATCACTCTCGTTGATATTGAAAAGGCTTTGAAAGATGAATCCCCGTACCTTTTATTCTACCAGATCCTTCCAATTGATGAAAATGCTGCAGAAGCCAACCTTCGGGATAAACCTCCTTCTTACAGTGAATCTGAAGGGGGCCTAGATGTGGGCACGGGAAAAAGTTCTTTCTCCCTCCACGTATCCTCGGTGAGCACCACCAGTGTACATGACGAGTATGCCATGTCGACTTCCGAAAGGCCGAGCACCGAAATCAGCGGACCCGACAGACCGCATACGCAGTCTTCCGTCGCACACAGTGTAACCTTCTCCGAACCCGTCAGTACCCCGAATGAGATAGGAAACGTTCCGGTCGTCACGGTCTCTTCGATGCCAATGGAGTCCAAAGGGAGCGAGAATCGAGGTTCGTTTTCATTTTCGAGGCGAACCTCGAGGGTCCGCAAGAGCCATTCGCATAGTCGTACCGGAAGTCAAGCTGGCGAGAACAGGATCAGCGCTACCTTCTCCCGGCTCACGGGGCGACTCAGCAGGGAGAAGCTGCCTGGTGATGGGAATGACACCGACGGAGAAGGCGACACCAGGTCCGAATCTGTCACTGACGAAGTGGATGGTGAGCTCGCTTCTAATGGTAGTCCGAAGAAGGAGAGAGGTTTCTTGGAGCGTCCAAAGGACCGAGACAAGGCCAAGGGACGCCAGAAGGATAAGAGCAGGATAGAGAAGAACCCAGAGCGCGAGTGTGTCGTGATGTAAGGGACGACGCCTACCTTAGGATGCAGGCAGAGGTATAGGACTTTGGTGTTTACAATAATGATACCCGTTTTTCGCTATGAGGTTGGGTTTTAGAAATGGCTCAATGTTTTGTTTGAAAGCCTTAAAAGATGAGGGTTTCCTTTTTTGGGCCCTTGGGGAGTGTGGCCGGGTTTTGGTTACTACTAGTATTTTACTATTAGATATTTAATAATTACTAGTAGGTATTAATATTTAATTTTTTAAATGCTCGCCGGGTGGTAAATACAAGTTTTGCTTATCTCGCGGGGTGGTAATAATGTATTTAATATATTTTTAACTATTTTCAATCCTTAGCTACTACTACTACTGGTAAAGGACTAGTTATAATTACTTCAATATAAATTTTAATTTCATAATACCAACTGGCGAGACCTTGTAAATGACAGTTAGATCTGTAATGAAATTTAAGCATTATTTAAAGCTAGTTGAATGCCAACCTATCCTCCCCGCTTTATAACACTCACATCGTCAGATGCAACTAGCTCTGGGAATATTTGTTTTGATTAGGCAAACAGCTCAGATTGATCAAACAAACACACCAAACCAGTTAAATTCTGTCCTTGTTATTTATCCAGCAACCTTCCCACATTCTTTTGTTCTCATCCAATATAAGCCTTAGCAAACATGCAGGATGCTGTACGCGCTCTTTCACTCTCCAACGCCGAAGCCACACAATGGAACAGAAGCCTTATGCTGGAATTTGAGGCGGCGCTGGAAAAAGACCCAGCAGCAGATCTGATTTCTATTATTCCTGATTCATATTTTCATGAACATCACAATGCGCAGTATCATGAGCTGTCTTATGCTGCCCAGATCAATCTCCGCACAATCAATGAGCTCCATGAGCGACTCAAGAGAGAACCAGAAGCTAATCTGCTGTCTTTAATCCCAAAGAATTATACCCGCAGGATTGAAATGGCGACTGGACCCAGGACTATGCCTTCTTCGGAAAAGAGTGAGATACCAGGTCCTCCTGAGTTCCGCACCCGTCTTGATCTCGCAGAGGCTGCAACAGTTGTGTTTCCATTGTCCGAGAAGGCCACTGCTTTGGTTACACGATATTCAGAAGGATCAGATAACACAGAGAGATCACTTGCTATATCTCTGAAAAAACTTCTGTGGGATTCCCCTGTACTCTGGGAAAGCCCCATCAGGGGTGTTGTGGTTAAGTGCAGTGAGGACATTGTTGCCAAAGTTATTACAGGACACAGAGATTATACAGAGTACACTAGCATGCAATACCTTGAAAATAGGGCACCTGATATCCCTGCGCCAAGGCCCCATGGGCTGGTCGCGTTAGGACCCTTTCACATCATATTCATGTCATATATTCAAGATGTCACATTGGCCAAAGTATGGGATAGTCTATCTCACAAGGAGAAGCTATCAATACAACATCAGTTGGATGATATCTTCCGCCGATTGAGGACTATTCGACAGGATGACGGCAATGAACTAGGCGGTGTCTGTGGAGAAGGTGTGAAGGAATATTGTGTTGATGAATGTGCCTTGTGGAAAGATCTCACCACGGCCAAAGAGTTCAATGACTTGCAGTTTACTGCCCGACATCATGGCAGCACTACATATGTCAAGTTGCTACGTTTCTTCCTAGACACTACCGCTATGCGGGGATCAGTATTCACCCACGCTGACATTAGGAAGGAAAATATCATGGTGAAACGAGATTCGGATGGCTATGTTGTTACTGGAATTATTGACTGGGAGGATAGTGGCTTCTATCCCGAGTACTATGAGTGTACTACACTGACAGGCAACCTTAGTCTGGTGAAGGAGGATGACTGGTATCTATACCTTCCAGGGAGCATTTCACCATCTCGATTTCCTATAAATTGGCTGGTCGACCGACTCTGGAAGCTTCATCTTAAAACCACATAGCGTGGACTGAGCGCTCCAGAATGATATTGGTTGCAG
>JAPVCG010000020.1:120215-197354 GCA_029606305.1 Paecilomyces fulvus | reverse complement strand
CATTTACCCCCCCCCCCCCCCCCTACCTAGATTTTATTGGTTTGGAAATTGATGAATTTCTTGACTAAAATTGATTCTTTAGCGAGAGGGTCTGAGCCTGCTGAGATACACTGCTATTAGCAAGTTTGAGCGTGTGGTTATGGGACGCTGACTGTACGGTATGATATGCAAAGAGAGAACATCAACGCAAATGCTGAGCCGTCTTGGGTACTTGGATGCGATGGTATCATTATTATCAATGACTACTCAGATAGTACTCTGTAGAGTATGTATTTGTATTTAAATTGCTTGTTAAGTAGTATATCTAGGTAATCAGGAGTGCAATAAGACAAAGAACATAAATGGAACAATGGACAGGGCGCAGCACACAGATAGTTAGTAGGTAACGCTTATCAAAATGACTGAAAAACATGAATCATTTCTTCTCTACCATCAGCACCACAACCTCATGTTTTTTTTTTTTTTCCAGATCCAGATCGAAGGTTACTCAAGACATCTGGATCCTCCATTCATCCATAATTACGCCATCTCAAATCAAATCATATCAGATCACATCTAGCAGAACAATCATGTCGAACACCACCAGAACCATAACCACACATCCGAACATGAATTCAATCACGACCAACGACTCATCAACATCGACTCTTCCATACCCGCCTGTTCCGCATCCGATCCTCATACCATTGGTCCCATCGTTGGCGCTTCTTGCTTCGTTGCTGTTGATTATTTACTTGAATCGAGGATCGCTGAACCAGCTTCTTCCGTGCTGGAAGAGTCATCCGGACGGGTATGAGTGCGTGGGTGGTGATGGGAAGAGGGGTATAGACGCCTACGAATCTTCGAAGAAGCAGAAGCAGAGTTCGAAGGGGGAAGTCGGAAGGAGGAGAGAGAGGAATGAACGTAGAGAGGGCCCGGGACCATCGAGAACGACTGCATTAGGACTATGGAGAGGATCTGAGATCTCTACTGGGAAAGAAGAAGAGGAGATCGAGCTTCGCCCACTGATAAGGGATGGAAGGACTCCTACGATACATAATATCGCCGACGACGAAGACGAAAACGAATTCTTCTTCATCCCATCTGACTCTTCAATACCCGTATCTCCATCCTCGCCAACCCACTCAGTCTCCAACGACGATGACGAACAAGAACAACCTCACTCCTCCACCAGACACGAACCCAGACATGAAGACGAAACCGATCCTCTATCCCTCTCCAAATACTTCCATCCGCAAACGCACGACCTTCTTCCCGAGTATCGAGACCCTCCTTCCCCGCGGACAGAGGAGTGGGAGGTAGAATTACGTCGACGCATCCGACAGGGAGGGAGTATTGAGGCGTGGGTGGATAGGGTGGTTGATTGTGCGGCGGAGTGGTGGGAGGGGGTGTGTACTTGAATCAATAATTACGTTTCTTGAGTGATGATTCTTATTTTTTGGTGGAATGGAAATGAAGGAAGATGGATAGATTCGATGAGAGATATACGATGAGTGATTAATGGTCAGGAGAGTTGAGTCATCATACGATATAGTGTATAGATGTGGCGGCATGCACCATGGAAGAACACGAACTTTACCTTACAGGGGGTTGTCCTGGTCCGTCTTATCCATTCCGCTGGATAACTCCCGATCCCGAATCACCGGCTCAGGTACGCTCAGGGACAAGGTTTTTAAGTTGTACGAATTAACTACGATTAGGGAAACCTTCCAGAAGTTCTGGTGATGGCCTATTTTGGGGTTAGGCTGGAGACGAGGTTAGTACTACGTACTACTAGTAACTTGTAAGAGCCTGGCTAGGAGGCCAAAGTACCTATACTAGTATACCTGCCAGTGCTAGGTAACTCTAGTGCGTTCTGAAGATGTAGTACTAGTAGAGGATCTCCAGGAACGCTTCCAAATCCAGAACTATGAACGAGATCAGGGTAAAACCCCGGAGCGGAGCACATCACGAGATGGGTATGTTCAAAATCTATCATCATAAATTGCGGAGTGCATCTGATCCAGCCGTCTATCATTACCGCTATTTACAGTACCCGAATTTCCTTCCCTGCTTTCTATATATTTTCATTCCCTCGTTTCAAAGCAAAACCCGTTGCTGTAATGGACCCAAAGTGGAAAGGCTGACGAGAGAATTTTTAAGGCAGACAGTAACCGCCGTCAACGACAATGTCGGCACCGGTGGTGTAGGAGGAGGCATCCGAGGCAAGGTACAGGTAGGCGCCCTTGAGCTCATATGCCTCTCCCTCACGACCCATGGGGATCTTGCCCTTCCAGAGGTTCTTGGTCTCCGCGGGGATGAAGTTGGAGATCTCGGTGACCATGTAGCCAGGAGAGATGGTGTTGGCACGGGCAAACCTGACCCACTCAACAGCGAAGGACTTGCCTAGAGCGTCGAGTCAGAAATCAGAAGATCAACTTTGGTTTTCCTTGGCACTTACAGAGATGGATAACACCAGCCTTGGCGGCGTTGTAGGCGGACTGCAGTTGAGGGATGTTGACAATGTGACCACTCATGGAGGCAGTAGCAACGAAGCTACCGTAGGTGAAGTTCTGGAGCTTGTTGCCGTTCAGGTCGGTACCCTCCTCCTTCTGGCGTCTCCAGTGAGCCGCAGCGAACTTGCCGCAGTAGTAGGTACCGTCAAGGTTGGTGTTGACAACGTCCAGGTAGTGCTCAACGGGGCCGTCGACCATGGGACCCTTGGTCCATGGAATACCGGCATTGGCAATGAAGACGTCCAGACGACCGTTCAGGTCCTTGACAGAGCGGTTGACAGCCTCCTCGACGGCTTTGACATCTCTGATGTTGACCTGATAGGCCTTGGCTATAGCACGACAGATTAGGATCCTGCTCAAAATACCCAAGAAGGTCCAGAGCTACATACCGGTGACCCCGTACTTCTTCTCAATCTCCGCGGCACGCTCAGGGGTGTTGGTGTTGGTGCCGTACCACAGAGCAAGGTTGGCACCAGCCTCTGCGAGAGCGTAGGCGACCTGCAGACCGATACCAGCGCCCGCACCGGTAACAATGGCAGTCTTGCCCTTGAGGGAGAAGAGAGCGAGCACACTGCTGCCGTCCGGAGCAGTAGTGTTGTTGTGCTGGAAGAGACCGTTCTGGATGGGAGGGGCGGCCATTGTGAAGGATCTAATGGTGACTCTGGGAGGGGAGATGAGGAAAGAGAGAAATGCAAGACCAAAGAATCTTTGGAAGCTGTGAGCAAGGAAAGGAGCAGAGCTGTCCCTTTAATAATGGACAGCGCAGGCCCAAATCATGTATGAAATGAGGGGCCTCCCGAAGCTTTGGCAGAGGGCGGGGTTATCAGAGTGGGCTGCGATAAGTGACCCCATACGACCAGCAGAGTTTAAATCGTTGTTATCCATCCTGAGAGGCCAACTCAAGGCGGGTGAAGGTTATCCCCAGTGTCGGTCGCGGCCGTGGTGCACGGCTCTCGATCTGCGCCCAAACTATACACATTGCTGTCGAAATGCCTTGCCCATGCAGCTCATTTCTGCACAATTATCTCTCCGAAAATGACAGTGAAGCTGGAGGTGCAATGTCAACCATGCTGTTCTTCTTTCTCCCTAAGTGTCAATAGTGATGAGTTAGGTATAGCAACAACATCCTATCCGACTACGCAATCTCGATCTAGCTAAAGCTTCCTGATGAGATCAGGGGCCTCCCACGCTCCAAAATGAGGTTGTTGCAGACCGCTTTTTGCGCTCATACGAACGTCTCGGGCGAGAGTCGGGCGTGGTGGTCGGGAAGACCGTTTTTCGAAGTTATCCCGCCCGTGTACTTGCTGGCACCGTTGGCGATGCCGTCCGGGACGACCGCGACCAGGTCACCCGGGGATAGTGTTTCTCTAGAAGACAGGCTATTTCTCTCATCCGGGGAGCCGGGGAGCCACGCAGGAGAGCCCAATAATACATGTAGATTGGGATGTGGCGGACGAAGTGGACACACTGATGAAGATCTGTTGGGGTTTCTTCATGGAAGTTGGAGAACAGACAGCGGGGAGAGCCAAAGCGGTGGTCACGGGATCCCGCAAAGCTCGTGGGCTGTCTGGACTCTGGAGTACCCCGGGCTGAGTCGCTCGAGACGGATTAATATTGCTTAAATTGCTGAACTAAGACAGCATGTCGTCAATACGGATGTTCTGGATGTTCTAGATGCTCGAGATGTGGTATGATGAGTTAGTTCAGAGGAAATTCCCGTGATCCGTCCAGATTGACTATGCCAGGTTTCGTACACAGTCGAGGAAGTAGTGATGTGCTTGCCTACGTACTTCCCAGTTGATCCAATCCAGTCAACAGGTTTCTTTTTCTCTTTCCCATCCCTTCCAGCATTCCAAGTATACCCTTTCCAAGTTATGTTTCAAGATGCAGTCGAATATGGTTGATCAGAGTGCGGTCGATGGACCCGGTTTCCATCGATCTCTTTCTTCATCACAACTTCACGCTCTCTGTTGAGGGTTCTGCCTTGATATAATCAATGGCACGAGCATTACAGCTCGCAGCCTCTTCCCTGACGTATTTACATGCCATCTACGAAGAAGATGATGTTACTATTGAGATGTGCCGTCCGGCTGTTGCCAGCATTCTTCGCGTGCCCACATTCCAACACATGGACTGGAGGTGCAACCGACCACAACAAACGAGGCAGCAGATTGTGTTACTGCCAGAGTCCCTGTTGTTGCATCCTCATCAAAGTTTTTTTTTTTTTCACATCCTTGTCATCGTCATTGTCGTCGTCTTCCATGACATCCCCTCCACAGCAAGGGTAGGTACAGTACGAGAGCTCCCATCGAGCTCCGTCGAGTACGGAGTTGGCATGACCAATCCATCCCATCTTTGAATACTGGTCGACGACGGTAGAAGCGGAGACAGGATAGCAATCGAAAAGACAAGATGGTCGCCGTCACAACTGTCATCGCGATCGCAGTGTCCTGCTCAGTCTTGTTTGTCGTGACAGTCTCTGTCGCGATAGTCATTTGGTTACGCCTTCGACATGACCGACTATCACTGGCGATGGCCCAGGCCAGAGAGGGAGTGAGATATACGCGTCGTTCTCACAGCACCATCGAAAGTGTTACCGATCTTTCACGGAACGTCTCCTCGTTACGATCCAACGGACAACTCCCATATGCCATCCCCAATGAGTGGACGTTGCTGGGGTCCAAGGACAGCTTTCACTCCCCGAAAAAGTCCCAGTCGAGCACAGTTTCAGAAAAGACCCCGAAAAGCCGATCCCTGCGGCATGCGCTGTCCAGATCAAAGTCACAACGCGGACTCCTTCAGAAACCGATTCCCCTGAGTTCCCTGGCGACGATGGTAACAATGACAGACCTGTCAGAGAAAGCTCCTACAATCAAAGAGCCTGATCCAAAAGAGAAGGAACCCGTGTCTACCATAGAAGGTGTGTCAGAGCTTCCGGCAGAGAGAACTCCACGGCATACTCCGGAGAAGGAGAAGGACGACGCTCCCGGCCCCTTGCCAGGTCGACAGGCATCAACTGCCCGGCCTATTCCAACTCAAACGCAACGTTCGGGCGTGGTTCCGCAGTCCAGCAGCCAGTTTGGGGTGCTCGAACCTCCTTTGAGGATACGCGGGGGCAGCATCACCTCACAGTCCCCTGGAGCAGCCCCGGAGCAACCCATGCCGCCTCCACCGGTTGCTTGCTTACCGAACCGTTATTACATGACCAAAAACGATTCATTGCTGCGCCTATCATCCTTAAGCTTAGCCACCGCTGATAGTTCCATTCTGGATGATGGCAAGAAATCTTCAGTCTCTGGAGACAGTGTGTGGAACTCGCCGGCCTTGCCCCCGTGTCCAACGTTCAGTCCGTTCAATCCATACAGTATAGCACCAGCCGATCGAAACACCAACCGCTTTGCTGCAGAAAGAGGATCACTGTCGCGTAGACAGCCTTCGGCCAACCTCCAATTCACCTTTCCCGCGCCTAATTATTACCGCAGGGCAGATCCTGTGGGATATGTCCCCCGCAGGAGTTTGACAACTCGACAATCCGGCTACCCGCTGGAAATGATCAGTGAAATCCCGCGCAGGAGTGGTACAGTGTTCACGCCTCCTCGTCGCCGAGAGATCACCCCTACGCGGGGAAGATCGCAAACCACCAGTACCGTCCCTTCCCCCAACTCGTCACCTATCTTCTCGACCACAATCGGCCGAGACTCGTTGGCTAAATATCAAGTCCCTCCGGCAGAAAGATACTCAATGTACGACGAACATCGGGCAAGGACGGACCCGTTGATTGATCCTAGCATACTGAAAGTCATTTCAAGAGGGGGTGATATGACTGACAACAGGGAAAGCCAGTCACTGAATATTGCTCCTTTACGCCTAAGAGATAGCCCGGGGAGATCACCACTTCCTTCGGCCCTCAAAGGCTCACAGGCAGCTCGCAAAGGACACAGACGGCAGAACTGTGTGCGGATATCGGTACATCCATCGATCGCTTTTGGAGGGCCCGTCTTTTCACCAACGATCGAGGAACCGGATGATATCCATGAGTATGACAACGGCAAGGCTAGGATGTCTGATCCTCGAGAGCCGAACCGCGACTCATTAACATCACAGCGCAGTCCATCGAAACGTCATAGTCGGCATTACTCTCCAGATGCTGCCCAGATCATTTCCCAAAAGCTGGCAGAGTCTCCGGGAATCAATTCTCACCCTCCTTCGTTGAACTCCTCCCGCAAAAGGAGGCATTCCCGGAGCGAGTCTTGCGACGACCCCTTCAGAGGAGAGAACCATAAAGGTGTCCCCGACATTTTCACTTCTGCGTCTTCTGTGGGATACAGCTTGTCGAGAACACCATCCCCGGAGAAGGTGGACCCGGTGTGGAGTCTTCCCTACGATCCAATGTCACCCAAGTTATTCTCCAGTTCTCCGCTAGGCAGTCCCAGACGTTCCGCAGTAAGAGGGCCGCGGAGCCAACCTCCGAAGTCAGTGAGGAATAGTGGTTCTGCAGCGGTGTCACCACTGCTGAGATCAAGCAACAGAAACTCTCCTTCGAGTCACTTGAAGGGTACCGGCAGCAAGGGGAGCGGTAGATCAATCCCAGCGCACCGATGGATGAATACCGACTCAAAGGACCTGTCTCTGGAGCACATCCGGAACTTGACTAAGAGAAACGGTCACCTTCAGAGCCCCCGGACAATGGCAAGCCCTGCGACAAAGAGCCTCGCCACAAGTTCCAGTGATATCACCATCTGGGAGGACGCCAGTGTGTCGACATCGCCCACCAGATCATCGTCTCCAACAAAGAGGTTTATCTTGTCCCCAATCGGCTCAGAAGACCTCGATAGCTTTAACACCACCCCCAAAGCAACAGCAACCACGCCGCCGACTCCAGTAGCAGGGAAGAAGAGAAGCAGAGCGTCCGTCGTGTCTACAGATGTACCGCAAACCTTCACGCTCACGACACCCAGAGGCAAGAACATGGGCCTGGGCATCGAATGCCCAACGCCAGGGAGTCTGTACGATGGAGACGGGTTTCTCAAGGAGTAATTGACAGCGTTCTTTTCCAACTAATTGCATGTGGGGTTAGGTTTGGCTTTGTGGTATTCCCTTGTTGATCCAGTTGGCTTTCAATACTCGCATCCTTGGAGTCACTTTTTACCTTCTCTTCTCTTCGTTCCATTCACTGTCCTCTATTATCCCGATCCCATTCAGTCTGTGCTTTTCATCTGTTGATTACCTAGGTCTATGTACCACTTCTCTCTATTCTCCTCCACACGCCTTTGCATTCAACAGAACTGACCAACTGACTATGCTTTTATTATTCTGAGAATCATGCAGCGCTTTCCCTCTTATCATACCTCGTTTTTCTTCGATTTCTTCTAACTTTGGGCTTTTGTGTTTGCAATCAGCATGGGAGATGCGAATAGTGATAGGTTTTGTCATCCAGGAATGTTTCTAGTTCAGAATACAATGTATCGTGGTAACAACGTGATAATTCCGGTGAACTCGTAGAGACTCTGGTGGGAACTAGTATAGTATTCCCTTTTAAGATTCTCTTTTTTCCAAATCTCGATCCCATAACGCAACGCAATCAACGAAGAGACTCAATCCGTCCTCCTCCACTTCGTCTCATCTCCATTCTCTCCCTCCCCCTCTCCACCCGCTCCACCATCCTCCTCCTCTCTAGCCCTCACCGTCCCCGCCCCGGGACCCAGAGAGAGATTCGGCTCCTCCCCACCACCAATCCAATTCCCCTCCTCATCAAAATACTCATGCATATTCTCCGCCGTGATCCACCCGGAGCTCCCATCCGCCGGAGGGGGTAATCCACCGTCCCCGCTCCCTGCCGCGATTAAACCCGCCTGATACAACGAACTGCCCTGCAAAGCCCCTCCTTCCTCATCATCCTCTTCGCCCGCGGCAATCGGGTCAGGATGCAAATTCGAACATGCCGACACAGCAGCGAAGAGGAGCTGTGTGGGAGTCTCTGGCTTCTCTGTCATATCTTCCATGGCGCGTTCAGCGGTTGTCTCTGCGGTGGTTGTTACGGTTGACTCGCTCGTCGGGGGAGGGACGATTGTCAGTGTGATGCTTTCTTCTTCTTCGTCTTCGGTGGTGGCTTGGGCGGAGGGAGATGGGTGCGCGATTTGCATGTATAGACCTTGGACTTGGTCGGAAGAGGGGTCGGTGGAGGGTAGACGTAGGCGTTGGATTGCATGTAGGGAGATGGAGGGGTAGGGGATCGCGATGCCGGTGCTGGTAGAGGGGCGGTAGAGGAGGAATTTCCTGGGATTTGTTAGTTATGCTTGCTTCTCTGGTGGTTTCGTGTATAGGACCAAATCGGCCTCTCCCTTGAGGGATCGAAAAGAAAACAACAAAGAGAGAGGAAGAAAGACCTACTCAGACGTAACCCAGACATCGACATCGTCAATAACTACCTCCTTTCCTCCTTCTTCCTCTCCATTCTGCGCCGCTTGAGCCGATCCATTGACGGCATGCTCCCTCCCATTCGCAGTACCACTGCTCGTATCCTCCCCGCGCAGAGCATTGAGCGCTGGCACTGCAAGCAGATCCCTCTCCAGAATAACCACCTTGCATCTCTCGCTCAGGTAATGCAACACCGGTGGACCAGAGTAGAATGACGCGGGGGTGCGCGCTTGGTGCTCTGCGAGAGTAACGTAGGATGATGTCGAGGGGGGTAAGCGGAGGATTTCCATGGTGGGAGTTTTAATTGAGGGCTTCGAGGGAAAATAAAGGGATTTGGAAGGTTCAATTGAGATTTGCGTTGTGTATTTGGGAAAAGGTAGGGGAGAAAAGAATAATAACGGAGGGGTTCCCTTTTGCGGGGAGGTTTGGCGCAACTTGAAAGATCGGTTTGGTTCGGATTGGTGAACCGACGAGCTTAGGTCCAGACCTCAACGAACTTGTTTGGGATTTATACGCCTTTAACTCTTGGGAGTAATTGTTCTGGTAAGTCTAAAATTTGGCAGGATTTAGGGTAGATATTTTAATGTCGTGATTCTTGGAATTGCTAGCTTAATTAGTGGTGATCGTTGTTTAGATGTCATTATATATACTTTCGATGAAATGGGTAAAAGAGCACCCACAACGTTCTTCAGGCCTATGGTCGAACATGTATAGTGCATTACAGCAAATCATAGAATAATAGTCTAATATAGGCTTCTTTTTATTAAAAGGGTTGATTGGTGACATTAACTGCTGGGTTCTTGATAAACTCGTTGGGTGGGATATGACGACATGCAAGCCCTTGAATTTCTGAAGCTCTACTACAACAGCAGTGGGCTGTTGGAACACAAAGTGTCTGATTTAAGGCATATTAAACTATTCCATCGTAAAATGGTGTTATCAATAGATCGTTGAATGATGAGGACAGAGGAAGATAGAGAGACTGGACTCGACTCAACAACCGGGGGCCTGATGGCTCAGTGCTCAGACACCCAGCCGCGACACCCAGCCGCAATGAGGACGGTACTAGGGCATAGTTGCATCCTGTCAAGAACTCAATCACGGCCAGCCAGTTAGGACAAATCTGCTTGTGTTGTGATGAGCTCCTTGAGGTGATAGATCCCAGTCCACGGCTTATGGATGGACTCAACTTTCTCATTCTTCACGTCAAGCGTGCAACCTAGGGTTGTTCGCATCGATTGAAGCATATCAGCACGTATTACAGCCGGCAAGATTCCGTATGAGATGATGTCACCATAGGATAAGCTGCCTATCTGATATCGTCCAGTTAGGCTGCATGGTGCTAACATGACCCTGGGCGGGCTTCGAGAGACATCCACTGCACCGAACATGTGGTGTCTGTGATGGTGTCCCTCTCACACGCAGTCCATGTAAAACGTGTCCCAATTTTACACCAGCATAGGCCAGCATACACGGTGCGATCCTCATGGTTTACCGCAATCCGATGTCATCAAGGTAAACGCCTTTCACTTCACGTTCAGACCACCAAAGGCGCGATCAAGCTCTTCACCTTCATCTCTAGGTACCACCGCTGGCACTTCAGAGACAGCCTCATCAGGCTGACTGTCCAGCAGACTGGGCTGTCGTTCATGTTTCGATTGGCCTTGCAATGAAGACGCTTGCACAGGTTGAAGCAGCTTCTCCTCGCGGTCCAACCAGCCCGGGGCAAGGCGTCTCTTCTCTGCGAGCTCCCTTTGTCTAATAGATTCCTCCCATTCCTTGATCGCTGTCTCCGCGTCTTGCAGGGTCTTCTTCAGGTGATTCTCGAGGGACTGACAGGAGGCGATGATCTCCTCCGGGTGCGCCGCGTGACCGCCAGTGGAGGAGACGACGTAACGAGCCGCCTTAGCATCTGGATTGTTGGGATTGACAGTTACAGAAGGGGGAATGGTCGACGGAACCGACTTATAAGTGTAAGGTAGCGTTACAGCCGTGGGGAGGGAGATGAAAGGGGAGACGGTCAAAGGGACCTGAGCGAGGAGCGGATGGGGACCTGTTCCACATCAGTGAGCACACTTTGAAGCAAAGCATGGTCCAGAGAGAGACACATACGATATGAATCGTACATCCTGAAATGAGATGGACTGTGTTCTGGAAAAAGAGGATCTCCAGATCTCTACGAGTCACTGGGGATTAAACTCCGTAGTTCATACCAAGCGGCGGGTTTTAGTTAGGATAGACTCGGACTTGCAACGGTGACCGCTGAAAGGATCCCCGCAGCCCGTTGAGAAAGCCAACCATCTCCACCGTTACTGTACTTAGCCTAGAGTAGATACTCTAGACACTTGACACCGAATTGAGCCTCAACCAGGAGTTCCGTCGCAGATATTATCTTATCATCTCCTTGTCCACAGAGGCTTTTTCCTTCTTTAGTTACTTCTTTTTCCTGACTCAGACTTGAAAGCTCTCTGGTCTCACTCCGTTCTGTGTGTTGAAGCGCCCATCGCATCGAGAACGGGGCCAGCCCCTTGAGCGCCATTACATATCGGTCTCAGCAGCCGCGAAGTTGGTTTTCTAGTTAGCTCTCTCATCGACTCTCGGCGCTACGCCTCTCTTTGCCCCTGCCTCTGCGTTCCCGGTGTTCTCGTATTGACTGAAACTCGCTACTTCTCCTCGGATATTTCGATAGTGTTCTTGTTATCTGTCCGAGAGACACTCGGTTTGCTTTTCTCCTAACGTGTGAGACGGTGTTGTGCGTGGTCCCGCTGTTCGCCTTCAACCCCGCCAACAACTTTCCTCCACGCAGTGGCAACACGACCTGTCGGGGATCCGATCTTGAAGCACGAAGTATTTCGCAGTTTGAGCTTCATAAGGCAGGGATCCCATCAATATGGCGCAGATTGAGCGAGCGGTGACGGAGAAGAAGCCGGTCCCGGAGATCGACTTCACATTGCATACAATGGAAGATGGCACGCAGGTGTCGACGCAGGAGAGAGTGTGTAAAGGTATTGTCATCTTTCTGTAGCCCGATCGCATGGAGATACTGATTTTAACCTGGAAAATAGAGGTGCAAGCACCCGCTCTGAACGTCCCCGATGATGATTCCTTCTGGTCGCCCCAGGACCCCTCGAAGCCTAACCTCCAATTCCTCAAGCAACACTTTTATCGCGAGGGTCGCCTCACAGAGGAGCAAGCGCTATGGATCATCAACACCGGAACCCAGATACTGCGGGCGGAGCCCAACTTGCTCGAGATGGATGCGCCCATTACGGTGTGCGGTGACGTGCACGGACAGTATTACGATCTGATGAAGCTGTTCGAGGTCGGAGGAGACCCAGCAGAGACGCGATATCTGTTTCTGGGAGATTACGTTGACAGGGGCTATTTCAGTATTGAGGTAGGTGGCCGACCCGAGGAAATGTGACGATTGGCTCTGACTCTCGTAGTGCGTGCTGTATCTCTGGTCACTGAAGATCTGGTATCCGAATTCGCTCTGGTTGCTGCGAGGAAACCACGAATGCAGACACTTGACGGACTACTTCACATTTAAGCTCGAGTGCAAGCACAAATATAGCGAACGCATCTACGATGCCTGCATGGAATCTTTCTGCGCGCTGCCGCTGGCTGCCGTCATGAACAAACAGTTCCTCTGTATCCACGGCGGCTTGAGCCCGGAATTGCATACTTTGGAAGATATCAAGGCGGTAAGTTCTCATAAAATTGCTGCCTCACTGCGTTATGAGTCGAGTCTAACTCCCGGTGCAGATTGACCGCTTCAGGGAACCGCCAACGCATGGACTCATGTGCGACATCCTGTGGGCGGACCCTCTAGAGGAGTTTGGCCAGGAGAAGACCGGTGAATACTTCATCCACAATCATGTTCGAGGCTGTTCGTACTTCTTCTCTTATCCTGCCGCCTGTGCTTTCCTCGAAAAGAACAATTTGCTGTCGATTATTCGAGCGCACGAGGCCCAGGATGCCGGCTACCGGATGTACAGAAAAACTCGCACCACCGGTTTCCCCAGTGTGATGACAATCTTCAGCGCACCGAATTACCTGGACGTGTACAACAACAAGGCCGCCGTGCTGAAGTACGAGAACAATGTCATGAATATCCGACAGTTCAACTGCACTCCCCACCCGTACTGGCTGCCAAACTTCATGGATGTATTTACGTGGTCACTGCCATTCGTGGGAGAGAAGATCACGGACATGCTGATCGCTATCCTGAACACCTGCTCTAAGGAGGAGCTCGAGGATGAGACGCCATCTGAGGTGTCTCCCACTGGCCCCTCGTCGCCGCCTCTTCCTACGGATACCGAGAGCAGCGAGTTCAAGAGACGGGCGATCAAGAACAAGATCCTTGCCATCGGTCGTCTCTCCCGTGTCTTCCAAGTGCTGCGTGAGGAGTCTGAGCGCGTCACTGAGTTGAAGACCGCTTCTGGTGGCCGTCTACCGGCCGGTACTCTAATGCTGGGTGCAGAGGGTATCAAGCAAGCTATCCACAACTTCGAGGATGCGCGTAAGGTCGACATACAGAACGAGCGTCTGCCTCCTTCACACGAGGAGGTTTTCAGGAAAAGCGAAGAGGAGAGACGGGCCGCTCTGGAGAGGGCCACTCAAGAAGCGGAGAATGATGCGGGTCTGGCCACGGTGGCTAGGCGAATTAGCATGTGAGTGATAACTACAGCCCTCATTGTCCAAAGACTGATTGATTCTAATGCGAACAGGTCCTCTGGTTCTGGCAAGACTCGTCGTAGCAAAGATGCCGCCAGGGAAGTCAAGGAAGCGTGAGCGCATTGCCCAATCTAATCGTGTCCTTGACGGCGGGTCAGCATTCAGCCACATATTTTTTTGCATAGGACCCCTGTGTTATCGAAGCATACATGACGGCTCACTCACCTATCTGAACGTGGTGATGCGTGCGGTAGGTGGCATCAGCGGATCGAGGGCAGGTTTGGGGAAACGGCTTCTTTTTAAAACCTGACGAATTGGGACGAATGACTTGGTCCTTGATGATCTTGACTGTGAGAAGTACCGTGGAGTGAGATACCAGTATTCTTGGACAGTCTCCCGGACGTCCGTGACGTCTCGGGCATATTGAATTGACGAATACATAACATGAAGCATCTGGATTACTTGGGCGCATGTTATGCGCTATCGTCGTCTTTTAAATTCTGTTTTTTGGAAGATTCCCTCCTGCTAGAAAAATCTCGGCATATGCAATTGTAGTTTCTCATCTCTCTTCAACCTCTTTTGGCCTCTTCGAAGTATGTTCCTTGTAGATCTTCATTCTCTGCAGTTCGGCGGGCGCCAAGCGGTGCCGACGCTGCCCGCCCACTCAGCAAACTAACCGCCAAAGCTTCCGCAACTTCCCAGGCGTTCCTGTCCAATCTTCTCCCTGGAGGAGGGAACAATCACGGACTCTTCTCTCCTTTAAAGAGGTTATTTCCCCCCCAATGCCTCCCAATCTGGGCGGCCATCTCTCGAGGAACCTGTCGCGTCTGACGACAGACGGGGCCGTTTTCTACTGTCCGTCCTGCGCAACCTGGCGACGGGCCCTGTCAACGAGCACGCGCGCCACTACCCGGCGAAATGGTGCTCCTTCTTCTGCATACCGCCGTCCGGCGTCGACGTTAGCGACCTCCTCTGCGATCAATGCGAGCAGGAACGTGCCCCCGCAGTATAAGGATCTATATGATGCGCTGGATGAAGTGAGGGAGGCCGCGGCGGAGCAAGTCAATCTGAGTCGACTACAGCTTGCACAGAGGGGCTTGGAGTCTGAGACTCCAGTTATTCGGATTGCCGGTAGGCCATGTCCCCCCATGGATAGAATTGTGTTGCGGTGGTGAGGATGGTGTTGATTTTTGTTTCGTATTCTAGTTCTTGGTCTCAACGATGCGGTTGCGACGCGTAGACTGGTCCGATTGCTCCTTGCCGACCCATTGAAGCCGAGAGAAGAGTGGGAGGATTTTCTAGAGTCTTACGAGGCGGATACCTCAAGAGGTCTGCTCATACGGTATGTATATCATGGTTGACTATCTAGGGTGTGACGGGTGATTAACGTGTTCTGCAGATATGGAGAGGAGTCAGAAACACTTCCCAATGATCTAGTTCCGACAATTACTGTTCCTTCTAGGATCTTGCAGAAAGGGAATATTGAGATTCTAGTCAGCAGCCTGGGAGCCAGTGCAGACCCGACTGGAGTTGTTACGGCGGATACTTTCCTCGTTCCGACGGTTACGATCCGTACCTCGCACAGCGGTCGACACAACTACATCCGATACCCAGTACACAGGAGTCTTCTGTGCGGGAGAGGAGTTGAGGGTTTCTTCGCTTACGGCAGACTCATCTCTCGGTCTGCTCTGGGGAAGGAGGTGGACTCCGTTCACGCCGCGGTGGACCTCTCAGTCAAGGAAAAGCAGGGGGATAGCCGATTTTCGTTCGTGGACATTGACCAGGCCGAACAGGCATTGGACAAGATCCGTGAGTCTGTCCAGAATGCGACGGCGTACGAGCGTGGATGGCACGCAAGCGGAGTCCAGCCGCTAGTGGACTGGCTAGCTTTAACGCAGAAGAGCGAAAACCTGGATCCGTCATTGCGGACTCTAATTGAGTCATTGCTGGACACTGCTGAGGAGGGAGTGCGTGTCAAAGAAGAGGAGATTATCCGACAAAAAGAACAGGGGACCGTCCCCGATGAGGTGCGCGAGAAGCTCGACCGCTCCGTCTCGATTTGGGCGGAGAGAGCACATACCGAACTCCGGGATGCTTTAGGAGAGGGTTTCGCCAGCAAACGTTGGCGCGGACTGGCCTGGTGGAAACTCTTCTGGCGTGTCGACGACGTCGGTATGATCACGGCCGACATCCTCGAGAAGAAGTACCTCTGCCAGGCTGAGAAGGAGGTTATCTGGACTGGAGGCAAGTTCCAGCAGGCGGGACTGCTCGATGAGCCTCAAAACGACCTGGAAGACCTACCCCTTGAGAGCGTCTCACAAGGGTTTGAAGCTGGCCAACTCGTCGCGACACAGGCACAGGAACAGAGCCAGGAACCAGTTCCCGTGCTTGAAAAGGTCGCTACACCCCCCTGGCCAACCCTCATCACAACCAGCCGCATTCAACTCCTCGACACAACCGTTCCATCTCTCCAGGCTCTCGCGCAGCGTCTCGTCCTCTTCAGCGTCTCCACCACAACCATGACGTCCGCCCTCTCCGTATTGATTTACATCTCCACCTCAACGACCTCCCTCTACGAAGCTTGCACCGTCGCCGCCGTCGGGCTGATCTACTCTCTGCGTCGCCAGCAGAAGAAGTGGGAAACTGCCCGCGACTTCTGGGAAGAGGAAGTCCGCGAGGAAGGCCGTACGGCGCTGAAGCAGACGGAGGAACTGCTAAGGACTTTGGTTCGGGAAGGTGGAAAGCGGACTGCAGAGGCAGATGAGAATGATGTCTCTGTGAAGCAGGTCAAGGCTACGATTGAGAGAGCGAGGAAGGCTCTCGAAGATGTAAAATAGATGGGGTATTAGGCTCAATGGGATTGGAATGAGGAATGTATACGAGTATGAGGGTGTATATGTAACAGCATTTTTTTTGATATCAAGCTGGGAATATTATAGATTCCACCTCGTTTTCGTATTTGCTCTTTTTCTTTTCGAGGCATGCCATAGCATGCAGGACCAGGACACGAAACCCCATCGCGTCATATATTTCTTCATTGACACAATAAATCAAGTAATCTCAACCGCACCCTCCGGCACGCCCTTACGACTCCTCAGCCGCCTCGCGAAGAACTGCATAATGGGCATCATCTCCTCTCGACTCCGCGGCATCCCGTCTCCCTTCCTGCCATACCGATGAAGCTCTACGAACTCGAAGACGTTCTTCGTCCGCTGCACCGCCGAGTCCGTCACGGCAGGCGAATCCCGGCCCGCGACCAGAAGGACGGGCGTCCGGCTCTTAGATCCCACCGTGCTGCCTGAGAGTGGGTAGGGTGCGCCGATGGAGATGATTCCAGATAACTCTTTATCTGTTGTTCCGTTGGAAGATAGTTCTCGCGCGACCACCAGGCCGACCATACCGCCTTGGCCGAAGCCGAGGATCATCACTTCTCGAAGACGATAGCCGCATTTTCGCACGAGGACGTCGTGGATAACGTCCTCGACGATCAGCTTCATCACGCGGCTGAACCCCGCGTCCATGTCGAGCGCGCCCGTGGAGTCGAACGCCACATCGTCGCCCCAATGGAAGCCGGGGAGGTCGAAAGGGAGCGGGGTTGGTGCTTGGAGGGTGAGGATGGTTGTTTCGGGGAGATTGAGCGCGCGGGCGAAGGTGGTGAAAGATGTAGCGGTATCGCCTAGTCCGTGAAGTAGGAGGAGGATGTTTGGGGATGGGGATGATGATGATGCTGGGGGAGGGGTGATGGTCACGGTGAGTGAGGATGGGAAATCTGATATGAGAGGGGTTTTCGTGGGCATGGTTGTTGTTTCTGGTTCCCTTTCAATTCTATTTTCTGATAGAATAAATGATAGGGCTGCTTCTCTGATAATCCCTTCCAATCCTCAGGTTGTGGTATCTATCCAATGGACATCAGAGCGGGAACTAATTGACTGTTAAGTATGCGACCTGACGATGATAAATTTCGCAACCATAGAAGAGGCGGTCGAGTTGAGGACGTACCTTGTGGGAGCAACGGACTGTTTACTAACTGCTCCTTGCGGAGATCATGCAGATAATGAATTCACTGGCTCGAAGTACTTTTAGTACTAACAGTAGTTAACTAACTGGATCTAATTAACAATTAACCTGTAGGCAAAATCAAATAGCTGAGCCACAGATGAGGCGGTGCGGATCCCGCTAAGTCTTCGGTTTATAGTTTGATTGAGCATGATCGTCTGGAGAAAACAATATACTTTTGTAGTTATTGGTCCCTTGTTGGGAGGACTGAGTAAGTCTGGCCTTGGATGGGAGGGTATGACACTTATTCTGGGAGCTCTGTCTTTTGTTGCTGGCGTTTCTGCATTTCTGTTCACAGGTGGATTTGTTGGGCATGGACAGGATCAGATGGACAGCTCCGATGAAGCTATAGTATACGGTGGTATTGGGGCGTCTGCATAAAAGGTTCGATACAGCTCTACTACGCGGATCGCCTGTTTTGGTCTCGAAAAAAGCCACCACATACTATACGGATCGATTGTAACTTCAAACATGAATTATGCCACCACTACTGAATTCCAGGGAAAATCCTTTTAAAATCATATAAAAAAAACTTACAAATTTTCAATAAATAGTACCTATATATAGAGATTATAGATATATTTTCTAGATTCTAAAAAGATTTTCCCTAGAATAATTCATGTTTGAAGTTACAATTGCGACGGGCTAGGCCCAATAAAGGGGTTCGGTGACCCTTACTTATTACCTTGTGTGCCTTGCTATATAGTTCAGGGGTAGGACTGACCTGGCGATCAGTCAACTTGTGCCTTTTGCTAGTCAAGTGGTAAACCTCTGGCCCTAGACTGCTACAACAATCGATCTGGATAGTGTGTGGTGATTTCTTTCAACGAGGTGTGCCAAGATTCCATCAATTTTTGCATACGCTATATTGAAACAAAGTTGCATACGGCTGCATTTATGCAGATCCGTTTCCTACATCACTGGGATGGTATACATTACCGATAATGAGCAGATTTGAGAAGACTTTAAAGATATATAAAGACAGAGCCACTTGGTCTCTCAGCATACTTCCTCTTTAAGAACTCTCACCATGCAGTGCAAACCAGCCATAGCGACCATCTCCCTCGGCCAATGCGGGCTGTTTTCAATACAGGAAAAGTTGTACAGAGCGTCCGAATATGGCTTCCGGGCAATTGAACTGTTTTATGATGATCTTGAAGCATTGGCGCGTTCCCAATCGTCCTCGCCCAGCCCGAGTCGTGCCGATTTGGTTGCCGCTGCAGCACAGATCCGGGTTCTCTGCGACCAGCTCCATATCCAAGTCCTCAACCTCCAGCCCCTCCGGTTTTACGAAGGACTCGTCGATCGCGATGCACGGGATCAGATCCTGAACGACGCGATCCCTCTCTGGATGGATCTTCTGCACATCCTCGGGGGCGACACTATTCTCATCGCTTCCAACTTCCTGCCCCCAGATCCGGAAACCGGGAAACCGCGTACGGTTGGCGACGTAAACATCATTGTGAACGATCTGCGAGAGATTGCGATGCGCGGTGCAGCCCGTTCGCCGCCGGTGAGGTTTGCGTATGAGGCCTTGGCATGGGGTAACCACGTCGACACCTGGGAGAAAGCATGGGAGATCGTGCAGCAAGTGGCTCTACCAAATTTTGGGCTCGCCATCGACACCTTCAATATCGCGGCAGCCATCTATGCAGATCCGGAGGCGACCGATGGGCGGACCGGGCCTCGTGCTGTCCAAAATCTGCATGAATCCTTACATCGTCTGGTCACCACAGTTGATGTGACTAAACTATTCATTGTCCAACTAGCTGATGGGGAGCGGCTGGCTGAACCTCTACGACCAGGCCATCCATTCCATGTCCCGGGACTGCCGGCACGAATGTGCTGGTCGCGAAATGCAAGGTTGTTTCTCTGCGAAGACGATCGGGGCGGATATCTACCAGTGCTCGAGATCGTACAGGCCATTCTCGATATGGGCTGGTCGGGGTGGCTGGCATACGAGGTCTTCTCTAGGACTCTGGCTGATCCGGACCCGAAGACTGTGGAGAGACATGCATATCGTGCTTCTAGATCTTGGTCGAACGTCTGCCAGGCTCTCTATCCCGAGAAAGTGGTACGTACCACCAATTGAACTACGAACAAACGGCAGTCTTGACATGGTGACGCTGAACGGATGGAGATAGCGGAGGTGGATGGGTTGGAGAGATTCTCGGGATCTTTCTTTTTCTTTCTTTTCTTTTTTGCATGGCTGGAAGGTAGAGCCCACTGGGTTATACTGCGTAATAATTCATGGCCCCTTCACCAGGGTAGCAAGTGCGCCGTCAAACTTCTTGATTCCTTGGTTGAGAAGCGAAAGTTTGGCTGAGCTAGAATAATTTGATATACTCACTCCTCTTTAGGAAGATTTAGCAGGGATCATCCGATATACATACACGAATAGAAAAAAATATGCATCATTCTACCGACTGGGAACAGGATCGACAGGTTTTTATTTTCCGTAAGTCATCTCAAAATCTATTCTGCAAGACGCAATGAAGAAAATTCATCCCGATCTAGTTCATTAAAATCTATGCAGAACTCCTTAGTGGTGAGATATCCCGAATACTTGTTGTCATCTCTGAACACCAGTTGTTTTGATATTCTACTGTACTCCGTCAAAAGTTTCGGTCGCGCGGCTTCCCACACCCACCCAACGAAAATATATATAGTTTTAAATTGAATACTATTCAACCCCTAGAGCTCCTAGAACATCTAGGATTTTAATATGGCATACTAAAATGATGTTTCTTCAATTACCTAGCTAGGAATAGTGTCTAGTATTTAGTATACCACCCCTTCACCAGCAACACTGTGTTCACCCTTGACTCCATCAATTTGATCAACCTATTGAAATACTCCTGACCTAGATCCTCCCACACCTGCTGAATGAGCTCCTTGAAGGCAGTTCTGAGCTCTTCTTTGGTCCCTGTCATATTTTCAACATTTGGATTGAGCTTGTATATGCATTCTTTGAGCTTTGCCCAGGCATGTTCAATGGGGTTCAAATCTGGTGAGTATGGCAGCCATGACATGACTCCAAATGATCTGTGACCACTCATCCCATGTCCAATTCTTATGTTTTTTGGCCCATTCAAGATGTAGTTTAGCATGTTTTTCAGTGAGAAATAGTCATTTTTTTGCCTGCCAGTGTCCATAGCCTGACTCCTTGAGAGTTTGAAGAAATGTGGAGTTTGAAAAGTTCAATCCAGTTGCCAGCTGTAATGCATTGTAACTGATGAAGGGATTGCATTTTATTTGTAGTAGAACATGACATTTATCCCTAGTGGATAGAACCCTAGGTCTTCCAGATCTAGGCTGTGATGTGCTGTTGTCTCATTCAGGGTCTTGTTTGATGGTGAAATTGACTGTTGTTCATGGAATTTGGAGTTCTTGGCTGATGAGGGTTGGTGTAGCCCCCAATCTATACTGGCCCATGATTAGACCATGTGTATAGGGACTTAATTCCTTGCCATGCCTGCTATTGGCATCAATTTTACCCAAAGGGGTTCGCAGCATGGTGATATGGTGGTGAGAAGTAGGTGGGTAGGAGGATGAAAATGTGTGGTTGCGCGCGAAAACGCGCCATTTGACGGGAACTTTAGGGCGCGACTGTACATAACAAATGCCGCAGTCGCTCTCTCTCTCTCTTGGACCTGTTGAATGTATCTTTCGTCCTCCAAAATTTCAGGAATAAGAGCCAAATCAGCTGCACATTTCCAGCAGCAAGCAATTACTACGGCTGAGCAATGATAGTGTAGTGACTACAGATGAGAAGTGACGAAGACATAGTTAATAAGCTGAGTGGAGAGGAGTGCAATATACTGAGATAATGAAATTCATTCACAGAAAACCCCTCAAATAACCCCACTTGAGCTGGTAGTAAATTCATAAATCACCCTGGAGGAAGTTTCTCTGCATCCACCCGCGCTATATAGAAGAATCCCAGCTCCCCCCTCGGACTTTCGGTGGAGACGTTTTTGGACGTGCTTCGCATCTTCGAATTATATATACCTGGCTTTAAAAAGAAAAGCGTTTATAAATTGCGCACTACGTGTGAAGATCGCATATCCTATGCATACTGGGTATCACTTTGTTCAGAAGACCGCGTCCTTCACAGAGACAGTGTCGCCGCCGCCGCCGTGCTGCTGCCACCTCTGCCGCCTCTGTCGAGCCAGATTACTTCTCTAGACACGTGTGTGCATACGCGACCAAGGAACCTAACAGTTTTGACGTTGTCAAATGCCTCCTGATGCTACTCAACCACTATCCAAAGCCTCGGCTTATATACTGTGACCAGGGACAGCACTTCGACAATGAGGAGCTGAGGACATTCCTCTCGTCTAAGGGCATAGCCATCAAGTACTCCCCTTCCAGATCAAGCAAGTCTACTGGCATGATAGAGATGTCTAACCGTTTGCGTCTTTTTCAGACAAAGATTCACAGCTACAGATTATCTCATCATGTCTACCATTACCCCAGAGTCTATTCCAGGCTTGTATACCGTTGGGTGTACCACTGAAACTACAGAAGACTTGAAGGGTCTCTCATTCGTGACAGCCTGCCCACCCGATGTTGGCCCAAGAACCCACCTCATCACAGTTTGTGGTATCACCGATGACAAAGACCAAGCTAGTCCAATGGAGGACAGTTGGTTCTTCTTGGACTTTTATCTGTTTCATTACCTCTTTTCTCATCTCCATGGGCCAACAACATCTCAGATCTGGATGACTAGTGAAAAGCCTGAAGACCTTGTGCGGAAGTATAGAGAAACGTTCAAGGCTCCGAACTACTCACAACGTCTGGTATCAAAGTTTTCAATGACAATGGAAACTCTTTTATTACAGTTGTGAGCCATGGCTTCCCAACTGATGAGGTCTATCATCCCAACAGGGATGGTGACCTCATTGGTCACATCATGGGTAAGATCCCTGACGCAGACATTTCATTAGTCCGTCTCTATCCAAACCAATGCCATGACAATGAGTCTATAATTATATCTTTCATATTATCCATATTAAATTCTTCTTCTAAAACAAAAAGCTACTTTGGGGGCTTTTTTATATATGGCTCACCCTCGTTGAGTGATAAAGATATTATTTTGGCTCTGCCTATTTTCCCCATTACTACGACTCCTTACAACATACCCTGCCAAAAAAAAATATTATTGTTTTGTTGATATAGATATGTTATATGCGTCCTACCGATTTAATATCAATTGGAAATATATACACTGCTATAACCTCGACTTGTCACTTTCGTTGAATGAGCAAGATGAATAGAAAGGAGAAGATCGAAGTGCAAGAGGATGTATTTGGAGATCATTGAAGACCTTATGAATACTAAACGCTTCCGAGGCTTGATTAACTATGGACATTACATATTTCGTCGCAGTCAGCCCTTGAAGACATCAGGGCATTTTGTGGAAGAAGGTCACCAAACTGAGAACCAGCTCTTGAGCAGCCAACCCCCAAAATCATCAGAACAAACCACAGAAGAGGAAGAGAGCCACAACCCTAAAGACCAGTTTTCAAACAGCCTGCCCCAAGAATCACATGAACTACTTGTGGAAGAAGAAGAAGCCAGGGAGAATCACAAAAGAGCAAAGATGACTTACAGTCAAGTCCAAGTGGTACTAGACTCTGTAGGCTGTGCATGTGATGGCTTATTCAATGTGAAGATGGCAATAGTTCTGCAGGGTGATGTGGTACTAAGGAGAATTGAGAGGTTTATCATGAAACTGAGAGAGCAGAGACAGAGCTTTCTGTTCAAGCCATGTCCCCATCACCACTGGAAGATCTGAGAAGGACTGCACCTGGTGCCCAATTATGATGACAGTTGCCTTGTGACCTTTCTGTACAAGCTGAAAAAGATAAAAACAGAATACAAGAAATGGAGAAGATTGGAGGGAATGTGAACTTTGGCAGCAGAAGCAATCTAAATGATCTAGAAGCCAAGACGATGGGTGGCTGACAGGGAGGATGAGGGCTTGAAAAAAGACTGCATATGTGAAATCTTTGAGCAATTCTTGATCAGATACCAGCAAATTTTCTACTACAAATACTAGGTTATAGCAAAGAAGTTGACAGGATATATTATCTACTACTACTCTAAACCTGTCGTACGTAAACCTTTCATGTGTATTAGAAAACACCTTTAGTTCTGATACTACAACACGATTTAGAGAATATGCCTTGCTTGTCTGTTAACTTCATAGATTTACCTCGCTTTCCGCTATCATAACGTAATTCATATATGAATAACTTGAGTCCGTCTCTACTGTAGATCTTCCTATCATATCCTGGAAGTGTACACCGCTTATCGAGGGCTGAGTAGCAAAGGAGGCTTTGGGGGAAAGGGGCATAACTGTACTTTCATAAATCTTGCGTCTACGAAAGTTAAACGCCTCGGTTTCCTGCCTGATAGTCTCAGCTTTCTTAACCTCCTCTGACCAACGCAGCCACTGAATATATCATGGATCCAACATCTCCATGATATTGCAAAAGGATATGGCGGGGCCATTCTTAAGGCACCATCCATGCTCTAGTGTGTAAGGAAGAATGATAAAATGCGCCAATTCGCCATATACTTATGCCAAGGTGGATGGTACAGACTATGGCTTGCCCCAGTCTTGTCATGGTCACCCACATCTTATAGTATTCCAATACCAGCCTTACAAGTGGAGACAAGTCTCTGGGGTCTAGCTAGACCAACGGTCAATTGATCCTAGTTTTCGATGGTGGCGGCATCACAGTAGAGTACACAGTCATCCTGAGGCAGCAGTCAGGTTCAAAGATGTACAGCAGAAACCATGCGTTTGTTTCCTGTAGCGTTCGATGTAGATCATAATGCGCTGCAAAACATCCAAAGGGTACTGCGTCGACCAATACGCTGATGTGCCAACACTGCATCGCCTAGCACTCGTGAGCGCTAGATACACGCACCGGGACAGCTCGACTCGTAGTCTACCAGATCGAAGGACTCGAGCAATGTAGCACTAAGAATAAGAACTTCTAGTCAATAATATAATAGATACAAACAAATCGAGAAGCATCTCCATTGCTGGGCCAAGTCAACCAACGTCATGACTTCACCGCCCGCGAGGAGCGCACGTGCTTCGATCGGACGCTCTCAAGGGAGAGAAAAAAAAGGAGCATATTCAACTAACGCGATCATGGAGATCATTCGTTCCTGCTGGATTGTAGTTAATGTCTCGCATTGATCTTCTTTATCCGGGGTGAAACTACTACTAGTTCCTGGCTAGTTTCGCTTATTTTTCGCCATACATCATTTTTCGATTCATTGTTTCCTTTTCCGCTGATCATGATCTCTGGGTTTCCTTACCAGCATGAAGTTCGCCAAGTCCGTCCATCCCAATCCCGGTTCAGAGAAACGCATCGGCTGACTGATATCCAGAGAGCTAGAGGAACAGCTGGTTCCCGAATGGCGAGCTAAATACTTGGACTATAAGGTCAGGACGATCCTGAGATTTTGGATCGAACCCTCACTGACACCGTCATCTAGGCTGGCAAGAAGAAACTCAAGGCGCTATCCCGCGCCCTCCAAAAGATCAACCGCACCCCGCGAACCCCTCATACGCCCATCCTACGCCGTTTCTCGCTGCCTGTCAATGAACCGTACACTCCCACTCGAGGGGCAGACCGCTTCTCTGCGTCGGATTACAATGGAACACCTCGGAGTCGCGCAACGCCTGTGGCAATTCGCGAACGGCAGCCGTTGAGAAGGACGACATCACGGTTTGCAGGCGCTGTGGGGAGCTATGGGAGCATACTGGCGACCCCACCACCAACAGTAACTGAAGTGCCGGATCTGCCGTCGCTAGAACTACCCGATCCTGCGATAGATCCCCGAGAAGAGTTCAATGGAGATAGTAGTGATGACAAATATGAGAACAGGCCTGCACCGTCTTTGCGGGTTCGAAGAAGGTCCACTGCAGATGGGGAGACGGCGTTCTCCGGTGCTGGAAGCTGGACACCCCCTCCAAATGGACAGAATGGCGTGGGATCCAGGAGGACTTCGTCACCAGCAATGAGCTCGACCAAAAGACCCAACCTTCTCAAACGAGTCTTCGCCAATGCGGCGGAATGGGAGTCGCCGCGACCTGGGAAAGGGTACCAGGATGCCACCTTGGAATTTGAGAAGCGACGGGACGAATTCTTCGAGTTCCTAGATAGTGAATTGGACAAGATCGAGTCTTTCTATAGAATGAAAGAACAGGAAGCCACAAACCGCTTGCAGATTCTGCGGCAGCAGCTGCATACTATGCGGGATTGCAGGATCCAAGACGTTCTCGCGGCGAAGAAGGCCATCGAGCAGAATGGCAACGGAGATGGCAATGGAAACGGGTTTCCTGGACTTCACGGTTCTAAATGGAAGTTCCCAGTCGGCCCTCGCTTTGGAAAGAATTCCAAGGCGTTGGCGCAGATGATGACTCCTTCCGCGCCGGCACCTATGGACTATGCCACTGTGGCAGGCCGCAGGGATTTCACGCGTCGTCCGGAGCCTGAAGGTCAAGGCATAGCGTATCGGACTGCGAAGCGGAAGCTCAAGCTCGCCTTGCAGGAGTTTTATCGGGGCCTGGAGCTGCTCAAGGCTTACTCCTATCTAAACCGGACTGCCTTCCGGAAGATCAACAAGAAGTATGACAAGATTGTCAATGCACGTCCACCGATGCGGTACTTGACGGAGAAGGTCAACAAGGCCTATTTCGTGCAAAGTGAAATTGTCGAGAGTCATATAGCGGCGGTCGAGGATCTCTATGCTCGCTATTTCGAACGCGGTAATCGTAAGATTGCAGTTGGAAAGCTACGCAAGGCGACCCAGAGATCGGGCGACTATTCTGGTAGCACGTTCCGGACCGGTCTCATGGTCGCTGCAGGTCTAGTCTTCGGCATCCAGGGTTTGGTGTACTCCATGCAGTTACTCAACGATCCTGACCCTACGATCCACACTCAGACAAGCTATCTTCTGCAGGTTTGTCATCTATGCCTCAAGGTTTTGCCGGCTTGGACTGACTCGGTGCAGATATACGGCGGTTTCTTCCTTATTGTCTTCCATTTCCTCTTGTTCTGTCTGGACTGTATGATCTGGACAAGGACAAAGATAAACTATAGTTTCGTATTCGAATTCGACACTCGACATGTCCTAGAATGGCGTCAATTAACGGAGGTCAGTCCAAGATTCTTCCCCGCAATTTGCCCACATGCCTAACGTGAAGCAGTTTCCAAGCCTTTTCCTCTTTTTGCTAGGCCTCTTCATGTGGCTCAATTTCTCATGGGTCAACTGGATGTACATTTACTGGCCCGTACTACTGATCTTTATAACCCTTCTAATCATCTTCTTTCCGGCTCGTGTCATCTACCACCGAAGTCGAAAATGGTGGGCGTACTCCAATGTGAGTGGTGTTGCTTTTCTCTCAGATGGCAGGTCCTAATAATAAGAGACAGTGGCGCCTTCTTCTCGCGGGAGTGTATCCTGTCGAGTTTCGTGATTTCTTCTTGGGAGACATGTACTGTTCCGAGACGTATTCTATGGGTGTAAGTCATGCAAACATTGTCACAACGGGTCATTGCTGACGCTCTCAGAACATCGAGCTATTCTTCTGTCTATACGCGAACGATTGGCGCAATCCAGTGCAATGTAACTCGTCTCATTCGCACCTACTCGGCTTCTTTACGTGTCTTCCGTCAGTCTGGCGAGGCCTGCAGTGTATTCGTCGATATCGTGATACGAACAATGCATTTCCTCACCTTGCCAACCTTGCCAAGTACACGTGCGGTATCTTGTACTACATGACGCTGAGTCTCTACCGAATTAGCAAGCTCCCTAGTTATCAAGGCTTATTTATCACCTTTGCCTTTATGAATGCCGCTTACAGTTCCGTGTGGGATGTTGCCATGGATTGGAGCTTGTGCAATCCCTATGCGAAGAAGCGATTCTTGCGCGAGATCCTAGCCTTCCGTCAGACTTGGATCTATTACGTAGCCATGGTCCTCGATGTGGTGGTACGATTCAATTGGATCTTCTATGCCATCTTTGCTTCCGATATCCAACATTCGGCTGTGCTGAGTTTCTTCGTCTCATTCTCCGAGGTCTGTCGCCGAGGCATTTGGACTATCTTCCGTGTGGAGAACGAACACTGCACCAACGTCTACCTCTTTCGTGCCTCTAGAGATGTACCGCTCCCTTATCCGGTTCCGTCAGCAGGTTCGCCAGGTTCTGCTGGGACACGCCCCCCGGTACACGATGTACTGTTACAGGAGCGGCCGGCGCCCACCGCGCCTGCTGCGGAAACTACATCCGTTGATGTCGAGCATGGTGTACTGCCAGCAGCACGTCCATCGCTGCGTCAACGCCATATGACATTGGCGGATGGCATCAGCAGGATTGGAACCATCATGACGACTGCTCATGCGCAAGATTTCGAACGCAAAAAGAAACCCGATCCATTATCCGGAAACGAGATGCACCACGAGGACTCACATAGCCCTGACACTAGCGAAGAGGAAGATGAGGGCGATTCCGGTCCAGCTGACGAAGCAGAAATTCTGGAAGAGCCGCCCAGTCCGCACGGATTGGATGACCATGACCACACAAGATAGTGATGACCATATACTGCTTTCTCTGTGTGCATTTGACAGGATCTTGGCCATACATAGAACGTGATGGTCTATTACATATGCGTGTTTCCTGACATATTCTACCATTTGATCTTTTGTATTTGCACTCATGGCTCTAGAGATCGGAAGGAGTTTTGATTCGCTTTCTTGTATATCTTAATTATTTCTCATTATACCTGGAAAGCTTAGTTAGAAAATAATTCATAATTCCCAAGATTAAATATCCTCTGAGTCTACAATGCTAGTAGCACCTCTAGTCCCCTCCACATAACCTTTAGCATTCATCCATGCTTTTTCCATACAGGACTTGAGAACAGCACCTCATCAATCTGCATCAGCATTTCCCTAGCATATACGACCATAGGGTGTGGAAAATAGGGCTTCCCGTCCGCTCAGCCGTACTTAAGCCACACGCCGGCCGGTTAGTAGTTGGGTGGGTGACCACCAGCGAATCCCGGCTGTTGTATATAAATTTCTTTCTTTTTTTGTTTCTTTCATTATTATTCTTTTCTAGAGTATATTCAATTTCATTGATGTTGTAGTGTAGACGAAGTTGTTGAGGAACTTTAAATAGTTTGAATGGGTGTAGTATTTGAAATTGTCTCCTTCACGTCGCATCTTTCCATCTTGTGGTCTATGAGGATTGGGTGATGTTAATATATATATAAACGTATAGTGCATCAAAGAGTATGTATAGTTAGTACATATGGGAAAGTCTTGCATATCTCTGACGTAGAAAATGTTTAGGGACCTCCGATCCTCGGATAATTAAAGTTTTATTACTCCCCGGTCTTTAATTTCCCTTTCTTTCCTCTCTCTATTGAAGTTTGATCTTATCTGATCCCCACGTGTCGGGTTGCCCACTCGAGTCAATTTCTTCGCACGGGCCTGACACCAAGAGGTCTTAGTTGACCATGGTGGACGGACATGCGGCCAGATGGAGTAGGATCGGCTTGCTCCGCATCTAGTAAGTATTAGTATGGTCTAGCACTCTTGTGAACTGATGATGGCTCGAATTCTAATGGTTCGGACGTGAAGTGGGTTATCTGATCGCCCCCGTTATCTGATCCGTGCCGTGTGGTTTTAGTCTGGAGTTTCTGGACAGTTTAGTTTCCACTCATCTCCGGATGTTAACCATGAATGGACAAGATTTGTCGCTTTAAGTGACCGATGTAGGTGACTGGACCTCTCGAGTACCAATAACTAAGTTCTTAGCGCAATACCCGGTGGATTTCATGTGCTAATGGACAGCCTGACAGGTCCCCGGTGTAGTAGTGCGATCAACTCCCACGAGTGCCCTTGTTCATGGAACGATCCCTGTACCTGGGGCTATTTTCGTGCAGTCCAGTGTCGGCTCCGTCCGAAATGAAGAGACAATGTAATTGTCGCTGTCCCTCGTGGGAGGCATCTGTCTCGTGCGGCCTGACCTGAGCGCTTTGCGGACTTCAAGATCTTGATTCTTTTAAACATTCACCGGACAGAAACATCAGTCATCACTATCCTGGCCAGAAGCAAAATTATCCACCGGTCACCGCCACGATGGGTGTGCTCGACATCGTTCGATGCAGGAACGATACTCGAACCGTCCAGAATATTGTGGGGTCGAGAGATTCTATTTTCCACTTCAAAGGTGACAAAGAAGGAGTATTGGGAAATGATTTCGAGGTCAATTCAGGAACCGTGAGTTCAGAGGCATCTTCGAATAATACCGAGATTCACGATTACTCCAACGATGAGAGGGGCTCCACAACGACGCAGCGAGCTCAGCCAGGTGTTCAGAAAGCCGAAGCAACGGCGTTAGTTTGGAGTAAGAAGGCTGCCTATGGGACATATGCGCTGTAAGTACACGAAATGGATTGCTTCTTTGTTCACAGAGCAGCGAGGTCTAGGGTGTATATTGACCATTGGGCGCGGGAACAGGATCTGGCTATGTTTCTTCATGCTAGCTCTGCAGTCATCCATCAGTAGCAGCGTTATCCAGAACGCTTACGCGAGCTTCGCCGCGGCACCCCAAGTCAGCACGGCCAATATTTTGTCGAATGTCATCGCAGGCGTGTTGAAGCTTCCAGTAGCTAGGACGCTGAATCTCTGGGGGCGTTGTGAGGGCTTCCTGGTTTCACTTGCGGTCTACTTGGTTGGGATGATCATCCTCGCATCTTGCAATGGTCCGAATGCCTACGCTGCTGGATACACCCTTTACTGGGTCGGATACGATGCTCTTTATTTGATTCTAGACGTATTCGTCGCCGACACCTCAGGCCTACGCAATCGAGCTTTTGCTTTCGCATTTGCCAGTACACCTTTTATCTGTACTGCATTCACGGGTCCTTTGGCCGCGCAGTCATTCTTAAAGACGGCAACCTGGCGCTGGGCTTACGGTGCCTTCACCATCATCATGCCTGTTGTCTTCCTTCCGCTTGCGCTGATCTTTAAACTCTATCAGCGGAAGGCAGAAAGAATGGGCATCTACCCTCGTCGGCCAAGTGGACGCACGACCTTGGAATCCATCATTTACTATATCCATGAATTTGATCGTATGCGAAAACACCCCATACTTCCTCTCCTACCATTATCTTCTCTCCCATGCTAAAAATGGACCTTTCGCAGTGATCGGCGCCTGCCTTCTCATGGCCGCATTCATTCTCCTCCTACTCCCATTCAGTCTTACCAGCTACGGCCGCACAGAGTACAAAAGCGCAACCTTCATCGTTATGGTGGTCATTGGATTCTGTCTATTCTTCGCGTTTGCCGCGTGGGAGCGCTTCGGTGCACGCACACACTTTATCCGCTATGAATTGTTCAAAGAACGCACTGTGGTCGGTGCGTGCTGCCTCGCCGCCATTATGTTCTTCAGCTTCTACTGCTGGGACCTGTATCTGTTTAGCTTCTGTATCGTGGTCTTCCGCCTCTCAGTCGGTATGGCCGGCTACATCGGACAGATCTATAACGTCGGCTCCTGCTTCTGGTCCGTCATCTTCGGTATCGCTGTCCGTCTGACGCGCCAGTTCAAGTACTTCTGTCTCGGATTCGGTCTACCACTCCTCATGCTGGGTGCCGGCTTAATGATCCATTTCCGCGGCCAGGCCCACATCATCGATGAAAAAGAGACCACATCAGCATCCTCGCACAGCGGAATCGGCTACATCGTCATGTGTCAAATCTTCATTGCCTTCGCTGGCGGCACGCTTGTGATCGGACAAGACATGGCCGTCATGGCAGCCGCAGACCGCGAAGGCGTCCCCATGATGCTCTCCATGCTCAGTCTGTTCTCCAGTCTCGGAAGCGCAATCGGCTACGCTGTCTCGGCGGCCATCTACTCGAATACCTTTGTGGATGCTCTCACTGAAAAACTCCCTGCACACGCGAAATCCCAAGCGGAGGCTATCTACGCAGGAGGCTACGTCACGCAGGTGCAGTACCCCGTCGGTTCAGAAATCAGAACCGCCATCGACTACGCATGGACCAGCTACATGAGAGACGCATGTATCGCCTCGACAGCGATATTGGTTCTGGGCTTCCCCGCCATAGGTATGTGGAAGAATTACCGGCTGGATAGGATAAGGGCGTTGTGATTTGAAGTCTTCCTTTTTTTTTTTCTTGATATCCAATGAGTATATGAAATGTGTATAAGAAAACAAATATGGGTGGGACGTATTTTCTCTTTTCATGCAAATTATCTCGCGACGGTGATGTTGCAAGGGCGTCTAATGATCCGTTTATTTCTTCATTGTTGTGTATACCTCCCAACTACCAAATCAATGAATGTATATATAAAATACGATTCCATAGCCAATTTCCTTCCATGTGGAATATCATTTTCTTTCAGTCATTTGACTCTCGGTCGAAATTCCTAGTTCTAATCATTTTTCCAACCTCCATAACTAAAGGGCTCACTGAAACAGATGATACCGACCAACAGGTGATCCAGCCCGACTCCCGTTTACTATATCCTAATAAGTATACACCTCCAACCACAGCTATAGCTACAGGTGTGGCTGCAGCCAGAGCTAAAGCTTCAGCTCCATCAAAGACCGACAAATAGCACAAGACTGCATGTCCCCGGGTCAAGTGCGTAGCTGTTGAGGCGTGTTTAGATTAATTAAATAATCCCCGTAACTCTAGGGTTCTCAAGTATGGCAATGCATCGTGACACAATTTCTTCAGTCTTCAAGGTTCTACGGAGCTAGTTAATGCCTCGCTTAGAACTTTAGACGGTTCGTTTAGTTTCCCTTCGTACATTGTCATGGTGACCGACTCATGGGAAAAAGTAAGCTCGGTCTAATTTCTGCGTGGCTGAGTGTGTTTTAGATCGAATGGAAGAGATTATCAGATAAAGGCGATATCGGAGTGTGTCAGACCATCGGGTTCGAGAGGGGATGTCCATCTTTCGCGTACGTTTCGTTCAAGCAAACGAAAGGAAGGGAGTATTTGCTTCTTTCGCTACGTTGCTATATCTACTAAAGAGAAAAATTTTCTTGGGATGCCACAATAGAGAAAAACCAAGCTCTAGGTTTTCATAGAGCTTCGGAGCCGTTCGGGATAGGATGCGTGGGGGACTGAGAAGGACGAAAGGAAATACGGCGTAGTCGTAGATGCCTGCAGCATCCTCTTTTACCATTGTCCGGAAGACTAGGGGATAAAGTTGACATGCAGGTTAAGACTAATCCGACCAGTAATCGAGTAGAGGCGCATGTTGCGAGGTTGACGCGAAAAACGTAACCGGGGACTCCGAGTTCAAGGACAATAAACTTTTTGGTAACTTCGCGGCACTAAATGTGGGCCAGGGTCCTCAATAGGACGACGATCGGAATGGTTTGAGGGAAGATTTGCGCACATTGATGAAAAATTTTGATTGCTTCCGAACAATTTCTGGGTATCGCTAGTAGGAGCCTAAAAACGCCGTGGAGTCATCACCGTTCATTGCGCTCCTTGAAAGGCGATACTCGCCATCAAGAATGCACTCATATGGCTACCAGTGGAGACATAGGGTACCTGACCACCATTATTCTCCTCCTGTGGCGTCCTCGGCTCTAACTGCAGGCTCCGCCCATGCATCTCATTAACATCACCGGCGGCTTGGATATTGCTGAGGATGAATTCCTGCAGTTCAGGAACGGGCATGAATGAGAACGGCGAATGTTGAAAGCGTTGGATGTCTCGGATAACCGCCGCTGCCTTTCCGCGTTTGCTGAAGTTGACTATCCCGGAAGACGTCATGGACGGATTACCGTCCTCAATGAACGTCAAATCCATGAGATAGACTCCTGATGGGAATAGGATCGTTAGCATGCGAATAGGAGTCGGAAATCTCTATTCAAAATCCAAATGAAAAGACATCGAAACGGGCCGGAACCGAGAGAAGCGCCCGCCGATGGTAGCGCGTACCGAGAAATGGGATGCACGGTGGACTAGCCAGACGCAATGTCTCACGGTACTCGTAAAAGTTTTTGGTGCTCGCCACTAGTCGACGCATCGGCTCCAGGATTGCACAGGTGCGCTCGCTGACTTGGGACCATGTCCGACCGAGTCGATATACTGGTGTAGTGCCGAGGCCCGAAATAATAGAGATCGCAGTTGAGTAATTCTGGAAGGAACGGCATACCTACATTCAAAATCAGTGGTAGGGTCAGGTACCTAGGGCGCCAAAGAGATTGGTACATCTGCAACTTCCACGAAGTGTTTGATCACCCGCACACGTTTCTTCAAGTCGTCCTTTGCAAGGATCATTCCCCCAACCCAGTTAGCGAGTTGATTGGAATGGTGGATCAATGCCCTGATATTGGGAGCGGGCTCCCGTTTTCCAGGCTCTGCCTTCTTCTGCCATGCTTTATTCAGACACTCATCAAGCCGTATCTTGTTGTACAAATGAAACTCAATGAGTGTCAACTGCCGAGCAACCTCTATAGGATTAATTTCCACCAGTTTCAATCTCTTCATCTTCTTCGGAAGAAGTGGCTGTGGGATATTTGCATTCTGCATGGATATCCTCTCGCTGTTGGGCCGGCCTTCCTCGTTTCGACGTCGTTGCTCGATCGATGTGATAAGTCCCTGTAACGCTGGTGTTTGGACCGTAGGAATTGCAACCTCTGCAAACGTACGAATTCTATCCAGTAGAGTTTTGGTCGTCTCATCGTTCGGTTCCGCCCAAAACTGCTCAAGCCAGCGTTTCAAAATATTCATCACGCGGATTCGAATCACCTTCTGCTTTTTCTGAGACCATACTTGCAACTCTGCATGTGTCAACCCGTTGGGTGCCTCGATATTAAAGCGTTGGACCAGCATCTCACATAGATCCGCCGAGGATGTAAAGGAGCGATAAGTGAGAAGAAAAGTGTGGTTGAAAGAAGCATCCAGCTGGTCATGGCGCGTCAAATATTCGACCAGACCCCTCACTGTCCCAGCTTTCACCGTGGATACACCATTTTCGGTATCGTAGAGCACTTCATCTTCATGATCTGTCCATAAAAACCACGGAGTCCCTTCCGTGATTGTCTGTTCTGCATTGATAGCTTCCGGCGACCCTTGATCCGATGGGTTCACTGCTTGGCTCATGCTGTGTCCAGTTCGACCATCTCAAACTGCGAGGAGAGACGTCATTCTCAGACCGTCCCCGGGAGACCTTTGTCAGGCGGGGGATTAACTGCGAGTACGTACGTTTACTGTTTCGGAGACCAGGCCCCCTTGATAAGGCGGAACTTCACCTTGAGGGAAAGATCGGCAGATGTCTTCCAAAGTGGTAATCATGTGCATTTAACCTCTAAATGTAGGAGCTGCAGAAGCTGGATGGTTCCGCTTCATATATAGGCGTCCAGGTACGTCCGTCGTCAGGTAGTCATTGAATAGCCCAGCCCATTCGGCAGTCAGTAGCAAGAGGGCCCGCATGGTAGCTTGGGTCGAGTGGACTAGAATCCTAGATTCCGTAATTTAGCGAGACCGATCCTCTGCACGCGACAGACCAGGGACCCTGGGTCCTTTTTAGCTGTCGACTTCGAATAACCATTCAGAGCTGTATGCTACCAGCCATGTATCTTCAAAAAAAAGATAGGTGAGAACAATAAGTGCTCAGTTTCCTTGACAGTCATTGACCACATGTAGTGGTGTGCAGCCAATCCGCATAAGATAATCCCAAGAGTGGGAGTGTGCAGCGTTTGTTCATGGACAAGGAGACCATAGATGAACAAAAATTGATGAAGATAGCTCTCGTCCTATCCCACTCAATGCTTTCTAGGAGCTGGAGTGATGAACAAACAATGCTGAGCCATCCCGCATAACTAACTACAGTACAGAAACTAAGTCATGTGACCACGGATCTTCGGAATGCGCTAGGCCAATCACGTGTTAGCGGGAAGCTCTTCCACGCGGAGATCACATGATGCGCGTCATGGCTGCCGCGGCTGTGTCTACAGTATTCCCCAAGAGAGAAGCGCTCGTTCTCTCGTCTTCGGTGATTTTCCAACTGTCACATCCATCTTCGTATAACAGACAGTCAACCAGGAGATACCCAGAAAAAAGGACAGCATTCATCAGGCAAACGGAGAAGAAGATGGCTGCGAATACGAGATATGAACCTGCCCCCCAGCGGGACTCCCTTGAGGAGCAAGGATACGCCCCTCCATCATATGAGGCAACAGCGGAGCCTAACGCTGCGCCCCGGAGTGAAGATGACAATGTCCCAGACGACTTCAAGGTGTGCTTTAGATACTTGAAGCTCTTGGATGTGGTTCAGATAGGATAACTGACGATAATGCTGTATAGTTCGGCGGTACCGTTGCGGAGGCCACTCTGCCTATCCGTATGCAATTCGTCCGGAAGGTCTATTCGATCTTGTTAGTATCTCTCGAAGACACTATTGATATTGATCAGCTAGCGAGCTGACGGATTATTTTTTTTGTCTGTAGGACTGTTCAGATCCTTCTCACCACCATCCTGAGTTCCGTTTCGTTCTTTAGTGACCGCTACCGCTTCTGGATCCAGACGAACTCGTGGCTGATGTTCGTGTCCCTGTTCGGCGCTATCGGATTCATGTTCCTCACATACTGGAAGCGCAAGAGCTATCCTACCAACCTTCTCTTTCTCTCAGTCTTCACAGCCATGGAGGCATATGGCATCAGCGTGGTGACGTCCTTCTACGATGCCCGGATCGTCGTCGAGGCCCTCGTCATCACCCTTGGCATCTTCGTTGCTTTGACCCTCTTTGCGTGCCAGACCAAGTATGACTTCACGAGCTGGATCCCATACCTCTTCGGTGCACTGTGGATTCTCATCATCTTCGGTTTCATGGCCGCTTTCTTCCCCGTGAGCAGCAAGCTCGAGCTGGTGTACGGTGCTGTCGCCGCGGTGATCTTCTCAGGATACATTCTCGTTGACACCCAGCTTGTTATGCGCCACTACCATGTCGAGGAGGAGATTGCCGCCTCTATCTCCCTGTACCTTGACATCCTCAACCTGTTCCTCTCCATCCTCCGTATCCTCAACAGTCAGAACCAGAGCTAGGTTGCATCCCCGCCCGACCTCATGAACTCTTGAATGAATTTTTATCAGCAGACATAATTAGGCAGATTGGCATGTATACGAATGATCTTCTTTGGAGTCGTCGTTTCTTTCCTTCTAAAGGAAGTAATACACGGATTACTCGTCTTTATGATAACCGCAATTGTTCGCACAGCAGTGTTGATTCCTACGTACACTCTCTTTAAGCTGAATATAATATTGTTGTGTCACATTTCGCGCCCGCATTTAGCATATCTTAATAACCAAAAATCAAGACTACTATCAGTTTGACCAAATTGAAGTTGTTCTAGCCAGTGTTTCAAAGGATCCAAACTATTTCAGTCTACATAAGAGAGAAAGCGTGTCATGAGCGAAATATGTACAGAAATGTCAGTAGACAATGAAAATACCAAGCCAAAGAAAAGTACAAGATGAGAGGAGAAAGAACAGTTCCGATCCTAGGAAAGTGTTAAAACTGAAGAAATTTAGAAACAGAAAACAATCAAAGTTGACGTGTCAGCCGTATCGGAGCTTTTAACTTTATTTAAGAATTAAGATAAAACGAAATAGGAGAACCCTCGCGATGCAGGAGGAGCGAGTATGGAAACCGTTTATTCCACTTCCCTAGACGCCGATGCATAGTCGTTAAAGAAAATATCTGCTCGTGGGTAATCGAAGTTCGTAGTATTTTGCTCTCAGTTGTAGCGAATCATCTATATCGTATGGCCAAGGAGCGTTTGTACTCTAGAAAGTGTGCTTGTCTCAAAGTCCAAAATAAGCTGTGCTTCGACTATTAGTAATACGCGTAACAGGCTGCACGTTAATGCGAAGCGATGAAGAATGTGTTGGTAATCAAGCAAACAACCATGACTAGGACACCATAGATTGCAAGGGCTAAGCTCAGCTTCCGCAGCACAGCTTTTCGCCATTGCCGGTTGGTATGACGAAGGATACCGCTGGATGTAAGCGAGCTGCTCGCTCCTAGGAGACCCTGGTTGTTCTCGTCGCCGTCATCCTCTGAAAGAGACTCTGCCTCATCGTCTTCTTTCATCAGGCGCTGGTGTGTGTCTGACTCCGGAGAGGAGATCTTATAGTAGAACAGACCCGGCAGGATAAAGCTGATGCTTGTGCTTCCTGTGCTTCCGACATAAGCCAGAACAGCTTCGAGAGAAGTCACGCTCATGGCAGTGACATAGCTCAACACGATGATAATAGTGGTGATGATGGCGAAGCGGACATCACTCATCGACTGAGGGGGCCGGTTTCCACGTGGCCCAAGAAGAGGGTGGCGGAGTGGTGACCCATCGTTAGCATTTGATGTTCCCGACTTCCAGCGCCATGTCAGGATGGCATCGATAGACGCACGGCATGGATGAGCCTGTAGCGGATAGGAAAACATGACAAGGACGACAATTGCGGCACGTCCAATGGTGGCTGATACTGAAGGCGCATACATCGCTACAATGTTCCCGCCGATGCTGTTTCCGAAAGAGAGGTAACCGGTGATGGCAACTAGAATGTAAGTCGACGCAGCACTGCCGATACTCGCAACAACCACGCTGGTGGTTCTGAAATGGCTGTTGTTACCGATCTCATTTAGGATAGAGAACATCTATAAGAACGTTAGAATCAGGCGCTCAGAAATGAAATCTTCAACGTACGTTCTGGTGGCATGTATATGCGAACACTATAACAGGGAAGCTGCTCAAGGCAGGAAGAGCACCTCCCCACGTGAACACTCGGATTGGCCCACGATCAGCAACAGTGTCTGCTTTTATAAAGTGGTATAACACAAGAATCACCAGATATCCAATAGATACCAGAGCAATGACACTCGTATATTTCAAAGAATCCAAGCGTCTGAGAAAAGCGAGCGGAATGACGACCAACCTGGGATTGTATCAGCAACGTATGTCTTGGTCTTCAGGATTATCAGGACGAACATGAACGCAGTGATCCAGAACTGCCTATTCGCCAGAAAATCGTGATCAGGCGCCCCCCCTACAAAGCCTTCTACCACTCCCGGCATCAAATCCCCGATGATTATAAGATAGCTCACACCGACACCAAAGCACTTGATGGCAATGGCCGCATCGAAGATGACCGAAGCATTCGGATAGGTAATCTGAGATAAGGCAAAGAATGATGCAGAACCCCTCTCCAAATATTGGGCGCATCTAGCTTGCAGATAGAGACCCAATCCAGCTGTCAACCCCGACCAGATTATAACGAAGATACCAGGAACAATTCCGAAATGGGACATGGCAAGCGGCATTGCGAGGACACCTGCACCAATGACTGAGAGCAGGAGTCAGCATTTTATCAATACTGGTAATAGCTTCTGCTTTACATACTGGTATTAAGCAGGTTAATGACGCTGCTGATCCAGCTGGCTGAGCCATGAAACCCATTGTCTCGCTTTCCTCTGAGTTGGCGCCTGTTAAAAGCCACTGGGTCAGCTCAACTTCTGCAAACCATAGAATTCAATACAGAAGAAAATTTACCTCCGCGATCTGTTCCGCGGTGCGTCCACGGAGGCTGCTCCCACGGCCGCTTCGTCGTCGAACATGGCGAGTTGTCGGTGAGAAGATCGTGAACTATAAGGAGCTGCGCGCCTGGTGGGGAAAGTGGTTATGGGAAAACTGCAGACGAAATCATGGACGACAGCATAATGCGACTCGAGTCAGCGGTCGATGATGAGTTCAGTGAGCGTGGAACGTGGATGCGAAGGCCGACGTTGAGATGATGAGGGAAAAGTGTCTGATTCGGGGACGACGTATTAGGCAATCGGGCGCGCGCCTACAATGCCCAAGCGGAGATGGTCCCGGTCGCCCTAATATTACCTCCACGGGGAAAGACGGCACCCACAACACTAACTAGAGACATTCCTCTAGGATGCTTAATAAGATCGATCACTGTGTTAACTAACTAGTTAAGTTATTGTACTTGTACACTAGGTACGTAGACTAAAAATAAATTGACCCATCCTTACAACCCTACACAGCTTAGGGACCATGTGGATTAATTTGAACCGGTACGAACATTGACTGTCGCCTCTTGATGCATTCAATTCGATATTTATCGTCTTATGTACTTCATTGCAATCATTGCTAACTATTGGCACCGGTTGCGAGTCGTTATGACAGACCTTACCACTTACCTAGGCTGCGAAGTCCCCCAACCCTTCTGTGATAGCAGTCCAAAGATCTCGTCTTCGACGACTTTCGCATCAGACAGTGTGCTTCCAGCCCTGCCTGCCGGGCCTGGGTCATTGAATGGTTGGACAGCTCGAACTTTCTTCACTACTTCGAGGACGGTCCCTCCTTTCACGGGGTACTTCTGGCCTTTACCCTCTTTGTCACCAATAATCTCACTGACCTCGTCATGCTGTATGAGGGCAAGCATGACCTCCCCCACCTCGTCAGGCATGACCCACTCATCGACTTTCTCGTCCACCATCTTCAGCTTCTCGGGATGTTCAGTCCACAAAGGTGTCTTGATGACACCCGGAGCGACGGCAGTAACGCGAATTCCAACCTGATCGAGCTTTGCCAGGGATCGGACAAGTCCGCTGATTGCATGCTTCGTGGCAGCGTAAATCGGAGTAGCAAATAAAGGGAATTGCCCTGCAACGCTGGATATATGGATGATATGTTTCGGTTTGTTGTCAGTTCTGTGCTCTAGAAAGTGGGAGATGGCGAGTTGCGTGGTCCGGATAGGATGGGCTAAGTTGATATCGAGCAAGGCGTATCTAGAATCAGACGGTGAGTCTCGGCTTTCGGGGGAGCCAGGAGGGCGCCAGAAATTACTCCAGTCCTGTCAGATTGAAGGAAGTTATTGTCAGTATGACTGATGATGATAGACGTTGTGCAGCAATGAGGCATACTAACCGGTTCATAGACACCTGCTCCCGGGCATACGATATCTATCTCCCCAAACTCCTTCACTGCGACTTCAAACATCTTCTCCAGCTGCGTCCAGTCCGTCACATCTGTCTTCTGAAAGACAGCACGGGGAGCTGAGTCGGTCTTCGCTGGATACTTGTCGACGAGCGCCTGTGCCTCGGGGCGCAAGGCCAGATCCGCGATGAGGACATTGCAGCCATTCTCCAGCAGCAACTTTGTGAAGCTAAAATTGATTCCTATTCGAGTCAGCAAGGAGAATAAATATCTCAATCAAATTACAACGAGATACCTGAGCCTGCCCCGGTGACTATCGCTGATTTCCCTTTCACAGAGAAAGCCATTGTGATAACGCAGTGCAAATAGACAATCTACTAGGTGGTGTGTCTTTTGGGACTCCAGCCTGTGCCCAGCACAAGGCTCCCCTTCACTTTTTACATACCCCAATTCTTCGCCATTCCCATCTCGGCCGGAGAAGTTCCGTGGCTTCTGCCACGATGCTCTGGACCTCGTGGAGAAGTGCTGTCCGGGGTTCATAGTTATCTCCCCGCAAGGCAAGTTCACCGAGCGGGGAACGATCCCTGACCGAGTCATGCGTGGTCAGGCGATCAAAAAATGCAGCTACGGAGATTGTTTTAACCAAATCCACATTGAAAAATAGCCCATTCTGAGTTGTTCGCAGTGTTTCCGTTTTTTGGGCTGCACTTACGTTGATGTGTTGTCTAGCTAATGCAGGACTGTCCGTTTCGGGAAGGTTCCTAGTACAATTCGGCCCCAGAGACAATACATATCTGTGTCTACCCATGTACCTTATCGAATAACAGCGAAGAGACATGTCAGATAGAACTGCGGTTGTGATCAATCTCAGTCAATATAATCAGCTATCTACGTACCTACGTTGTGGTGTAGGTCTCGTTGTAAATGCACGCTCCTGGCTCTTGGACATACATTCCAAAGTATATATCGACACAGAAGAATTATTCACTTGATTAATCATTGTGAAACCACTCTGCCAATCCATTCTGAAATCTCCAGTAATGATTAGAATTAGCCAACGATGCCCCCATGGTTTGCTGTCGGCCCATTAACATAATCAACAGGCGAGCGGCGCACCGCCTTCGCAACCAACAGGTATCTTGAATCTTTTTAACGCCCAACACCATTAAAAATATCTAGCTATTTATTAGCACAACTCCTTATTGTATGTTCAATAGTTCCAAAGCCACTGCAACATTTCCAACATGCTCATCAACCTGTTCAGTAAGCTGTTGAAAACACTCCTGACCTTCCTGTACAGAAATAAATAGATTAGATTCTATAGTTATAGACATGTTTTCTTTCTTTTTCTTTTCCCGCTTATTTTCAGCACATCAAGTCTTGATTTCTTCTTGTAGAAGGTAATTCATGCTCATTGCCATTATCGCTGCCTTTTCAAGATGTTGAATATACAGATACTTGCATTCTCTTCACAGAAATTGTCACATTCAGCTGTTAAATGGCTTGAGTGTCCATCAAGAATCAGTGACCGCTTCGCGACGGTTGAATGTAGTCGGGAGAAAGGTTCAAATAGATATTTAAGCCAATTCAGGCCTATTTTATCTGATGTCCAGCCATTAGGACTATTGGTAACTAAGCTTCTAATTCAGTGGAAGGTTCTCTTCTTTCTGATGTTCTTTCCCTTTCAAGATGACTGCTGGGGGTATATGAATCCCTTTTGAATTGATACATTCAATAATAGTGACCTATTCATGATTGCCTTGGATGACTCTGATGTCTCTTACTTTGTTCCACTGTAGCGATTATCTTAGAAGTTGAACAGAGTCCCATTGCAAAGCCAGTTTTGTCAAAATTCCAGATGTATGCCATGATCTTGAATAGTGCATATGGGGAACTGTCGATGACAGAATCCGTCTGGCCTCCTGGGTGCTGCAGCGCCGGACTTCGGCTAGACTGCGGTATATCAGTCTCCGTGGGCATTCCGCTTCACGCCAGACCATCTCCCGCGGCTGGACCGGCAACTCGTGTACTTATGGGGCGGGGTGTACACAGCCCACCATGGTTAAACAACCAGCTGTCTGTACCGACTCGGGGGATTCGCAGAATGGAGCCACAGTCTGGGCGGACCCGTTCGCGATGGGGCGAATTCTCCCAGCGGACCCAGCCCAGTGTGTGGTTCCTCCCCTTCAACCTCGATCCGGTGGGGGCAAACCATGGGGATAGATGCCACCGGCAGACCCGGCAACATAATAGTTCCGTATGCGGTGGGGATGACGGGGATGGACACGTGGAAGTATACCGCATCAATGAGAACACGAATGAGCGTGTGTCAAAAGGGCGACAAAAATTACAAATCTGGGGAGATGACTCCCTTTGATTAGTGGTTAAAGGCTGGAGTTGGGACTATTTTAGGTCGATATCTATCATCATCTTCTGCGTAGAGCTCTATCTGTATCTATATATCCATCTTACGGTTGCAAACATCGCAGTCAAATTGAAAAGCCTCATTTATCAGCTTCTCATAAACACTCGACAAGGACTTCTTCTTCAAGGACTGTGAATTTATGGCTGTTTGCCACATGTTTCTCCTTTGAGCTGTCTTCGAAGAGTTGTCTCGCCGCTCGCCCGTTGAATTACGTCAAAGTTCGAGCGGTTATAGTACTTCTGAGGAAATCGGGCCGCTTACCAGATCTGGATTCCCGACTCCGGGGTCCCCGCTCTGGGGTCCCCGCTCTCTCATACTCCAAGTTATATATTAAGCGGTCACAATCGATGAAATGTTTGACATTTGCAGATCTGCAGACAATATCAAAGATGGCTATCTCGAGACTTCTTTCGAAACGGGTTGTTCGAGCTGCGTCCACCACGACGACGAAGGCGGCCGGTGATATCTCATCGATCTTTCCTAGCTTGCGGCCGGATTATAAGCCGGAGCCATTGCCGCCGCGGTTCCAGGAATTGAAATTGAGACTCTTCCAGAAGAACGAAAAAGCTTTGACGGAGAGTTGGAAGAGACTGCTGAGTAGTTTGGAGGATGAGGTGCAAGAGATTAAGAAGAGAGGAAGTGATGTATGTTGATACAAGCTTGTCTTAGATATGAATGGCGTGCTGACCGTGTCTAGATTATTCCGTCGATTGCATACTCCGATGTGGTCAATGGAAGACTGTCGGAAGACGTTCTGGCGGAGATTCGCCATCGCGGATGTGCGGTGATCCGCAATGTCGTGCCTAGGTCGACAGCATTGGAGTGGAAGGAGAGAGCGAAAGAATATATTGCTGCAAACCGGGAAAGAGTCCGAGCATTTCCCCCGGACTCTCCAGCGGTTTATGAACTCTATTGGACTCCCTCGCAGATTGAAGCGAGAGCAGACCCAAATATGATGGAGACGCAGAGATTCCTTCAGCGCCTATGGCATTCCAGTGACCCCAATTCGGAGCTGTCAACAACCTACCCGCTGACATATGCGGACCGGCTCAGAATCCGTCGTCCAGGAGATGCCAAATTCACTCTTGGTCCCCATATAGACGGTGGTTCGATCGAGAGATGGGAAGACCCAGAGTACTCGAGCGTATACACCAAGATCTTCGAGGGGAAATGGGAGGAATATGATGCGTGGGATGCCAAACACCGTCTGAAAGCAAAGATGGATATGTATAACGGGGCCGGTTCTTGTTCCATGTTGCGGTTCTTCCAAGCTTGGCTCTCAATCTCGGACACTGGACCGGGAGAAGGAACTATGCGTGTCTGTCCTATGATCACTCACAGCACGGCGTACACCATGCTGCGGCCATTCTTCAATCCACAGACCTCGCTTCCTGCAATGGACAACACTTTCCCGGGATCAGTCCCGGGTACCTGTCAGGAACTCAACCCGGTCACACATCCTCATCTCGATTTGGAGAGCACCATGGTGTCTCTACCTCGTGTTGAGCCGGGTGATTACATTGCCTGGCACTGTGACGGGATCCATTCCGTCGACCGGGAACATCGAGGTGCAGGTGATTCCAGCGTGATCTACATCCCTGCCACTCCCATCTGCGAGATGAACGTGGAATATCTGGTGAGACAGCGGCAGGCAGCGCTCGCGTACTCACCGCCACCGGATTTCCCAGATGCCGGTGGTCCTGGAGAGATTGGTTTCCAGGGCGCGGTGGACTGGTCATCATTGAGTCCCGAAGGCCTCCAAGCGATGGGTCTAGGAACGAAGCCGTGGGAAATCACAGAGGATATGAGCCAAGGACAGAAAAATGCTATCAAACGCGCCAATGAAATCTGCTTTGGACAGTGAATTTATCTGCAGTACCTTGCGACAGAAATTCGAGACCAAATATCAAATTGTATTATAGCCATGAATTCATAGTTAGTGCTATCTGTAGTTTTAGTGAGAGCTTATCCATACCTTTTATTTTGTCTTCAAAGTAGAATAAGAACGTCTTGCTAAATAGACCTCTGAAGTGAAAGCACCGATTTGACAAGGTATTAGCTTCAACTTTTCATGTCAGGGAATGTTATCGAATGAAACTCAATAGACCAAGAGGCACAGTTATGTGTTTAAGTTCAAGATCGTATCGAACGAGAAAACGAAAGGGATTCGCTGATGTCAAAATGTCGAAGCCCACACGCTGGCGGACTTTAGGTTTAGTGCAGTCGGAGCTTGTCGTCTTGAACATCCGTCGCGGAGAGTTGGAGAAGCTCCAGCATCACCACGCTCTTGATCTTTCGATCCCCTCTCCACCACAGTGAAACCCGCTCTTAAATGCCCGCCACGACGAGCTGGTAATCATGCGGCTCCAGGCGGCGCTTCTCCTGGCATGGTGTGTGCCATCGTCCTTGGCCTTGTTCGCCGACGAAGCCTACCACATCGACTTCCATCAAGCTCTCCTAGGCATCCCCTCCGCTCGAACGACTTTCTTCCACAAGCCATCTTCCTCCTCGAATGCCTCCTTGCTATACACGCTATCTGAGAAACTGGTGTTGGGTGCGGTGAACCCGAGGGATGGTTCGCTCGTATGGAGGCAGAACCTGACACGGTGGTCTCCGAACGGTGAAAATGCGGAGGGATTCCTGCGCGCTGGCAGCGGAGAGAGCACCGTAGTCAGTGCTGCAGGCGAAAATGTGTACTCGTGGGGCGCTTTGGATGGTAAGCTCTCGTGGCAGAGCCAGTTCGCGGACGGGACCGTGAAGGACCTGGAATTGCTCGAGTTCGAGGACGCTGCGGCGAAGCACGAGGCCCACGATGCAATTGCGCTCTTCGAAGGGAAGGGTGGAGTCGTACGGAAACTAGATGGAACGTCTGGGAAAGTGATATGGGAATATAAGGATGAGAGGTACGAATTGAACTTGGGAATATGCTGAGGATCTCCGCTAACTTTCTCCAGTGGTGATGTGCCGTTCCAGGTGTCATCATCCTCCACGGAGATATTCTATATTTCTCTGCAATCCGCTGTTTTTAAGGGCTACAAGATCAAGGTTACATCGTTGGATCCATTGACAGGGCGACAGACAGGCCAGCACATACTGAGCTCCGAGAGCGATGTTGCGGGTCCGGACTCCATTCTCTTCGTTGGTGCGAACAGCGCCTCTCCACTGATCGTTTGGGCGGACAAGCCGCAAAAGACTCTGAAGATCAATATCCTTGGTTCTAAGCAGGTGAACTCTGTCAACGTTGAGAATCCCAGCGGCGCAGAGATTCGAAAAATCGTGGTTCACGCGCCGCACGCCCTCAACTCGCTGCCGCACTTCCTTGTTCACTACGAGACCGATTCTAGCTCCTGGGCGGAGGTCTATCACACAGACCTCAAATCATCAGCAGTGTCAAGGGCGTACCAGCTGCCTCTCGTAGCGGAAAAGTCCGTTTTCGCTCTGAGCAACATAGATGCCAACGTCTACTTTACCCGCATCACGGAAACAGACATCAGCGTCGTCTCTTCCAGATCGAATGACATTCTTGGGCGATGGATACGGAAGGACCAACGGCATGAGCGAACTCTTCATGCCGTGTCTGAAGTTGTCACCAAGGGCGACTCTGCGGCTGTCCGGTTCGCTAGTCTCTTCGAATCTGGCGACTGGGAATTGACTCGTAACGGTGAGCGTGAATGGACGCGACATGAAGCCTTAGCTGGCGCATTGGCTGCCGGTTGGGTCGACATCAATGATCAGGAAGGGCTTGTCCGTGAACTTGAAGTCGAAGGCCATCAGAGTCTGTACGAAGCATACATTCACCGTGTTAAGCGTCATCTCAGGGATCTCGAGTATCTGCCTGAGTGGCTGGAAGGTTTACCCAAGCGCATCCTTTCCAGTTTGGTCACTGACGAAGTGACCAACCTCGACAGCTTTGGACTGTCGAAGATGGTCGTCGTTGCAACTGAAAATGGCCGTGTGTTCGGTATTGACACTGGAAAGCACGGCGCAGTAGCATGGAGCGTCAAAGCTGCCGGGACTGACAGGTGGAATGTCAAGGCCATCGCCACCCAAACCGGTTCTGCCACTGTCTACGCAGACGACGGCAGCTCCGTGCAAGTGAATGCCACTTCTGGGGAGATTATCTCTCGTGGTGTGGCTACTGAAATGCTGAAATCCGTGACCGTGTTGAACAACGGCCTCAACCCGGTGGCAGTCGGCATCAAGGCGGATGGCTCTCCGGTTGGATTCCCCAAGGGATCAGGCTATATTGTGAGCTTGAGCAATGACGGACGGGTGCTCGGCTGGAGTTCAGAAAACCAAGAATCCCCGGTCTGGGAATTTGTGCCTCCCAAGGGGCAGAAGATCGTCCATGCCACCGCCAGACCTCCGCATGATCCAGTGGCATCCATTGGAAAGGTCCTTGGCAATCGTTCGGTCCTGTACAAATACCTGAACCCGAACCTCGCCCTGGTGACCGCGGTGGGTGACACTACAGCTACATTCTATCTCCTTGATGGCGTCTCAGGCAAGGTCCTCCACGCAGCTACGCAGACTGGCGTCGACACCACGCAGCCCATTGCGTCCGTGATCTCCGAGAATTGGTTCGCCTTTTCTTTCTGGGCCGATACGTCCGACGGTGAGGAGGCCAAGGGCTACCAGCTTGTCGTCTCCGAACTCTTCGAGTCTCCTATCCCCAACGACCGAGGTCCTCTCGGCTCCTCGTCGAACTACTCCAGCATTCACGACCTGGGCGTGCCTCCCCGACCACACGTCATCTCCCAGGCCTTTGTCATCCCGGAGCCCATCTCCCACATGGCTGTCAGCCAGACCCGCCAGGGCATCACGAACCGCCTGCTTCTGTGCACTCTCCCAGCATCCAACGCGATCGTCGGCATTCCCCGACCTGTCCTGGACCCCCGCCGTCCCGTCGGCCGCGATCCCACTGCCTCTGAATCGGAAGAAGGCCTCTTCAAGTACAACCCATTCCTCGAATTCGACGGCCGGTGGTACATCACCCACGCGCGCGACGTGGCTGGCATCAGCACTGTCCTATCCAGCGCGACCCTCCTGGAGAGTACGAGTCTGATCTTCGCCTTTGGCGGCGACATTTTCGGCACCCGCGTCTCACCCAGTCAGGCCTTTGATATTCTCGGCAAGGGCTTCAACAAGCTTCAGCTGGTCGCGACGGTCGGCGCTCTGGCGGCCGGTGTTGGCTTTTTGGCACCAATGGTAAGTCCACCCCAATACAAACATCATCAAGAGTCAACCGAACTAACGACACCATAGGCCCGCGCCAAACAAGTCAACCTCCTCTGGAAGGGAACATAAGTTATCTTTCCAACATGGTTTATTTCATCTCTCATAATGATGTTATCTATCCGAATAGACGAGAAAGAAAGAAGTGAATGAGAAATGTAATTTCTATTATAGTTCTCCTATTTCCATTTCCACATCCTAAAGAAGCAAGGAATGATAATCGATCAAGTTCCATACATAGTGTCTTTCTCGCCATAGTTATACAATGTAATTAAGATGGTAACTTAGTAGACTCAGTAATGGTCAAGAATGATAGGCATTTCTACCAAATACTAATAATACTAATTAGTCCAGTGCCACCTTGTTCCTATATTGCATTGCATTATATGTAAGAATGCATTGCACCCACTCACTCACTCCCAAAGGACAGATTGATTCTACCTCACTCTTCACAAGGTCCATAGTTAATCAAAGTAGTTAGTTAACCAGTAGCTACTTCAAAGCGCAGAACCAGACGAGTACAAAGCCCAAATATAAACTAAACTCCATCCATCAACATCTGGGTTGACTTGACTTGACATGACTTCAGAATCCAGACTAAGTAACTAATTGATGCGTGCTTCTCAAATGAAATGGAAATTGAAATTGGAAAAACGCTCCGAACATGCCACCCCACTTGAATATCAATACACTAACTTAGTGCCTAGACTGCCTAGTATAACTAGTTTCTGATCTGGTCTGGTCTGATCTGGTCTGTGGGTATGTTTTCCTTTTCCTTTTCCTTTTCGGGTATGATGGTAAATAAGAACAACAATAGTTGATGAGACTGCGAATCTGACAGAAAATTGGAATCGGGTCCGAAAGGAAAGGAAATAATATGATTTGCATGCAATATTAATGATGAATGATATGATGCTAATCACAATGGAGCACGATCTAGATAAAACGACCAACCAACTAAACAACCACGCACGGTATCCCTGTTCCTGTTCCTGTTCCTGTGGGATGTTGAAAGGAATAATTAAGTCCCGTCGGAGATGAAATGTGGAACGTGAAAGACAAAATAGAAGGGGGGATCCCCTTCTTCAGGATGGATGAAAAAGGAAATTCATATCTCAGCATAACGGAGTATAATTACTATACTCATGCAGTGGGTGTGGCGACTTGCGGAGAGACCGCCTCCTCGATTTCCAGCGCTGCTTTCTCGTCCTCGGGCAGCGCTGCGGCGGCAGAGGCAAGCTCGCCGTTTCCAACGATCTCTTGACCTTTTGTGACCTCTGTTGAAGCCTCGGGCTTCTTGTTCACGGGAATCTCCCGTCTTCTGGGTTTTCCGTCTTCCGATCCAAGCACCTCGATCTTGTCCCCCTTGAAAAGGACGGGGCCCTTCAGGAATCCGGGCCGTCCCTTTTCGGACGGCGTCTCTAGCGCACCGATAAGTTCCCGTGCGGGCTCGTCCAGGTTGGGCATATCGCCCCAGTCCCAGTCGAGTTCACCTCCGTATTTCTTGGGGAAGCTGGAGGGGTCCATAAACGAGGTCAAAGTAGACTTCACCTCATCGTGGGACAGGATGAAGATCTTGGACGTAGTGACGGGGTCGAACCACCGCTTGATCCAGCCCCAGACGGTAGGGAAGAAAGAAGGAGCACCGATGAGCTAGCAGCTCCGTTAGCATCCAATCAGCCAAGTGATGAAGAGGGACGTACGAAAATCCGATCCAAGGTCTCCGGATAATGTGCGGTCGCCAGCACACTTGCATCTTGCATGTGACCCTTCAAATTCCAAAACTGCCTGAGCCCGACACCACTGACATCGACAATATTCGTCGAAGAGACAATAGGGGTCTCGGGATTGGGTCGCTCCAACTGCGAACAGAGCGGCATGACGAAGCGGAGGAGGTTCTCGTAGAGCGCGAAGAGACGAAGGAGACGCGGCGGGACGGTGGAAGACTTGTGCGTCTCAGCCGTTGTCGACTGTGAGACCTTGGAAGTATAGGTGGCCATGGCCTTGCTGTCCAGGTGCCTGATGGCGAAGACATACACGGGGATTCCGCGACGGTCACGACGGCCCGTCCATTGAGGATACTGTAGTATATCTAATGTTAGTCAAGACTCTCTCACCTACAATCGGCCGGGAAACGAGAGTAACTAACCATCCTCCTAGCCTCCTCGTACGAATCCACATCTATATTCTCATAGAGCGCCTCAATGTTATTTTCCTTTCTCCAATCCTCCGTATCCTTGAACTGGTGGAATGCCGCATTGGTATCGAATTTCCGTGCGCGGAGGAAACGCCTGGAAAACCATCCATCAGCAAACCACTCTCCATGTAATATATAACAGCAACGAAAAAGCAGGGTGAACATACAACATGGTCGCATCATCATGAGACGCCTTCACCCCTTCCTTCGCTGGTGTATAATACCCCTTCTCCTCACACAGCTTCTTGAATTCCTCCAGCTTGGTCTCCTGCTCGGGGGTCAAATGGTTCAGATGGCCCGCCAACCAGGCCGTGCCGGCCGCCTGTCTGGCCGAGGCCGCGGGGTCATTCCGCGAGAGGCTTCGATCGAGGTTGGGATCATCTCGAGATGTCTCGTTGAGGGAGGTTTGCTCTTCCTGAGACTTGGGAGATGCGGTCCGCCACAGGCCCATGGTTTCTTTATTTTTCCCCTCTCCTTCCTACTCTTGTTGGGATCGTTCGATCGGTATGAACTCCGTACGGTAATCTTGGGCCAGACAGAGAACACAAGCCAGAAAGAATCGTCCGGTTATCAACTTGAATCCGCTGCTGAATTCCGAAGCTGCCCCTGGAGAACGATCGAAAACAAAAGAAAGAAAGAAAAAAAGAGTCAAGATCAAGTAACTTAATCACCTCCGCGGGGATCTTCAGCTCTCCCTCAGACTAGTTAGACTAACTGGAGTCTTAAGTTCCGTAGTACCCGTTCGGAGCGGAAAACGGAAATACCGTCGATCACAGTAAGTATCTTCGAAAGGGAAATAAAAAAAAAGAAAAGGATAGTTTACAGAGATAGACAGAGTACAGAATCACCATCCACTATTCGATTCGATGATATTCTCTCCGACAATCATCAACGACTTCAAGCCTCGGCATGATGCAAAGAGGGAAATTGATTCCGTTTGCGGTAAGATTATGTCAGCTGCATAAGAGCATAACTTAATTATTTATTTTGTGTACAAGTATATTATGGAGATCGTCCTGTTTGATTCATGGAAAGAAGAAAATACGAAGAATATTCAGCAGACGAGAATCGAATCGGATTGACCGTCTAGAATGGAATTATGGATTTGCGAAAGATTCTTTTGGGCACTTTTGATACACCTAGGCCTAGGCTATGCAAAGTATGGATATATGGTACTATATCGACAGGTAAGAATAAAAAAGAAAGGAGAAGGGAAAATGGCCCGCCAGCAATGCTTTTGACGATCACTCTTGATAGTTATACATTTATAGCCCGCTTAGTCCTCCGTCAGGTCACCGTACTCCCACATGCCCTTCCGCTCCTGCTTGGCTTCCTCCTCCAGCTTCTTCAGATGCGCCAACGTCTCGCCTGCAGCCCGCTCCCAGGCCTTCAGCTTCTTAGGCACCATAGCCAGACCCTCTCGGATGATGTCCGCGTTGATGCTCTCCTCCAGATTCTTCGAGGCCGACGGGTCCAGGAGCGTAACGTGCAGAGTGCCCTCCGGAGAGATATAGTCCACATTGGCGACGAGCTGACGGTCAAAGGTGGCCTCCCCGATGTAACCGACAGCGTCTGCGAGGTAGCCAGGAGACGTCACGGGGAACTGCAGGAAGGACAGAACGGCCTCCGTGGCCTGGCCCTTCAGCTTTTGAACGGAGAACTGCGGCTGGTCCAAAGGCCGCAGCCGAGACCACGGTACGACCTCCGAGTTACCATAGTCGATATACAAGACCTCGGCCTGCTTCTTCTCACGATCATTCCGTCGGATGCGCGCGCGGTACCACTCGTTGTCCTCCGTGAACTGGGCAGCGACAAAATCACCCGCCTTCGGAGGTCCAGGCAGAGGCTTGTCGTTGGCCTTGTTGATGTGGAACGAACGGAAGGCGTTCATCAGCTCAGTCAGAGCGGTCGTGCCGGCGCCAATCTGCTGCAGTCTCAATCGGGCGCTGTCCGGGTCAATGTGCGTGACCATCACGTCGCGGTATTCCTTGCGACGCTCGGCTGCCTCGTCGCCCGTTCCATTAGCAGGCACTGCCTCCTCCTCCTCATCCACCTCCTTGCTCGGGTCCCAGTCGTGCCAGAGACCCTTGCGAGCCTCCTTGGCCCTCTGCTCCGCCGCAAAGTACTCCGTCGCGTGGCCGGACTGCTCCGCGGAGTAGGCATGGACGGTAGCTAGACCCTCCTCCAGGAGCACCTTGGCGAAGTCCTCTCGGTTCACATAGAGCGTACCGATGAAACCACCCACCTTGTCGATAGTCTGGACATCGATTTCAACGTCCCTCTGCAGACATCTCCGGTTGGCCAGGTCGTGAGCCTCCTGGCCAAAGGGTTCACCCGCCTCTCCAGGGCCACGGGCGGACTTGGGAGCTCGGATGCCCCCGAGGACCAAGGTCAGCTTGGCATTTTCCCGGGGAACCAAAACGGTGAAACGAGAACCAGACTTGACGAAGTCGACGATGGCAGGAACGCGCTTCTGTCGCTGGAGAATCGAGACCTCCATCTTTGCCTTTTGCAGACTCTCGGAGTAGTCCTGGTACTGCTTCGTCTTGGGCGGCTTCGGCGACCACATACCCTTGCCCTCCTTCTGAGCAGCTTCCTCTGCGGCCAGCAGAGCGTCATAATCAGGGGAGCGGTCTTCATCGTCGCGACGGTGACGGATGACAGAGGCATATCCAGCCTCCACAAGGGCAAGGGCCATGTTGGTGTTTCCTTGGATCACAGTAGCAACCTCTCTCTCTTCGTAACCCTCCGTAGCCGGTTTCTTGCCATCAATCGTCACCTTGACATGCTTGCCAATGAGCTTCTTACGCAGAAATTCCTTAGCATCGGCGGCGTAGGGAGCCTGCTTCGGGTCCGACGGCTTGGGCTGTCGCACACTGCTCAGGCTGATCCTCTTTTCCTTGCCCGCCTTGTCCCTCAGGAAGAGGGTGTCTGCGTTGAACACACGGCTGACGATATAGTCACTGTCCCCAGCCCCGCCAGCAGGGCCCTTGGGAGCAACGTGACCGGTGAACAGTCCCTTTCTGGCATCCTTGGCGCTCTTCTCAGCCTGCCGTAGAGCGGCCATCTGGGGACCCAGCATCGTAGAGTGGTGGTCGTGGCAGCGCGCCAATCCTGCCTCGAGCAGGAACTTGGCGATGTTTCCATTGGGATGGAGGACGGTTCCAACCAGCTGGCCCTGGGGCGTGACACCCACCAGAGTCGCCTTGACCTTGCGCTGCAAGAGTCTCGTCTCCACGAACTGCTGCGCCTGGTCTCCGAACGGCTCACCAGGCTGCTCGGTTCCATCAGCATTGACTCTCTTGGCGGCCGGTGCCCTGATGCCCGCAACCGCCAGAATGGTCTGTAGATGCCGAGTCGGTGCGAGGAGAAGACGAATGAGCACCCGGTCACCATTCAACACCCTCTCGATCACCGCATCGACCGATTTACCCTTGAGCTCCTCCACCAACGCCTTCGGGTCCGCGACTTCATATGTAGTCTCGACCCGACCCTTCTCCGCACCAGCCCAGACACCCTTCCCTTCACTCCTCGCCAGGGCCTCCAGACCCCTCAATCGCTCCAGCAGGGCAATCGCCTCCTCCGACTCGTCGCCCCGCTTACCGGCCTCTTCACGGACGCGAACCCATCCTTCCTGCGCTGCCAGATCTGGCAGCTGCGCATTGGTCCCGGGCAGTCTCACAATACCGTATTCGCGCTTCGCACCGGTGGGGATCGAGTAGAGGACTTGGAACTGGACGACCTTGCCGACGAGGAGTTCGCGGAGGAATTCACGGGATTGGAAGGAGAATGGCTATTAGAGCATTAGTCAAGATCGCACATGCAAAAAGCTCTATGTCAACGAAATCAAAACTCGAGTGCTGAGTGCAATAGTAGTTGCTGTCCACCTTCTCCGCAGTAGAGGCCACCTAAGTAGCTAAGTCCTCCAGCAGCTCTCCCCCCCAACTCAACACGACCAGTCTAGAATAGAAAAATCCTCAATCGCACTCACCTCATCATCCTCCCTCCGTAACCGTGGCGCAGACACATACGCCAAGCTAAGGATACGTTCCTGAGTCGGATTGGTAACGTGGGTCAAGACCAGCGTGTCGCCTGACAGGACGGACTTGACACGAGCTTCGAGAGGCATGTTGAAGATTTGTCCCTCTTGCCTTCTTTTATGACAACAAAAAAAAAGGCAACGAAATAATGAAGGGATTGAGAGAAAAGGGGGAAATGGGAAAAGAGAGGGTTGTTGTTGTTGAAGTGAGGTGATTCGGAATTCAATTGTTATGTCCGATCTAGTTAGTTAGTTACTAAGGAAGGCGGAAGGACACTTTTACAGTTTTGTGGGGAGAAGAGGATAAAGCTCGTTGAAGCGGTCTGGCCGACCAAACCCCCCCTTACAATTGTAATAATGGTTCACGGAACGACAACCGCTGTCATTTCCATGGTCCACGACCATCCTTTGCCACGCTACTAAGCACGTCATATAGAAGCTCTCGAGAGGTTAGCGTTGAGGCTTTTTTTGAGGATTGATTCGACGTCCTAGACCTGTGATAGGTATAGTTACTACTAGCTACAACTGGAAGACCTGAGAATCATATTGTCGAGAACAAGGTAGCAAAAGAGACTTAGGATTAATTGGATGTGGCTGTCAAACTAGGTACTATTTATCCTACTTTTGACTAGCCTTTTCCCATCATCGTCCTTAGGTCATATCTCATTACATTCCCGGAGTAGCATCACTACAGCCGATAGATGGAGTATATTAATTGCGGAGATCATTTACGCAGCAATACCAATGACACCTGTTTTTACCAAGAGTCAGCATCTGTCCATGAAGAACTTGAATGGAATATAGCTTACCGCAGGCAGGACGAGGACCAGCGTTACCGGTCTTCTTGGACTCCTCGTTGCCACCACGGCCGAGGTCGTCAGTGCCGGAGTGGATGACAATAGTACGCTAGAAACCGTTAGCTCCCCCTCTCCAATCATCTTTCTCTCGTTGTTATCCAAGGGGAACATACGCCCAGAACGCTCTCAGCACCGATGAGCTTGATCAGCTTGTCCTGAACGGTGCCAACAGCGTTGCCCTCAGCATCGGTCTTGAAGTTGCCCAGGTCTCCGACGTGACGCTCCTCATCGGTGGGAGCACCGTGAGTCTTGCCGTGGGGGTTGTCTGGAAATGTTGTCAATGTCGATTCCTTCCTCTCTGTGAACCCTAGCGGATGACTTACAGTGAGGACCAGCGGAGGTGCAGCCGTTGGTGTTGTCACCGAACTGGTGGATGTGGAAGCCACGCTCAGCGTTGGGGTCGTGGCCGGTGATGTTCCAGGAGACAGTGGTAGGGGAGGACTCGTTGGCCTGCTCGAAGGTGACAGTGCCGGAGACCTTGGAGTCACCACGGAGAACAGCGACTGGAACGCGTTAGTATTATCTCATTGTTTTTCATCGTGCACCAAAAGAACGATTCTCGAAAAGCAAACATGCGCCCAAATCGAACATAAGAGCCCAGTTATTGGACGACAACGACAACCATAACCAGCATAGAATTTCAGATCTGATCTGGCTGCCGTGCCACGAGGTCCTCGATCAGAGCCGATCCGGGGATAGAACGACAGGGAATTGACGACCGGAAGGCCAATCGTGAGGACCTTCGTATACAGACGAGCCGGAATGATAGGCTCCTGTGGCCAGACGTGTTTCCCAAGGTGCTCAAATCTGCTCACTCCAGGTCCTCTGGCCACGGTCGATCGTGGAGAAACTTGCTCAAAAAGCGGACCGGAACAAGCTGCCAGAGGACGTATAAGAAGAGAGAGAGAGAGAGAGAGAGAAAGAAGAAAAAAAGGTTACCTACCAGCCTTAACCATTGTGACGGTGTTTTGTTTTCTTGTTTACAACAGAGATTCGATGAAGGCAGTTCAACAGATTCACGATGGCTTTTTAGTCAAGAGAGGAAGACAAGCAACCGAATAAGAGGAGCAGCGTTTCCTTCTTGAGGGATTCGACGGGCTTCTCTGCCTCCTGAGGGGTCGAAAACCCCGCCCCTCTTCCATCCTCTTTCGTCCTTCTGTCTCTTGTTTGTCATTGTGACGATTCATAAGCCGCCTTGGCCGAGACCGGCATTTTTTCCCCCTCGTCTGGACTTATTACCACCGCCTTGTCCGATTAACACGAGAATTCCAACATGATAACTCTTCTACCGGGATCTCTCCAGCTAACCGCTTCTGCTTCCATGAGATTCGCATGCTAGCAATGCTACAATGGAGGATTCTTGAACAACAACAATAATAATAATAATACCGTTGTGTATTGCACCCTAACTACCCCTCCTCTCCGAAACACTAGAGTAGACACGGAATAGTCGGAGCCCCACCATGGTCCAAAAAGCTCTGGATGACGCGATCCCCCACCCCATGATGTTATGTTGACTTGACCACGCATCTATCATTCCATCATAGTTATATTCTGAACTGGAAACAGTCCCTCTTACGCCCGGAACGCTTCCGGTCCACTGCTTGACAATGGAATATATAAGGTTTTCTGATCAATACGATTTATCTCCAATCTTTGCTATCTACTGCAAAGAGAGAAGGATGCTAAGACCGAAAGATGCGACAAGAACAGCAGACAAAAAGGACACAGCACCATCTCCAATTTGCCGTTGGTCCATCGCTCCATGCATCATCATCATCCTCATTCATAGAGGGAAAAAAATACATATATTTTCATTCAAGTCTGATTCGTGACATTTTCCATTAATGTAATGTTGCGTTTAAAGATTTTTGGTACATCGGATCTGGCATTTACGCGGTGATCTTCTGCTTGACGATGTCCTTGAGGGTGACGGCGTCCGCTGCGAACTTGGAGATACCCTCACGCAGCTTCTCAACGGCCATCTGGTCCTCGTTGAAGTCGAAGCGGAACAGTGACTCGTCATTCAGGTAGGAGCGCTTGGGGATGTCCAGCGTGGTGGCAGCGGCAGCGTCAAGCTTCTTGGGGACAGGCTCCGTGGAGTTGTACAGCTGCTCGAGCAGGTTGGGCTGGTTCAATATTAGCCAGTAGGAACCTCAAAAAAAAACATAATCCCAGAAAACAATGTAGAAACATACCGAGATAGTGAGGTAGTCGCAGCCAGCGAGCTCGGTGATCTCGCCAGTGTTACGGAAGGAAGCACCCATGACGATGGTCTTGTAGCCGTGCTTCTTGTAGTAGTTGAAGATGTCCTGGACGGACTTGACACCAGGGTCCTCAGCAGAAGTGTACTCCCTCTTGTTGGCAGCCTTGTACCAGTCCAGGATACGGCCGACGAAGGGTGAGATGAGATAAGCACCAGCCTCAGCGGCAGCAATGGCCTGGACGATGGAGAACATGAGGGTCAGGTTGCAGTTGATGCCGTGCTGAGACTGGAGGATGTGGGCAGCCTTGATACCCTCCCAGGTCGAGGCGATCTTGATGAGAACACGGTCCTTGGAGACACCAACGGACTCGTAGAGCTGGATCTGATCAGTATCTCATTTCCACCCAATTGCAACTGGAATCGATCATACCTTGATGATGTGAAGGGCCTTGTTGACCGAGGCCTCGGTGTCGAAAGAGAAGCGGGCATCGACCTCCGTGGAGACCTTGCCGGGGATGATCTTCAGGATCTCCTTGCCGAACTCAACCAGGAGGCGGTCCAGAGCGGCTTCGACCTGCTCATCGACAGTCTTGGCCTGTTGCGGTCGTCAGACTAGTTCTTTGTCCGGCGTCTGACACAAACAGAACAGGGCAACGCACCTGCTGCTTGCCGTACTCGACGGCAGCGGCAATCAGAGCAGCATACTCGGGCTTCTTGGAAGCAGCCAGGATCAAAGAAGGGTTGGTGGTAGCATCCTGAGGCTTGTACTTGCCGATGGCTGTTGTCATCCGTTAGAACCATCCGTCTCATGGAATGGATACGGTCTCGTCGGGTCATACGTACTTGCGAAGTCACCTAATAAAGCGCTGTTAGCACCCCATTAAATCCATCACAGAAGCATTGAGATATGTACTCACCAGAGTCGCAAACCACGACCTGTCGAGTGCAAAGAGGTCCCCGTTAGCAGTTGTTCCACGGCCTCCAACATTGTTCGTCGTCCAACGTCATATCGATGGAGGGGCATCAACTTACAGTGCCGGTGGCCTTGAGTTGTTCGAGAGAGGAAGTCATGACGATAGATGCACACGAAATGGGTATACAACGTGAAAACAGAAGAGTGTATGGGCAGAGAAGATCAAGTTGGCGGGAAGAGAGGAGATGAAGTAGAAAGTCTGGTGGGATTGAAGTTTCACCGGGATGGTGGGGCGACTATGACGCTCTGTCCGACTTCTTTGGCGGGGAGGGGAAAAAGCTCCCACGGGATAGTTAACTACTACTGAATAATCCAACAGTGAGCTATATAACTAGTTACTATCACTATAGCCATTTTCCTCGTCTATGCTACAGTACCTATCCCGTGGGTGGCCGTCTTAGGCAGAATACCTGTATTATCCAACTCCCTTCTTCTCTCCGTTTCCAGAAGCTTACCCGACAGCTCTACTTAGCTCTCCCAACAGATGGCAACGTACCGGCGCAGAGTGCTCCGGCCGCTTCCCAATCAATAACCGTACCACTGCCACGCTTCAGGCTAAAGGAAAACAATCCTCAATAAGCGATCAATAAGCAAATGCATCTGGATTGTGCGAGTATATCCCAACCTTACCTAACATGTAACTAGGCAACTATATTGTTGGATTATATCAAGGGATAAAGTATAAGTAAGGCGGGGTAAATTGCCCGTGCATTGAGAAATAGAACGACCTGGATTAATAGGTTATTTTGATCCAGGTCGCCTTAGGTAATAAAGTAGTAATTAGTTAACTATTTAATGCTATCCCAGAAGCACAACATTCTAGATCCAAGGCAGAACTACCTCATCAGTGAGAGGTTAAGAATCTCAATAACTACGGCACGCTAGCTAGCATGACTAAGACACTTGTTCTCTTCAGAGGCGTCGTCAAACCCGACTGGTATTGAATTTTCTTTCTTTCAGTGGAGCTGATCATGGGATATCAATAGTTAATATTCTGCCAGAACATACAGTAGAAGCAAGAAATAGAATAGGTCTGAACAACTTCAAGATTCCAGGGGTTCGCTGGAATAGTAGGCGGTCACCCTCACTGCTATATGTGAACAGTGCCATATACTAACAAGATCACTGTGAACATGTAGACCCTTGGGTTACATACATCCCCAAATAGCCACTGGAACCACTGAAAATGTGATATTCCTGGACACATATAGGAGGGGAATTTCAACAGCGCATGGCATGTTTGCATAAAGATCTACTAGAGTAAGTGGCAAGAATTGTGGTTTTTCAAATGTAATGTGAGGACCTGTGAATTCCCTCTTGTAGTTAATCTTGATGCGTCCAGCATGGTCGCCTGATACACTGTCTTGTAATCACCGCCCTGTGTTGGCCTGGGGACTATAAGAACTGTCCTCCCTCTTGACTTCTTCTTTTCTCAACCTCTCCAATATTCTGCACTCACTTGATCGCCACCCCTCATTTCATCTGTCCATCGGATAACTTACCCACCCATCCATGGTCCCCCCTGTGGCCCCTTTTTTTTTTGTCGGAAATTGCAGCTGTGCCTTCTCTAGTCATCTCCACTTCTGTATCTTTCAGCAGTTTTTCAGCAGCCAGCCTTGGCCAGACGTTGGGCTGGCTTCGTCTCCCTTGTGTTTTAATTTTACTGAATTGGATTATCCAGTGGATTTATTCAGATTCTCTGTCTCTCCAACACCTCTAGGAAAGTGTGTCTATTTGGAAGCCTGCTTTCTCAGCCATTTCTCTACAAGTACTGTATTTTCCTTCCTGACTTTCTGGTGCAACCCAGGGAGGCAAGACACTGATGCCCCAATTTTTGACAGGCTCTTAGTCCCCAACAGGCAGCAAGGCTGATGATGGTTTATACCTCTCCCCACTCGTCTTCCATTTCCACACTCACCTGTCCACATCACATTGTTCTGATCATATTGATCCCTTGTGCTGTAGTTGCAATTCAATAGCCTGGATGACGATGAAACTGCGCGTGGGAGAAACAAATCCAATGGCGTAAAAGACTCAAAAGGCCTCACGAGTGGACTCAGTTGGCTATTTTCACTGGCCTCACCAATCATGTTCCTGTGGAATTGCGGCATGCAGTTCTACACAGTTCTACAGGGCCTGGAACTGGTCTGGGATCAAATTCCACTACTGAGTAAACGGCTGATTGAGCTCTGTCCTCGATCTTCAGGTCTGCTGCTGCGCCTTGTGACACAATAGTGGAGAGAGTGATGCTACAAGAACAATCATTCACTGATCTGATGCAGAGTTTCTGAGTGAATACCCTTCTGCTCTTGTATTGACAGGACTAGTATGCTGGATTCACATTTTGCTCTTTAGCAATTACCTTTTACGGGATTACGCCATAATTTGTGACCACAGAGCTTTTATCACAAAAGGGGCATCATATAGCAGATGAAAAGCTCCCGATTTAAAGAGATTAGTTTAGGCACGCTATGGGATATCTCAGATTTGCAACAAGCCACACCTTCTCTATATCGATCGACATTTGTCTTCGTAGAATACTGCCTTTCCTTTGAATATTCTACACTCACAGCCCTCAATGATGCTGTACTGGGGAGAAGCGAAGACAAGACACGTGGACTAAATTGTACCTTAAATAGCTGGAGTTAGGAGTTCTTAGAAGAATTAAGCAACCTTTCAGTTACAAAAAGTCAAGCAGTCAGTTCAGCAGTTATGGGCCTCTTTATCCCATAACTGCATTATCAATGAAGTAAGTCAGTCCTACAGCTAATAGATGCGAGCTAAATATGGCGTATCAGAGATCTAGTTCGTCCTCCAGCTCTGGCTCCGAATGCTATCCCTATATTCCTCAATGTCCTCGAACTCGGCTCTACGCAGAGTCATACGATGTTATCACAACGATGCTACTCCGGGATTCGGTTCGGTAGATCAAACCCTAGTTATTCACGGGCTTGCTGATTAACCCATTCGGATAGATCCCGATGGGCGGTTAGGAGGAGGCGGGAAGCCGACATCATATACCGAAATAAATGCCGGTCCATGATCCGGGTTATTCTACCTACCTGTATACACAATCCGAAAACTGGATATGGCCTCGACTTACTTGCTCGTTGGGTGGCACCTTGCCATTAGGCGGGTTATTCCGCATAGTTCCCAATGTAAGCGACATGATGTGCTGTAGTGGTGTACTGGGGAGAAGCGGAGGAGAGGCATGTGAGCTAGATTGTACCTTAAAATAGCTGGAGTTAGGAGTTCTTAGAGGAATCAAACAACCTTTCAGTAATGAAGTCAAGCAGTCAGTTCAGCATTTATGGGATAAGAAAGCTCAATTACAGAATTATCAGTTAGTAAGTCAGTCCTACAGCTAATAGATGTGATCTAGATATGATGTATCAGAGATCTAGTTCATCCTCCAGCTCTGGCTCCAAATGCTATCCCCACATTCCTTGGTGTCCTCAAGCTCAGTGGCTCTACGCAGAGTCATACGATGTTACTTCATAACAGTGGGTATGCTATAAAGCTTATGTCCTTTAGGGCTCTATCCGCCATGCTTTGGGATCATAGCCTATATGCTAATAATGGCTTCGGAAAGCCCCTTATCCGCCGGATCATGAGATCGTAATAATTGACCACTACGAAGGGGCCTGAAGTTATCTGCAACTTGAATATCCATGGCATGTTCATACATCATGGATGATCAGAAAGCGTGTATTGGAAACCTATAAGAAAGGCTCACTCTCTCTCTCTCTCATCATGAACGTTATATCCTAACCCATAGTCTCATGTATTCACTACTATCTCTACGAGGTACTATTCGATTGTCTACTTTTGTCACAAAATCTTCTTCAACAGCCCCCAATCAACATGAGCGGAGTTGGTCAAGCCGACAAAGTCCCTTCCACCGGCAAGCCTGCCCTCTTCAAGGTCGCTGACGAGGATGGTTATGCGCTAGGTGCAGAGCCACCGATTGCATCCAACCGCCTTACCTACAACACGGATGATGCTTCCACGCTCGAGCGGTTCAAGATTCGGGAACTGTGCGAGGGCTGGCCTCTCCATCGGGATGCGTGCGAGTGGACGGATCTTCGGGCTATCTTCGACCCTAAGGCCTTTATCAACATCACCTGGCAGCAAAACTATCGTGACAAGGCCATCGAGACCTGGGCCAAAGGCTGGGCCAACGGAGATTACATCATGCACCGAGTGCTAGGTCATGCCGTGGAGATCAAGGGCGATCGCGCGATCGATAAGATGAAGGTCACGATCTCGTGGCGTTTGCCGATGAGAATGGGGTCGAATGGGATAGTGACTGGTAATCAATCATCTTCCGTATAGGTAACTATTCGCAGTGGTGTTACGTTACTAACATTTCATTGTGGCCAGTGACTGTCGCTTTGTCTACTTCTTGAAGAAGGAATCCCAGGGCTGGCAAATCTTCTGCAACCACCCCATTTACGAGAAGGACATGCTGGTACCAGTGGACCCAACCCGACTTCCGAAGATCGACCATGCTTCCTTAGCCCAGGAACCGAAGGGCTACCAATTCCTGGCATATGGAATGCGCCGGCTGGGATATCCCATCAAGCAGAATCTTCCCCAGCTGTTTGGCAAAGAGCGTGATGAGTTGTACAAAGAGATGGTGGAGTGGTTGGATGGCAAAGATATTGACTTTTCCAAGGATGAATTCTAAGTCGGGAGTGTTTCCAGGCTAACCATCATGTTAACATGGTTCTTCCCTCTTTTTACTTACTTTGTCCAATTCCATCCATTCATTTCATGATCTCCTCCTTCGTAAACTATGTCGGTTTCCCCTATGACATCTGTCGGCTCCTTTTTACATAAACGGCCGAGACTTTGGTCGACCAGCAAAACATTCCTTACACTTGTAACCCATTGACGAATATCTTCATTTGCAGCCCAGAAATGGTAGTTATAATGCCTGATGTCATCCTTGAATCTAGCATCTTGGCCCAACTCTCAAAGTGCCTGTAGACCTGAGTCATAAGTCATTGGCAAAGAGTCATGAAGTTTGTAGCTGTATGGAGTATGGTTAAGGCACCAAAGGAGGGGCTTATTGAGGACTTTGGACTTCCACCGAAGGGGAAGAGACAAACTATGTTTTGAAACTTGTAGCCGCCATATGAGCTCTGGTGTTAACTCAATATTGAGAAAAGCTCTATCATGGAATGCAAATGAAATGATTTGAGCAATCAGACAGTATGCCAGTTGATAATCACCATGCATGAAAAATTTGGTTCTGAGATCAAGGGTCAGTCTTAGAACAGCCATGTAGAGAACACAGATGCATATAGTTTATATTTATCCGGAACAGAAAGTGACTTCTGTATGGAACCGTATAACGTATGCGCCATCACTATTCGAGAAATCGTATTGAGTACTCCCAATATTAAGATTGAAGATTAAGTCGCCTATGAAGACGTTGCTGCTAATCCTGTATCCGATGTGGTCCCGATCAATAAAGACTTTTTCAGTGATATTTTTTTCCCATTTGGGAAAGTCTCAAAGAAGATTGTCAAAGACATTTTCTAGTTCACTTTTGGGGACGCCGTATTTGCGCGAGAAGATATCCTGGACCTGGCAGTTCGGTATCTGATGTAGATTGGGACTTGCAATGACATTGACTTTGATCACTCTTGCTAAATATAGAATGTTGCGGTAAGGTGGTCAAGCGTGGGTGTGTGTTTCTAGGAGGCGAGTAATCGTATAGTTGCTTTGCTTGAGGCGACAATGTTAAGCATCTCATCGGCTAGGCTAGTGGCGATAGTCGATTCGGATGGATTAAAGTCAAGAACGGGATCGATAATTACGGCCTGGTGTGTTTGGGGACCGGTTAGTCTCTCATAAGAGACTTCCGAGGCACTCACAACATCACATCACTTACATACGATAGCCCGATATCAGAGATCCAACCTCCAGTAGAATACACTTTTATTTTTATCACAGGCCAGCCTGGCACATCTAGGACTTTCTAAGGACAAGCAAAACAAATCATCGACCGCGCAGCGGGTCCGGTCTAACTGTATGGTAACGTAGGGTAGGGTAGAACAAACAACAGCCGACTCCATATCTTGCTGGTAAATAAGGCTCAAAGAAGCCATGGAAGGACCCGAAAAGCACATGCCCAATGCAGGAGTAACGGAATGCAGGAAGACATAAAGCGGGTTCGCCATACAGTCATAAACGTAACGGGTGTCAAAACGGACAGACTCTAACTGGTGCAGTTTTTTTACTTTTGAGTTGAAGGGATATACTGAGAATCAGTAGAAATCCCTTCTGATGTGTTCTTCTAGATAGAGGGTATCCACAGATCCGCTGCTGGTATTGATGCTGACACTACACAAAAATCGAAGCTAGTGCCGGCCTTGGATGGAATGCATGTAGTAATGACGACGACAAGTCTATCAAAGGCGCTGGATACAACCCCATTCATACTGAGCACCTATAGTCAGCAAGCTTCTCACTGTGAAATAAATAGCCAACGGACTTACCACTCTCCCAGCCTCATCACCTGTATACACTATGTGTGGAAGTGGTAGGATGCAGCTGATTCCTGAGCTGACATTGGCCCCTTCGCGACCAACATCGATGTGATGGAGCTGACGGATGAGGTCCAGTTCGAACCTACCCTCACGGATAGTTTTGGTCCAGATCTGCAGAGTGTTAGCTATCGATGCCACAAAATCAAACGGGACCTGGACCAAACTTACATTCACCACACCCCTCCTATGACCGGTAAATAGGAGTTCTCTCTCAAGCCACTCGTTGTTGAACCCCTCGTAGAATGCGCAGGAGAGGATGCAATCATCCGCCGCCTCACAGACTGCCTGGTCCAGCAACAGCGCTCCATTCAGTGAAAAAAGGGTGATGCGGCTACCACGACAGACCATGATACTGCCAGTCACGTCATTGATACGGGAGCACTATATCATGTTAGAGAAGCGGAATTTCGATACTTTCTGGCATGGAGCTTACCTCTACGGGACCATTGGCAGGAAGCTCTCTCAAAAAGCACTGCCGATTCAAATCCCACAGCATTATGCGCCCATCAGTCGACGCTGATAGTACAGTACTGTAGGACCGGGAGACTGCAAGAGTTGTCACAGGGGAACGATGGCCGAATAAGGTCGCTTTCGGTTGCAGATCCACAGACTTCGCAGACGCTGTGAATGTCCAAATAGATATTGTGCAGTCCGTGCCTGCGGTTATCAATGTCTGCGAATCGGCGAAAAGAGCGCAGGACAATTGGCCGATATGCAAATGTTCGAAATGACCAAGCAACTACAACCTATTAGCATGGTCTGGTAGCCGTAACATCATATCTTACCTTTCTGCTGTCAGCACCATAAAAGCGGACGCTTCCATCGAAAAAGCCCCATTCCATGTATTTGTCATAGTTTGGAGGAACATTTAATCTAAATGCGGCAGCACAGAGCAGCCGGTCTTGCTTCATAGACAGGGATGCAACGCGTTCTTGACTGTCTGCTGTGATGTTAGAAGAGGAAAGCTGTTTTGTGAGCAACGATATCTTACCGAGCAGCAGAATGGGCGTCCTGGTAAGAGACTCCGCAAGAACATCAAGTCGATTGTCTTTGTGTTGGAGTTCTTCTCTCTTAGGGTGAGCCTTCTGGAAGACTTGATATGGAGTCTGCCCGAAGTTATGTATGATGCCGATAGTGGCTAACCGTTCAACGGGATCATCAATATTGTCCACGTCTTTGGCCCCTTGATATGACAAGTGGTGGAAGACGTTCACTGCCTCCAGTGCTGCCTCGCCCTTTTGCTTGTACCCGAAGACCAAGTCAATCCAATGGTGCAGATTCTTTGTGACATAGGGGCTCTCAAGGGCTTCCCGGTGTTTGGCGATGAATATCTTCGGATCGCCCTTCGCCCAGGGCGGCAACTCGACTGCGTCGATGCTTTGGCTCATGTTCTGACGTAGACCAAAATCATACTTATTCACGTTGACTAGAAACTCCGGAAGGTAGTAAAATTCCGGAGTCAGCTCCCTCACATCCGACATGTTCCCGCGCGAAGCCGAGTCCCAGGCCTTGCCCACCGAATAGAAAAGTCGATCTGCATGGTCGAAAGTCCCCCCTTGAAGTATAAGGTATGACTTCACGAACGGTTGCAAACGGATAAGGTACGAGCTGACGATCATGGCGGAAGAATAGTGAGTACCGTAGTGGAAAGGAGGAGCATTCTCATCACCCATCTCTGCAAACGATTTGTATCTTTCCTTGAATTCCGCCTCACGCTCTGGCGTTTGGCAACCCATTGGTTTTGACAGATCGCGGAAGGTCTTGGGATTAGTGAGATCCAGTTCTTCACTAGTATAATCCGCCAGTACCCAAGGGAAGACCGGGTACTGAGTGAGGTCATTGAACGTCCTTCCAGCCAGAGTATTGATTAACATGAGATAATGAAAATTTGATATCTCGCCTTTCACCCATTTACGTGTTGCGGGATTCGACGACAAATGTCCGAACACGCTAGCAAATTTCGAACCTAAGGACTGCGGCTCATCGTCCTGACTTCGCAGAGTTTCGAATCTCCAGACATCTTCGGGTCGTGAAAGCGCAATGTTTCCGTTTATCTGAGGAGCCTTGACTGATAACTGACCGTAAAGCTCGTCTCGGGCCCGTGAAGATATCAGTGTCAGGAGATAGCTGCGACCGTCTGTGAAAAAGATCTCGAGAGCAACATCGCGGAAAAGAAACCGGCGTTTGGAGATGCTAATCAGGTCTACCCACTTCCAGCTTCTCGTTTGATGCTCCTGTGACTTGCGCTCGCTCGACTCGCGACCGGCGATCATGCGAACGTATGGATCTCTTTCCTCCACAGGAGCCTGCCAGACATTGACAATCTCTCCATCCGTTCGTTGGAAGAAATTGTCCAAAATGTAGATGTGATCCTTTCCTAAAATGAGAAGGCCCTCGCACGCCTCTAACCCCATGATGCGAGACATATTGCAGACGTTCTGAACTTGATCGCCCCGATGCAAACTCCTCATCACCTTTCTGTTTTTGTCTTCATAATCTTCAAGATCTTCCTTAGGATCATCAATCATTTCAAAGCTCTCCTCAAGCATGCTCTTGTCATCAGAGTCCACGCTCTGAGACACATTATCTGTAGGTTCGCCGACCATAGCGGTGGGTGTGAGCCCAACGACTTCATTGCTAGGAGCAGGAGGGACCTCGGTATTCAGCTTGACTGCGGGGGGCTCAGAAGCTTTCCTCTTTGGCTGATAGTCCTGTGTCTCTCCAGAATCATCAGGGATCACTCGAAGCCGCATCCGACTACGCCCTTCTGTCTGGTCGAGGCGCCATTTTTTGTCCTTGTCCTCAGAGAGGACACCGCCGACGCGTCTTAATTCCTGAGAAAGACGTGCAAAGGCCGACCACATAAATGTGATGGTGTCTTGTTGATCTTGGAGGACTCTTTGATATTTCAGATGCTCAGAGGCAGAAATATTCGATACCCAGTGATCAAACGTGATGCCATGTTTGCGGAGAACTTCTTCGCGACATTTTTCCTCCTGACTCCATTGCTTAAGGTTCTCTTTGCGTTTAGCAAGCCTGACCTTTGCTGATTCTTCTGTTTTGGAATTTTCTTCCTGAACGAAGGATTCCCAAGACTTGGACAGACCGCCGAAGAAAAGACCATCAAGGTCATCGCGTTGATCATCGACCCATTGCAGGAAAGCTGCATCATCCATCCCCACGAGCTTGTCAAAACTCTCGGACAATCGTCGCTGCAGAGAAGTTGTAGCGTGACTTAATATAGCAGACGTCTCAGAAGGCTTTTGAACAAGGACGATTCGCCAGAGGTTAGCAGCCGCCAGTCGGACATCGTGGTCATCACTTATAAGCTTTGCGTAGAGTAAATAGCATAGCAATTGCAAATATTCTGAATGGGTCTCCCCTGAGGATAGGAGAACCGCTTGCCAGTATGCCAGACGACTGAGGAAGGTGAGACACTCGGATTCGTCCACTTCAGAAAGCTTAAGGAGGACCGTTCGAAAAGCTACAGACCGGATTGTTGTTATCGCTTGGCTGCAGAGTCTGACACTCTTCAGGCACGAGACATCGGGCCTCTGGACGTACTCGAGAATGGATCCAGCAAAATCGAGTGTAACAGTGGTACCATCCATGAACCAACCTTCATAAACTGCTTCACCTATGTGAGTGAGAAGGCGTGCCATGTTAGTCAACGTGCGCGGTTCCAATAAAAGATTCCGATCCGAAAGGATAGCTCTATCCAACGTTGAAATAACGTTTCGCAGCACCCATGATTCAAAGTAGGTCTGATGTTCTAGAAAGCCAGGCGGCGTCTTGAGATAAAGTCCAAGACCGGAGAACTCCTTTCGAGCAAATAATTGGTCCATGAACACAGATGTCAGAAGCTCGAGAATAACTTTCACGACAGGGTGATCGGCCGAGTCCCCGTTTCCTTCCACTTTCGGCGTCACAATATGTCGGATACGGGCAGCAGATGGTGAATATTTTGCCTTGTCGGATGAGACCAATATAAAGGATGATCCGCGTCTAAGGGGTCTTCCCGCTTCATCCTGACTGCCAGAAGGTTCGACAGTCGTGGTCCGCAGCACGGGTGGTGCAGTGGAGAGCGGCCGGATGACAACGTTTGTATCTTCGAAGCTCAGTCCTCCGTCGCTGGAATTCAGCTCTACTTCTGGACTGACTATATCTGATCCGACTACAACCGGAAACAGAACGAAGAGAAGCCGCTGCACATATGTTGAGCTCACGGCAAAGTCTCGGAAGTTCTGTGACTTATCATGAACATCTGAAAGAAACCCGACAACGGTTTTCAGTATGTACTGGCCTTTGGTGACATTCTCCGCCGCTGACGAATCTATACTAAAATTAGCGACGTCCGGGTTGATGAGGAAACGATGGTCTTACTGCTTAAACTAGAGGATGACATCAAGACTTTATAGGATTGAGGTAGTGGCTCTTCCACGGTTTTACCGTTTACCGTTGCTGCTCTTTTCAGACCACTCTGTAGCATTTCCCCGATGACCGGTAGCATCTCTGGGAACACAACCTTCGGTTCACCCTTGGAGGTGAAGAGATCCAGAAACTCGATGTGATCAAAAGGTCTCTCAAGGTCCATGCAGCCGACGTCGAGTCCGAATAGGATACCGAAACAGATCGGCCACAACGCGGGAATGTTCCACCATCTTTTCAACCGATGGCGCATTATGATATAACCCCCTGACTTATCAGCGAATTTCTTGTTATAGGCGCTACCATGTATGGTAATCAAGCGAGAAAGAATCTTAGTCGCAAGTACTACAACCTCTGGATCATCTTCACACATAAGGTAAAGAAGCCACTGGAAGGTGCCATCAGCAGTTGTCCCAAATCATTTCATTATCTGACGAACCTTGTTTGTAACCGTTCTTGCAAACTTTTTGACTATTGCTATATCATCCGGTGCGCAGAGTAATGAACAATACATTCGCAGCATCTCCACCCCTATTTTAGAGCCGGATAGGTACTTGCCAGCGTCTCCAGCTGAAGGTGACCGACGCCGGAGGCGGGGATCCAGTCGGAAACTCTTCTTTTTGCGAAGCGTGGTGGATGATTTACTCTCGTGTATCGAGTAGGTAATGAACAGAGCTAGCGATCGAAGTAGCTCTGCCGATAGACAGCTGTCCAGGAGCGATCGAAAAGCAGGCAGGAACAGAGCGAGAGACTCGTTTGTGAAGCAATCTCCTTTCAAGGCATCCAGAAGTTTCTTATTGACACCTGCCGATTGTCAGAAAAGTGGTCAAAGTCAATGCACAATCAAACACTTACGCATTCTAGCTAGACGCTTTGCATTGAAATGACGGTATCGGCTCTTTCTCGCAAAGACTGAGAACTGAGAGTAATACATCTCCAGCAAAGCAGGTTCGCCAAACCGCCAGATGTCTAAGTCGACAAGAAGGACCCGATAAGCTAGCGGGTTCGTCATTATCGAACGGGAAGGATCATCAAATTTGTATCCGACAAACGACAACGTCAACCGCAGAAGGTCTCTCGCCAGCGAGGATCGCTGTTGGTTATCCGGACAGATAGGTGAAGCTCTAGATGCTGTAGTTACCGGACTACCTGTGGGGAATCCAATCTTGTCGCGCAGCAGTGTAGCCAGGATTCCGTAGCCATTATCTCTTTCCATTGCCTCACTGTTCCGCCAGCTATCTTGTACAGCCTCGTACAAGAGTTCCAGTGCCAATGTGATGCTCTCCACAGTAGTTGCCGCGTGGACCATGCTAAGATGCAGAGCCGCACACCCGCCAATCTGCCAACTCGCATCGTCGAGGGACTCCGGTACCGTTACCACAGGGTCACCGGTGAGAATAGCAACACCATTAGTATGCGTCAGTGCATCATTGATTGCGGGAATAGCGCCATTCACCGCTATAGCGTTACCACCAACCTTCGTGAACTGATACAGGTTCTTGGCAGCTCTTTTGGACAGCGACTTAACCAGTTGAGATTCGTCTATATTGTTGTTGTCATCGTCGTCAAGTACGGAGGCCGGGGCTATGTTCAGCAGGACAGAACTTTCCGAGACCAGTGCACCCGCCTTCTGCCGAATAGCCGTTACTATATCCGATGACTCCTCTTTGCCCGGGTGAAGGTTCTCGTTTCGTAAATTTAGAGCGGCGGAAGCCCTATACGTCTGGAAAGAGCCTAAGCAATCCTGAAAGTTGCCATGGTAGCGAGGCCCTAGGTTGTAAAACACGGCCACCATGTCATCACTGAATACGTCTTCGAAAAGGATCGCGTTTGCTAGAGACCATCGAGACGTCGATGCCCCTTTCCCTAGTCTCATGGCCAGATCCTGAGGTGTGCCTAAGAATGCCTGCACACGGGCTGCCTTGTTGGGCGCTCGCGGGGGAGGGACGGACGGATAATCAATTTTTAGCTGCTCAACGAATTCGCCATCTACAAAAAGAGAGGCCCGCGCAGACGACGTGCCTCGAGCCCTTTTGTGCATCACACAGATATGATACCATCGATTCGGGTCGAAGACGAAGGATTTGAAGCGTACACTGGGACGGGGACCTCGTATTGAAGTCTGTAAGATGAAATTGCGGGTGTCCTTTTCAAGGTACGCAAGCACAAAGCATGTCTGACTGGCATCAAATGCCCCAAAGATAGTCGTATGAACATTGGGATCGAACTCATCGAAACGAGCCCAAACAGTCAAGGTATAGCCTGTCGAAACTGTCGGGGGGAATGGTCGACCCAGAGTCGAAAACTCAACTGAAGAGTAACCATGCATAGATAGATCAAAGTGAATAGCTGGTGGGTTCTTTGAAGATTTCATGGCATTAAGCAAGAACCGTGAGACCTGTGGACAATCATGAGCCCGTCGGTAGATATCGACTGCATCATCAAGACCGTTGATGCCTTGCACACAAAGGAGCTCTGCCAGTCTTTCGTACAGTTTTCGTTCAGACTCCAGCCTCTCGCCATTGACCAGAACTGGCAATACCGATTTTAATATCCCTGCGGTATGCAAAGCGAGAGTATTTCTCTGAGACTGGGAGGCAAGCTGACAGAGGCACGCAGGCAGAGCCAATCTCAGCATGGCAAGCCCAGTCACAGCTGAGGATTGCACCAGCCATACTCGGAGCAACGGGCCTAAGAACTCAGGGACCTCCACCGTCACCGTGGTACCCAGAGATCTATCCACAGCCTGGCAGATGTCTTCGGGAGACAGAGTGTCGATCTGAGATCCTAACTTCAAGCTCAATGCAGTGAATATCCCCGAGACTGTTTCTTCACACAACGCTCCAGCAAGGAGACCCCCATATAGTTGCTCCGTATCATATGTAGAAGCATCGTTGTCATCAAACTTCGCCGTCAGAACTGTCAGTGTATTCTCTAAAGACGCCGTTCCTCCCCCGGGAATCCTCTTTGCAAAGTATCGTTTGTTCCCCGAATGCTCCTTCAGACACTCTGCAATCACCCCGAAGGTATCCCTGAATAGAGCCAGGAGACTCTTGCGCTCCTCCTGTGACAATATGCGAGTGTCATAGAGCTCCCCAAGCTGCCTGGCAAACTCTAGTAGTATTTGGAACCCACGCAGATGACGAAATGCGTCCTTTGCTTCTCTTGGCTGTTCCGTATCGATAAAGGTGTGACGGAGGCGGAGAAGGTTTTCTGTTCCGGCGAGGACATCCTGCAGACTGATCGGGCGTTGTTCACTGATCGCGTTGAGACCATCAATGATCGGGCCCAGCTCTGCCGCAAGTCGCCCGGTTGACGCGGAGGGCGGGGATGAGGGACGTCGCAGCGGGGACGACTTGATCATGGTGCCGCTGCAATCTTATCTCAGGCCAGCAGTCACAACATTCGCCCTGCAGTACCAGACGTGAGTGTATCTGATGGCACCTGGAACAGAAGAACAGATCTGCATTGGCGTGTTGGATTGGCTGGTCAAGCCATGATCTGGTCGAGCGTTGATTGTGCGAGTGGAGAAGACCAGAGACTGAGCAGTATTCACCAACGTCGTCCCTTTCCAATGGAGCTGGGTGATCAGGATGTTGTCTCGATCCTGAAGATGGGATTGAACTGCTCGAGACAGAAATTCCCCAGCTAACCACCTCCAAGCTTGAAACACTTCGGTTGTCTCCAAGCAGCTCTGATGCAGTGACCAGACCCAATGTTCATCACGTGCAAGGTCACTGGTTCCTGCACCATTGGTCCGAAAACAGCGCGATAAGGCGATAAGACAACTTGGGAGGTTCACTTGATACCATACAAGGGCCTGACCATACACACGATACACGCCATACCACATGCGGTAGTTGGCTGTGTCAGTTGTGGCCAAAGCACGCGAGTCACCGCTGCAAACATCCCAGTTGCCATAGTGCTAATCAGCTTCACAGTGACTTAGTTACTTGTTAGGACCTAGGCAACACTTCAACACCGCAACTTTGACCCTTAGAGACATCTCACGAGACCTGGCAGACTTGTACCGCCCTGTATCGGTATCAAACCTCTATCAACCTCTCAAGCTCTGGACCGGTGGATCCCGGCGGTGGATTCCTGGCTATCGGATCGACGTTGCCCACCGAATCAGGGTCACTAACCCCGGCCGTATTGTAAATTTACCGTATCGTCGTTGCATCATCTCCCTCGGCCCTTGCCTGCTCCGTTACTCACCTGCCTCCCCCGGAGACCTACTTCTATCTCGCCATTCCATCATCTCCATCTTCCTTCCTTCAACCTCTCCTTCCCCATCCCCCTTCTCCATCTCATCCTCCTTTATCCATCATCAGAATTTCCCATCCATTCGCCGGCCAGCAGCGTTCTTTCATTTTTCTCTGCCATCATGAAAGCCGTCTTCGGCCTTGTCCTCCCGCTGCTGGCGGCTGCGTCACCCGTGATCGTTGACTCGATCCATAACGGTGCCGCTCCGGTCCTCTCTTCAGCGAACGCGAAGGAGGTCCCAGACTCGTACATCGTGGTCTTCAAGAAGCATGTCACAGCTGATGCTGCGGCTGCTCACCACAGCTGGGTGCAGGACATCCACTTTGACACTGAGAACCGACGAACGGAGCTCCGCAAGCGCTCTCAGTTCCCCTTCCAGGATGAGATGTTTGAGGGCCTGAAGCACACCTACAACATTGCTGGTCAGCTGATGGGCTACTCGGGTCATTTCGATGACTCTGTGATCGAGCAGGTCCGCAGGCATCCGGACGTGAGTACACCCCCCTGGCCTTCGGGATACTCTCGGGGCAGTGTGGCTAACTTGACTCATCAATCCAGGTCGAATATATCGAGAAGGACTCGGAGGTCCACACGATGGAAGACTCTTCCGTCGAGAAGAACGCCCCCTGGGGTCTGGCCCGTATCTCCCACCGTGACAGCCTGAGCTTCGGTACCTTCAACAAATACCTCTACGCTGCTGATGGCGGTGAGGGTGTTGACGTCTACGTCATTGACACTGGCACCAACGTCGACCATGTTGACTTCGAGGGTCGTGCCTCTTGGGGCAAGACCATCCCCACTGGTGATGATGATGTCGATGGCAATGGCCACGGTACTCACTGCTCTGGTACGATCGCTGGTAAGAAGTACGGTGTTGCCAAGAAGGCCAACGTCTACGCCGTCAAGGTCCTCAGGTCCAACGGCTCGGGAACCATGTCCGATGTCGTGAAGGGCGTTGAATGGGCCGCTACTGCTCACACCCAGAAGGTCGAGGCCGCCAAGAAGGGCAAGGCCAAGGGCTTCAAGGGCAGTGCTGCTAACATGAGTTTGGGTGGAGGCAAGTCTGTTACTCTCGACCTCGCTGTGAACGCTGCCGTTGACGCCGGTATTCACTTCGCTGTCGCTGCTGGTAACGACAATGCCGACTCCTGCAACTACTCTCCCGCTGCCGCGGAGAAGGCTGTTACCGTCGGTGCTTCTACCCTCGCGGATGAGCGTGCTTACTTCTCCAACTACGGAAAGTGCAACGACATCTTCGCTCCCGGTCTTAACATCCTCTCCACCTGGATCGGCAGCAAGTATGCCGTCAACACTATCTCTGGAACCTCCATGGCCTCTCCCCACATTGCTGGTCTGCTGGCCTACTTGATTTCCCTCCAGCCCGCGAAGGACTCTGCCTTTGCTGTCGCCGACATGACCCCGGCGAAGCTGAAGAAGACTCTTATCTCCATCGCTACTGAGGGCGTTCTTACCGATGTCCCGTCGGACACTGCCAACGTAAGTGAAAAATTCCCCAACTTCCTGGATATTCCATCTTGCTAACAATCTCTTCAGCTCCTTGCCTGGAACGGTGGTGGTTCCTCCAACTACACCGAGATCGTCGCTAAGGGTGGATACAAGGCCGCTACCTTCGAGGAGAAGCTCGATGGTCTCATCAACAAGGCCGAGAAGTTCACTGAGGAGCTCGGTGCTATCTACAGCGAGATCAAGGACGCTGTCGTCGTGTAAATTCATGACTCAAGCTTATCACGACTGCACACTATATAAGTGCTGGTGCACGGGAATGGTAGCAGAATAGACACGCGGCGCAGGTTTATCCATATTTCTTGTTTTTGCCTTTCATTTGACCTCTCTTGAGTCCTAGGTTCCTCGGTTTAATCGTCTCTGTATGTGTCCCTTCGGTTTCTAGCATTAAGTTAGCACACGTGTTCCTTCGCCTACTCCACATTTTTGAGCAGGGATCTAGAGAGATCGTATTGGTTCGTCACCGGCTGGGATATTGGAATGCTTTTTGAGCTATCGTCTCGAGCCCTGGGTGACCGAGCTAGAATGACACGTCTATACAATGCAATTTATTTGGCTATCATATCAGTATCTTATCTCGTTCCTACCATCCATTTCCGCCGTAGATAGCGTTTTCGTCTTCTGCCAGCAGTTCAACGACGGGCAGCACAACACTTTCTAGATGGTAGCAATCTGGTTAATTGTCTGCTGTACCCCTGTAGCATAAGTACTGCTGGAACAGACAGAGCTATGCGTTGCTTTCTATCAAGGACATCCAAAGACCGATAACCCACACTCCGAGCCGCTAGGGAATATCCACAGCGGACCAAGCTCCTAGTACACTGGAAGCTCTCGTGTTGAGTGGAATAGCCGATAGAATCGCCTGATCAGCTGCGACTCTCAGATATCAGCTCGACTACAGGTTATTGGATCAACTACCAACCATCAGAGCACATGAATCGCGTTATCTAGACCCCTAACGAGGAATATCTGCGTCAGTCAGTCAGGTGGGTTCTATCGCAACGACTCTGCAAGCTTCAACGGGCAGCGAGTCTCATGCTGAGGCACCTAAAGAGGGGGTAATGGTCACAGATAAGACGGACACTGCGGGGAAATAATGATAGAATCTGGCGAGCGACACCTCTGTCTGAGAATAGACTTTCCTTAGGAGTTGAATGGCCGTAAATGCCCGAGTATAGACCGAAATCGGAGCTGTATCTTAGATTCTAGTGGAAGTTAAAAATTTGGTGTGAGCTTAGATAAACGATCACCAGTTCGCGTTTGGATTCGAGTCGAAAAACCCCGCTCGTGGTACAATGTGATATTGTCCCTCAAATATGATTGGGTAGTTAGGAAATTTAATTTTCGAGCACCTCTGTGTTGTATGTATCTGTGAAGTGCGTGTAAGGCTGTAAGTAAGCAGACCACTGCATGGGATCGGGGCACATATTCGATATATTGAACGGAAGTCACTCTGTATGCAGGAGACTATCCCTCTTTCTTTTTACTTGAGGGTTTGTTATCAGAGGCTTAGCTGGAGTACTGAGAGACTATTTAACTATTCTCTGAGTAAAAGTTAGCTGCACTCCTGGATAAACCCATGGCCTCTTATTCTTCTAACGGATGTTCCATCTTCAAGCACTCAGTGTAGAATGTATGATGTAAATATTTAAGATAAAATGTGTTAGTTAACTAAGGGGAATTTCATTAGTCATTGAAGTGTGAACCAGTAGCTTCAATTGAGGGTTACTTTGAAGAGGGACAAGTTCCATTTCGCCG